>NW_010584055.1:57153-87538 GCF_000705375.1 Tinamus guttatus | reverse complement strand
GCTTATCTCCTTGAACTCTTCCACTCAAGCTGGGTACGGCTGGGTGATTTCTGTGCATGTGTGCATGAAACGATGAACTGCTCCGTGTCTTCTCTGCCAGAGAGCTGGCGGATTTTACCTTTCTCCCGGCTCTTGTGCAGTTCTGTTGGTTTAAACAACTCCTACTTGTTTTTATAGCACACGGCGCCGTGGAGTTCTGCAGTGCTGGCGGGAGGTCTCTAGGCACAGCTCTAGGACACATTGCTCTTGAAAAGAGTTCCTGCCTGGCAGCGACTGGTGCTTTCTTGGATGCTCATTACTTCTAACGCTGAGATAAAATGGTGCGTCTCTGAGATTAGGGAAGAAACACAGTCCTTGCTTGCCAGTGCAGGAGATAATATAGATTGAAACAGTTCTCTTTCCGATGAGCACTGGCTGATACTTGACTTCAGTAAACATCAAGGACAGAGGTTGCTTTATGGGAGAAAGACAATTTTCAATACTCCTAAAACACAGACGACAGGAGATTGCAAGTGGTCAGAGCAAGACTGCTGTGGCAGTAAACAGTGTGATATATTTAAAGCCAGGGCTGCAGTTTTTCTTTGGCCTGTGAGTTGGCAGTGTGTGTGTAGGTGCTGCTTTCAAATTCCAGGCTCTTTGTTTGGCGACTGCGATGACCAAGAGGTCTTGACGCCATTTGTATTTGTAAAAAATCTTTGTATCTTTCTGTGAGACCTTATGGGGCTGTGGGGTTGACCTGCCTGCTAGATGCTGCTGCTGAAAGCACCAGCCCTATTCGTAATAGTTGTATAGGCAATAAATGCTCTTGGGAAACGTTTGGGTTGGCTCCTGTCTCGTGCCAAGCAAATGAATGTTACATGCATTATGATTTTCCCAAACTACACTTGCACTGCAACCCCATTATATAATTTAAACACTTAACTCTGTGGTACCTGCTGGTCGGAGCCATGAACATAGGCCAGAAGGGGAGTTTTATATGAGCCACGCTCACGTAAATGGACATTATGCGGTCTCTTAACAGTACGCGATGGCGTAACTGTATCTGCAGTGCTTTTTTAATAGGATTACATTAATTCCTGCTAAATCCCACAAAGACCGAACTTATGTCACTGTTGCTATCCTTATTGTCATGCCGCATTCATGAAGCTATGGCCGTGTGTAGAACGTTGCCACATCGAGGACTTTTCCTCTCGGAGCGGGTTTTCCTTGCAGCTGGCCATGTGGGAGCACGTGCCGTGCGGCGGCACAGTCGCTGGAGGTGCTCGGCTCCCGAGGTGTTTATCGGGGGCGTGAGGTCTACGCCAAGCCCAGTGTGGAGGCTTTTCTGCAGACTGCCCTGGCGAAGCCTTCCTGGAGGAATCTGGGATCTGTCATCACCTGTTCAACACCTCTCATTCCTGTTACTCAGAGTCATCTCCTATCACTGCAAATTCTGCTTACTCAGGAATGGATCTCCAAGAGCATTATTTTGTACTCAAGTGAATTATTCACAAGAATAGCGCAGCTTATTTGGTCTTTTTGCTCTCATTCCAGTGCTTCATTTTAAGGGCACTGATGGCAATAGAAACATCTTGTGTAGACCTAACTGTGGTTTTTTTTTTTGTCAGTTGCTAAACACAATATTTTTCCTTGAAGTGGGAAGTGGTTGTGTCTTGTGAAATGAGTGGCCTGTTTGTTTTGTGTTGAGAGCTGGTTCTCTGATTAAGAGACAGGAACAGGACTGAAGGGTTTTCGTGGGACTCCCCTTTGTGTGGAGCCATTGGGCCTAATAAATTCTGCTCATTGCTTGCCCTTTGTGAAGGCGCTTTGTGTGTAATGTGTCTAGTGCAATTAACAGATGACAGAATAAACCAGAGGATATAGAGTCGGCTTGCAAGTATTGGCGTCTCTTCAGTTGAAAGCTGAGGCATAAATCACGGTCGGGGTCAGACTGCAGGGTGCTCCTAATAAGAGCTGTGTGGGGGCTCCCAGGTAAAGCCAAGCAGCTAGGCAGAGCTTGCCCTGGCTTCTCAGTCACGACTTACTGCGTTTCCCTGCAAAAAGATAACCCAGTGAGCCTTAAGAGAAAACCTACGTAAAAGAACACATTTACCTGATTGTAAAGTGAAAAACCTCACGTTCTTCTGCCTGTGATCAGGGCAACAGTTGTCTTCAATGAATGAAGAAGATACCAGGCTCACAGCAATCACAGTAATACTTCCGCATTGAAACAAATTGTGCTCTCTCGTGTTTTGAGAGTGCTCTTGGGTGTGGGAGATGGGTTGTCGGAGTATTTCGGATTCGTACACCTCTCTCACATTTGTTTTTGGGCAGCGGGCAGGAGAGCATCTGAGAAAGCTGCTGTGTTTCCCGACTGCCACCTTTTAGCAGGGAGCCCGATGCACGCCAGGAGACTTCAGTCCATTCCATCCCTTAGGCATCCTCTTGGATTAGCTGCATACTGCTCTAGACTTTTCTTCTATGGCAAGGCCCGGCAGTGCAAGAAAATCTGGGCATTAGTAACTGGTAATAATAGCCCTTGTTGTCGTCATTGGTCTTTTTATTCCTCAGCCTGTCATTTTTTTTAACAGCCACTATATTTGTTTCTCATGAGGTACCTTTTCCATTTGAATTTTAAAAGTATGTATTTTTATTTTTAATTTTGAAGTGCCTGTTAAATTTGTTGTTTTGCTTTTTATTTCTTGAGTCTTTCCAGAGCTGCACACAGGCCTGTTGTGCTTCACTGTTGGGAATGGTGTCTCTCCCTGGAGTCCACACAATTTCTCAATGGAGAAGGCTCTGCACATGAAAATCCAAATACCCAGCTCAGCTTCCATGTCAGATTCCGTGTTGAGAAACAGGCAAAGCCATCTTCCAGGTCAACATAAATGGGCACAGAGAAGGCAAATTAGTGGGAAGAAAAATGTCATTTTACTCCTTGTATGCAACTGAGTTCTTCTGCTTGGTGGCAACTAAGAAGCTGTTTGGAAGTGAATGCAGTTTAAAAGCAGAGATTCTGTGCTGGAGAACAAGTGTCCCAGAGGGTGTCTGTCCAACAGAGATATAACCGATGTTTAAAAATTGTAGGAATTAAAAAAGAGAGAGATGTTTTATATGAGGTGGGTACTGGCGTGACTACAAAGATGAGAAACGGCTGTTGCCAGTGGGATGGGGGCTGATGCAGGCTGGAATGTGCAGGGTTAGCTTTCAGTACGAGGAGAGGTTCCCCCCTTTTTATTTTTGGCTCCTCTTTGTCCAGAATGCAAAGGAATTTGTGAGTCAGGAAGGTTTCTGTAACGAGAGATAAATGTCAGCAGCAGTTACACTCAACAGCCAGCTGTTCTTTGGGGGTTGCTACAGTCGGTCTGATGTTTCCACCTCCCACTTGGGATATTCTTGTTTTGGGTCAGTCTATTTGGCCAAATAGCTCTTGGTACCCAGCACCTGCAGACACTGCATAATCCTGAAATCTCCCGGTGTTCCCCTAAGGGTGTAACATTATTGCACGATCCTTTGCAAATGGATGGGTGCCAAGGAAGCCTCAGGTTCATACTCCGGCTGGAAGCAGGTCTGTGAAGACCAACCTCTGGCTTCAGCAATGTTCAGTGGTCCTGTAGGTTAAAAATAACCCGTGTTGTGCAATAACTGCTGCACAAATATGGAGAAGGGAAGGATTTCAAGTGCAGACTTTTATGTATTGGCACTGAGGCTGGTACTGGGAATCCAGCCTGAAATTGAGATCGCAGCCAGAAAGAAAATCCTGTTTCCTGTGACAAAATGCTCCCCCATCCTTTGAAGAGCTGTAAAATGTGGAGTTCTTGGAGAGGGTTTCCAGAAAGTCTTGTCGGGTGTGTTAGGTGCTTTGCAGTCAGCTTTAATTTTCCTGCTTTGAGAAGATTGAACTAGGTGTTCTGGTGTTTTCTGGTGTTCTAGGTAAACCTTGAATTGCCTCCCTATTACCTTCCCTTTTTTTTTTTTTTTTTTTTTTTTTTTTTCACAGGAAACTTGAAGATGTGTCTGTGGTTAGTTTGGGGAAGCTCTTAAGGGGAAGATCTGTTCTGTAAGACACTGACCCTCTGGAGTCTCACTTTCCGTAACTCCTCAGCCATTAGCGCGGGATTTCCGAGCAGGAGAGTCTGGTCGTCTGGAGGGCCCTGCAGAAACTGCTTTAGGGAGCATTCGGGTGGACGTGGTCCGTGGGCTTTTGGCAGCAGATGGGGCTGCAAAATGTCTTGCTGGCTACATCTGATCTCTTCCGAGTTTGACCCACTGAAAATTGACCTGTGCCTTTTCCCAGAATAAGCTGCCAAGCTCTTACTCGAATGGTCGCCCCTTTTGGCACCGACAAACATAGACGATAATGAACGTTGTGTCTCCTACAACTAGCTTTGCTTAATTGCAAGTTCCTACAAGTAAGCAGCAGGTAAATGATGCTTAGATATGATATAAAAGCATTAAATGCTAATGCCCCGAGTATATGATACAAGGCCCCGTGAGGACTGGATGGATGATAATCGATCCCTCAGTCACTGGAGACATAAGCAGACACTTCACACCCCATTTTCCCTGCAATTGTGCTTTAACTCAGCTTCTAATTGAAGCTAGTTGTGCTGAATTTAACCAGATGCCAGGAGAGATGGAAAGAGAGCGCCTGTACTTGCTCATCTGACTGCAAGATGCTGAGCACACAACAGTCAAGTAATTCAGGGGAGCAAAGTGTTTGCACAAGGCCATTTTCCATGTCCTCCTCCTGAGCAGTACTGAAGTCAAGCTTGCCTGGGGGACAGGATGAAATGAGCTGACTGTGAATTTGCTTTATTTTGTTTATCGGGAGGAGAATGCGGCTTCGATGCGGGGTCAAAAGCGGGTTTTGTTAAGTGCAGCTTTTGCTTTTGATTCATTAGCTGGAAAATGAGGGAGGAGAGGCTGCCCACATGACCAGCAGCAGGAAGCGGGTGGGCTGCTAGGAGAAAAAGGAAATCTGCAGGCGGAGTAGAGGCTGCGTTGCTGCTGACTCTGCTGGACACTTGAGAAATGAGGGGTCTTGGAGGGTTCTTTATTTCTGCATTGCTCCCTGAGAGATGCTAAAATGGCCCTCAAAGGGCAGCTGTCCCTCATTACCCACTTCTTTCTAAAGGATTTCTGTGGAGCACCTTTTCTTGTTGCTCTTCACAATCTCTGCGCCAAGGTTTATTCTGAATTGGGATAATGTAAAGTCCTTGTTGCGGGAGATGTTTTTGGTCGCTATTATAATTAACCTCTTATCTATAAACATGTTAATGTGTTTTGGAAAAGCTTGGGTTTGCTCCCATTAAAAGCTAAGCCCTCCACTGCAAAGGGGAGCATGGATTTAGCAGTAGATGGGGTTTTGACCTCAGTGGAACTTGATGAGGTCTCAGGCAAAGAAGCAAGTGAAATCCGCTTACTGGGAGAAATAAAAATCCCCTGTGATCCCTAGAGGCTTATGTTGCTAGTTAGTTATTTGAAAGGGAAGAGAAAACCTCCTTGTTTTTAAGGGTGCTGGAGAAAGGTGCTTGTGTGGTGCACTGGCTTGTTTTTTAGTTGCTTTAGCTTGTTTGGGAGCTCATACAGTGTCCATCCAGTGCTCCAGTGTGTTTTTCTCTGAATTCATCATACACTGACGTAAGAGGTGACTTGCCTCTGACTGAGGTCAACTGGTAAATTTTCGAGATACCTGTCGTATCCTTGATTTTGCAGGAATGTTGCTGATGTTAGTTCTCAGCGTGAGCATCTAGAAAGCCCACCAGTACCTCCTGGTTTCTGCGTACGGCGTGTATTAGCAGGGAGGTGAACACAGCAGAAAAAACATTTCCGCTAGATTCCAGCTCAGAAGCACATAAACATTGTCAAATGAGTCTTTATGATGAACTTAAGTCTTCCTCCTTTCAAACAAATGTCTCAGAAGCACATAAACATTGTCAAATGCTGGGGGAAATGAGTCTTTATGATGAACTTTAGTCTTCTTCCTTTCAAACAAATGCTCTTGCTTAGGAGAAGCAATTTGCAGTGATTTGGCTGTTAATTTTGCAGTGATTTAGCATAGTGGCTGTTCACGATGAATTGTGCTTTTGTTAGAATAAGCCTTATCTGTTCCGTTAGTGAGATAAAATCCCTCTTACCTGGCGTGCTTGTGATGTCCAGGATGGAAGGAGTTTCCCAGAATGGCCTTCTCTAAAACAACTACTGGGAAAGGCTCTCACAGTGCTTGAATTGGAAGCGTTGGAAGTTTAGAGGTGGAGCTCATAGAATCATAGAATGCTTACGGCTGGAAGGGACCTCTAGAGATCATCTAGTCCAACCCCCTGCACACGCAGGGTCACCTAGAGCACGTGGCACAGGGCTGCGTCCAAGCGGGTTTGGAAGATCTCCAGACAAGGAGACTCCACAACCTCTCTGGGCAGCCTGTTCCAGTGCTCTGGCACCCTCACTGTTAAGAAATTTTTCCTTAAGTTCCTGTGGAACTTTTGGCGCTTCAGTCTCTGGCTGTTTCCTCTAGTTCTGTCAGTGGCCACCAGTGAGAAGAGGCCAGCACCATCCTCCTCACTGCCTCCCTTGAGGTACTTCTAGACACTGCTCAGGTCCCCTCTCAGCCTTCTCTTCTCCAGGCTGAACAGGCCCAGCTCCCTCAGCCTCTCCACATAGGGCAGATGTTCCAGGCCTCTGAGCTGTTAACAAAAATGCAAAAGCAAGCAAAGGACATAGCGGATAAATAGGAATATTCTTTTCACGTTTGCTCGCATTATAGGAAGATGTGGGAATGCTCAGGAAAATAAAAATAAAAACAAATAAATGATGCTTGCTGCCTTTGAATATGGTTGTTGGGTGTCTGCAAAAAGTATTGGTTGGACAAACAAATTGATATTTTTGTCTGTTCTGATGGAGCCGCATATAGCGGGCAGTAAAATCCAGCTGGGATTTAGACATTTGACCAAGCAGGAGTTAAGGTGATGATGGACTTCCCTGCTGTCTCCTCCCTTTGAATTCGTGCAATTTGTTGTTACTGTGGAGCAATGGATGTAGCAGGAGAATCGTTTGTGACAGGCTGTTCCTCCCAGGACTTCCATCCTGCATAAATCATTTTTCTTACTCCTTTCTATAAAATTTAAATGACATGTCCAAGGAAGGGACTTGCCAGAGCCATCCATCTGAAATATTAAAGTTGTTTTACATTACACTGGCACCGCACAAATCAAAATCTCTGCTCGTGGGATGGCATGTGTGACCAGCTGAAAAGTAGGGCACAATGTCCATGGGAGGCATTTTGGAGAGAAAAGGTAATAATAGTTTGTCTGGCTGCTAAGAGGGTTTGATATTTTCCTATAGTCTTAAACTGACAGCTGACTGGTTCATTTGGAGCGATGACTAGCCATGGTCCTTGGTTTTTGGGTCAGGATAACGGGCAGCCTTGGGTCTTCCTGATGTTTTGGTCCGTTAAGAAAGACTCGTGGGTTGGCAGCGTGTGTGACTGCTCGCGTTTCCTCCTGGTGCCCTGGGAATAACCGGCTGCACGGAGACTGCAGCTGGTTTTCAGACTTGGGCCTGAGAAGAGCAGCAAGTGTTGGCTCACCTAAGGCTTTGAGGCAGCTGTACGTAACAGCGTCAGAAATTATTTCCTTTGGAATTTAGAAACTTTATTATCCAACATTTTTGAAGACATTATGAGCAACGAGAGTGCAGCAGGATGGCGAAAGGCAGGTTTTCCTTTAGTCACAACGTGACTTTCCGCAGCTGGTAAAATTTTGAAAATTTACAGAAGGAGCAAAGTTGGACAAGGAAATAAAGCCAGTAGGGGTAGGCAGGGCAAGGTAGATGAAGTAGCTTGGATATTGATTTACGGTGCAATGGCAGTAAAAAACTAGCAGGGAGGAGAAGGGAATAAAGGGATGCAACAGGAGGGAATTACAGGAAACGGTGGAAAAGGTTTGTTTCAATTTCAAGTGCTTTGGAACTGGAATAACTGGTATTTTCCTACTTCTGAAGATGCTTTCCCTTCTGCAAACCAGCACGGTGTCAGGCGGGTGAATCAGGGCCCGGTTCTCGCGTGCGCCCTGCGTGCCTCACTGGGGTTGCGGCACGGGGCCGGGTCAGCCCTCTTTGGAGGCTCTCGTTTTGGGGCTGCCTCCGTGATCTTTTCTTACCAGTGCCTGGTTGGAAGCATGGGCCGATGCCTCCTGCAGGCTGCAGGAGATTACCAGGGGGGCCAGTCCCTTTTTCTTTACCCAGGATATGGCTAGAGGAGCCAACAGGGAGCCTGGGGGAGCTCTCTGCCCTCCTTTCTGGTGGCCTGGACCACATATTGTCCATTAAACCTGTGGAGTCCTGAGTGTAAAGCAGCAGTAAGAGTGTAAAAGTTGGGTTGGGGCAAATTGGGTTCCTGCAGAGGAATCCCTCTGCCTGACAGATGACTCTTTCCGAGCGGAGATCGCAGGGCAGACGGATACAAGCGCGAGTGTACGCGAGCTCCCGAGCTCTCCTCTCGCCGCGGTGTGCGGACGGGGGAGTCGCGCGCTCGGCTGGCGCCGGAGCCCTTGCCCTGGCTTGCGTTCCCACCAAGCGTGCTCTACGCGCCCAAATTCCCTGTCTTTCTGCTCCTCCTCAGGCGACAGGAGAGCTCTGCAGATGGATAGGGAGATAAGGAGGGAGGTTTTTATCCCTCCGTAGGCTCCTGCTTCCAAGCGCACTGTGGTTTGGCTGCCTCGGTGTCTGAGCCCCGTGGGGCCGGGAAGGCAGCGTGGGGAATTCGGCACCTCCCTGGCGCAGGCTGCTGCTGCGTGCGGAGCGCTCGCTTTGCCGAGGCTTCCCTCGGGGCCGGAGGCGGTCGGTGCTGTTGGCGCGCTGCGTCGAGGAGCGCTGCCGCCTGGCACCTTTCCCTTGGGCAGCCCCCCGTGTTTGCAGGCGCCGGATCGCGATTCGAAGGTGTCTGGTGAGCGTTTTCGTGAGGAGGTTTCTAGATGGCTGCGTTCGGCCCCTTCCGCTTGTGTTCCCAGCGGGTCTGAAAGCACCACCAGGCAGCGGTGTTGAAATCCTTCGTGCCAGCAGCGCTGCATGACTGCAGCTCATTTGGAGCTTGCGTGGTGTGGAGGCACATACACCGAAGGAAATGCTGCTGTAGGATGGTACGTGGTGAGCTGTGGCCGGCTCCTTGTCGGAGGAGGTGGCTCGAGCTCTTCGGCAAAGGAGTGGTGGCAGGGGAGGTGCATCGAGGAGGTGCTCCACAAGGCAGGGTTCCCCTTCAGGCTCTCGCTCACTATGTGCCGAGAGTTACTTTTATGATAGCGTCTTTCAGGCTTTCTCAGCCTGCAGAAGGAACCCATAAACCTGTACTTTGGGTCCCAGAACGTGAAAATAAGATTAATAGCAAGACTTAAAACACCTATCAGGTGGATTTAAAATGCAGTGTTTTCCACGGTATGGAAGAAAGCCCTGAAATACTTAACGTTCCCAAGGCCCTAAAGAACAAGTTGTCAGGTCATGACCGTGCATTACAGCACTTTCTCTCCACAGCCTTAAACAACATTTCTCATGGTGTTGAACAGGAAGCATCAGGCACGAGTTGGAGGCTGTGACAGACATTTGGATGGGAGACAGCAGCGTTGGCGCACTCCAAAAGGTCCAGACGACTGGGCTCAGAGCCACCCTTGTTTCTGGAGAAGGGCTTTATGTCTCCCCTTCCAGATTATCCGGCGGCCACGGGGCAATATCCAACAGAAAGGGAGCTCACATATACCTGCACCTCCCAGGTTAGTTTTATTTCTTGGTAGGAAAAAAGGAAATGGAGAAGAAGAGGAAGGAAAAATCTGTGGCAGCCAGTGCTGTGGCAGCCACCTCGGCAGAAAGGGGGCAAGTCCAGTTTTGTCTGGGCACTTGAAATGGTGCCATTCGCCCACGCGTTTGGCAAAGACTGACGTGAAGCACCCGCCCACCGAAACCTTCTCTCAGCAGAGGTGTAGGGTGGATTTTACGTCTTGCTCTCCCTACAGCTCTCTTCACTGCAGTTATATCACAGCATCGTTATTAAGTTTGCGATGAGAGAGCAATTATTTCTAGCCGAGCATGAAGGAGCATGACAAGAATTAACTCACACCATGTCAGCGAGCGATCTCCAAGCTGGCAAATCTCCTCTGCAGCACCAGAGGGGTGTGATGAAAACCCCCTGCTACTCTCTTGTCTCTGGACGCTTGTGGACATTGATGCCAGGAGCTTTCTTACACCCAAAAGATGTGCTTTGAAAAATATATTAGCAAGCCTTCATTTAAGCTTGTTAAAGGAACACAATTTAAATGGTTGTAGCAGAAAGCAATTTTTCAGGTGTTACTTTGAGTAATATTCAGCCCATTCCTGAGTGACTGAGGGTAGAGGGAAGATGCGTTTTTCTCTTCAGGCTGAAGTAGGAGGCACGTGTGGGTTTTGCCATTGCTAAATATTTAATAGAGTGTCCTTTGTAGATTAAGGCAGCACTATAGTAAAGGGGAAAAGTGATTTGATAAAAGACTCTTTTCTAAATCATGAGCATCAAAGAGATTTAAGGTATCACCTGCTCTGTTTTCAAGGGTCTAGATAAGTGCGTAAGCATGTACTTTTTCTCACACTTACTGCTCCAGTCGCCGTTATAGGTTTGCTGTATAAATTCTTCCCAAAGGTTTGCTGTATAAATTCTTCCCAAGGTTTTATCACAGATTTATTCTGAGCAAGGTGTTAAGTGCTGAAAAAGGGGCGAGAGTGAAAAATTCATGTGCATGAGCCTTCGAGGGTATGGTAATCTTTGTCCCTTATCTTGCTTCTGCTCTGGAAAGTCTAGTTTTGTAAAAGGGGCTTTTTTGAGGAGAAAAGCTATAGTAAAAGGAGCAAATTGGAGAATTGTGCAAAGTGCATGTTGTATTTATTCTTGGAACAACTCCTGACATTGCTCTGGAAGAGCAGTTCATAGAATCATGGCCTTACACGTTTTTATGCATCATAAAACAAATATGCTTTAGATAGGATTACAAGGCTTTAATTTTAAATAAATATTTTTTTTGCCATGACCTTTCATGCAGGGCTTCTGACTAATGAAAGCAAAATGAACTCTTCCAGCACGAGCCTGAGAGAGTCTGCAATTTATTTCCCACTGAATGCTGCCACTTTTCCATGTAAAATACGATTTATTTCTGGGTGAGGGCCAATCGTGCCAATTAACCTAATCTGCTGAGAGCAACGGTACTGTTTTTGCTTGTGTCTTATCTGACTCGGAGACAGCAAGGAAAATTAGGCCAAATCTCATCCTGTCAAGACACTTCAAGGAAAAATTGCCCATAATATCAGTTCTTTTTCTTAAATCTTCAGCAATCTATTTGTCATTTGCTGTTCCGTTTTTTGCCTTCCCTATCACCCATGTTTCGCTCCGCTTCCAGCTGACTTCAGAGCCTGTCCGGCAGGGTGAGTGTTGCTATTTCTCTGCTGCTGCCTGTGTCCTGCATCCCAAAGGGGTGTTTGGGATAGTGCAGCCGGGATGGCAGGTTTCGCAGCGCGCGGGGTGCAGCGGCTGTTGTCAGCCTAAGCGACGCGGTCTCTGTCAGTCGCGCTGGGTCAGTGCGAGGCGGTTCCCCCTGCAGCGGTGGCCCCTCTTGTTAGCTCCAGCCAGCCACGAGCGTGACGCTGTTTAGCAGCATGAGCAAAAGAAAGAAAAGCTCATAAAAGCTGGTAATCAATAAAGAGGAAGGAAAAAAATCAAGAGAATAAAAAATGCATTAAAAAAATCCAGAGCAGAGCCTGGTGCCGCCTTCATTAGGATTCAGTAGCAGCATCTTCCGTTAATAAAGACATGTGCGGAGAAAGTTAAGATGACAGAATGAACAGGATAACCTTAAACTCACGGAATTTCTTCCTTATTAGAGCAAGAAACAGCCAACTGCAGTTTTCCTCAGCCTCAGCTTGCTTTGAATGAGGTGCATCTTGTTGTAGCTGTGAAAAACTGTCCGCTTGGGAGAGCAGGGAACCCAGCGAAGAGCAGGGACGGTGTTGCTGAGCTCAGCCGATTCCCTTGGCCTGCGCTGGCATTGATCGCAGCCCTGGTGCCGGGGACTCCACTCAACTGTCTCCGAAACAGTTTGGCCACCAATTCCAGGCCTGTGTAGCTTGTCCTGTCGGCACGATGCGCTGGAGAGGATTATTGCTTTCCTTGTGCTACCTACAGGAGGAGGGGAAGCGGATGAGAAACTTTGCGTCTTCCTTGTCCAGCACTGATCTTGCTGGCGGTTGTAAGCCGCAATTACAGAGGGAGGTTGAGGTTTTTTAAACCGTTCTCCCTACGTGAGCGCTTTTCTTTCCGCCCCTTCAGGCGCTGGGAGAGAGGAGCACGGCGCAAGGTGCAGCGTGTGTGCGTGACAGCCCGTGGGACGCTCCTGGGGCAGGTCATGGCTGCACAGACGTAACCCCAAAATCAAACAACAACGAGGAAGAACGCGCTGCTAAAGGAGGCCCTGCTTTCGGGTGCGCACGCTGAGGGCTGGCGCTCCCCTCTCGTAAGCTACGGCTCCCTCCTGCCCCAGCATTTCGCTCCAGTGCCTCTTTCCATGCCTGCTAGCCACTTAAATGACGAAACAAGTTGCTCTGTTATTTTTAAAATGTCTGGGCTGATCTTTTGGGAAAACTGTGTTTCTGCATTTGCCGGGGCCTTGAGACTTGTTCTGCTCATGTGCACGCCCCGTACCTGCTGTTGCAGGCAATTGCCTATAGCACCCTTCAGTGCAAATGCTGTTGGACCTACTGCTTGGTAGAAAATCCTCTTTCCTTGCTAGAAGTACTAAGTGCATTCCCTCAGCGCAGTCACTTTTGCAGATGAACAGTCTCTCCCTGCCCGCTCTAGCCAAGGGCGTTTTGGTAGGTAGGCGTCACACAGGCGTTTGGGGTCATCCAAGGGAAGGGTCTCAACACAGACCCCCTCTCCATAGGGCCAGAGCGGGGTAAACGCGTGGGGAGAGGACGAGGAGCAGTGCCAGACACTGGCTCTGCAGCAAGCTTGTTATCAAACAGAGGAAATAAGGCAGAGGACAGTTGGTGGGAAACTGGTAGGACCAGTTATCTTTTACATAGGTCCTCTGTGTCAAAAATGTCACAGAGACTCCTTTTCCTTTGTAGAAGGCAAACACGAATGCCTATGTCCTCTCGCCCTTTTCAGGATGCGTTAAGCCTCATTTGATTTCTGAGTTTATAGTTTCCATGTGCTAAAATCCGTTAATTTAATCATTTGTAACAGATGGCAACGTTGAGCCCACATTGTCAAATTAAATAGTAGGCTGTTACACACCTTTTGCTGACATTTATTTCAGTTTCTTTGACCATAAAATTACCACCGTGTTAAATGTTGACAGCTCCCGATGAACCAGAGACTCTCGATACAACTCCAGAGCACACACAGACAGCCCATGAAATGCATTTTTCTACAGGCCTTTCCTAATCATTTTTGTTCAGTAATGAAGCCTTTAGTTCACAAAGATTAATGGCTCTGCAGGACTTGCACAGGGTCCCCGTCCCCTTCGAAGGAAAAAGAGAACCCCTTTACTAAGCTGCTGCACAGGGAGCTCAGATTAAAGATAAGGACGTAGAGGGTTGTGTTTTTGGGGAGCTGGATGAGAGGTTGCTGTGCTTGGATCCACAGTAACAGCAGCAGGAGTCAAGGAACATGTACACTTTGAGAGTACAGAGTAGGGAATCATCTCCTACATATCCGGCCCGGATTTGGAAAAAAATATATATATTTGTTAAAGTGGTCTGCAAAATTACTCCCCTAGTCTATTACTGCCTTCAAAGAACAGAAATAGAGTTCTGTTTCACGCAGTACGGTATTTGGAGGCCCTTTACAAATGACTTACTGAAAGATATTTGCTTTTTCTACAGAGTCAGCTGGCGGAGCTGCAATGATTTTCATGGCCTAATGTTTTTGTTAGCGATGGGACGAGAGGCTGAGCCAAACTCAGTCGTTCTGCCCTGGCTAGATGCAGCTTTTGGCCCAACATCGCCTGCATTTCAGCAGCACGACAGGGTGAATCTGAAGTTACGCATCCTGCTGGGAATATCAGCATTTGATTTAGTGATGTTGGGGCTACAGAGGGTGTTCCCTCCTCCCTTCGAGCACACGAGCTAGTGCTCAAAAGGCCAAGGCTATTTTCTGGTAAGCTCTGCTCTGCAGGGCATCCCCTGTAGCATGTGCCCTGGGTTAAGGTGACTTAATAGCCAATTTCAAATCTGTGATAATCTTCTCAAGCTGCGATTCTGTGCACAGTTGCTGACAGTGGTTGCCTGCAGACTTACAGCCTTCAGCATCTGCCGTCGGCCGCTTGTATCCTGGCAGCTGTCACCCGTTCACTTCTCTGACAAGCAACGTCATTTTGAGGGGATGGGGGGTCACCATCTTAGTGCCATGGATGGGTGAAGACTCAGCTTGCCTTAGCCCCACTTTGTGTCAGCTCACGGAGTCCGACTCGCTGCTCCCAGGAAAAGCAGGATGTCCCAATGAGTTCTGTAATGGAAGCTGCGGTCAAGTTTAGGTTAAATTAATCCCATACCTCCCTCATCCTCAGCCAAACACTCCCGGCTCGATACCCTTCACCAGTCATTTCGGGGGAGGTTATTTGAAACTTATCAGTTGGCAGGTTATGAAATGTTTGAGTGAAGGGGGTAAAAAAAAAAAAAAAACACAAAGAATTGAGATTGAGGACAATTGCCATGAGTCTGGCTTGTCAAACCTGGCACATGCAATCTGGCATGAAAAACGCAGAGAAAAAAGCTTGTGAACTCGAGCCTTTTCTTGCTTCGTGATCGTCTCCTCCATGGGCCATTTCAGTGCTTCAGGAATGATACTCGTGCTAATTTTTTGTTCTACAACCACTGATAGGAATTGATCAGAATGGAGGAGGAAAGCATAAGTATCAGCATATATATGTGTTGAACTGTATAGCCACTGAAATCATTATATGTAGCAGTGTTGCTTGTTCCCGTGAGGAAAACGTATGCAGCGGTTAGTGCCAAGGCTATATTTATTTGAGGACAGGTGAATCCATTTTAATGGTGACTAACCAGGGAGCATTAACCTCTATAGAGGAGCAGAACTGCAGAAAAACTGTTGGACTTGTTGGTTTAAATCAGGATTTCTATATGCTAATTTAAACCATGATTATGAGCACTGTTATAAAACTCTTGGTTTTAGTCAATATGCCTTGTTTGTTCACGGAGAATTCAATTTGTCAGAGCGCTTTTCTAGTGACAGCTTTTGTGTCTATATGAAAGATAGGGCGCTGGATGCAAAAGCACTGAAGTTATTTAAGAATATCAATTTTGTAGTCCTCTCTGAAATCAATTAGGAGTGCTGTGAAATTTTATTAATAGTCTCTCTCTCTTTCTTTTTTTTTGCTTCCTGTAAAAGACCTGGACAACAGGTAAAAGCCATAGTTAGGAAAGCTAGAAAAACAACAGACTAATGAATCACTCTTGGTACCTTGCTTTAGTTTGTGTAATTTTAAAATTCTCAATTTTGGGGATGAGGATTACTAGTTGCCCATTCCTGAAGCATTATGTTAATAGTAATGTCGTTAATGTTGTTAATCAAGTTGTGTGTTCTTCCTTAACTGCACTGCCCTGTCATGGGAGAGTTAGATTGAATAGGTTTCCACTGGGATCAATAGAAATGGGATTGGGTTTTAGAGGCTAAGCCATCCCCGTGTTGTTCTGCTTATAGACCTCCTGCAACAAACCCATTCAAAGACCTTTTTCATCAGAGTTTTGTTATATGCAAACACGTATCAGATCTGAAAACACCCTCAGCACTGACAGCCATCCCGTTACAGAAGATAAAGGCTAAACTGGAATGGGTAGCAGGGATGATTTTTATGTCTCTGAATTACCTTCATCTCTTCGTTCGCAGTTCTTAGCTCCATTAGTGACCCTTGCTGCAGACCACGGGGCGCTCTCCCGGTTTGGTTTCCCTCTGCCCGTTGCCTCGTCCTGCCAGCTAATTGGGGTGGAAGTGCTAACTGAGAGCAGTGTTACGGAGCTGCCAGGTCTGCGCGCGTGGCAGGCGGCGGCTGCTGCTGCTAACTGTTACCTGAGTGCTGTTGCTCCGGGCTCTGCCCATGGTTGCAACGAAGCGACCCAATGCTCTCCCTCCGAGACATCCGATACCGCCGCTCTGTAGCCACCGTTGGCGGAAAGCAGCATGTGAAGCAGATTCGCTTTTCCCCCTGCTTGGTAATTCCAGCGGCGCCACCAGCCAGATGCCTCATGCTATGAGCCTGGCACGTTTCAGTGGAGGATGCAACATGTGGTGGCATTTTATGGATTGGCTGCGTGTTTTCCTGAAGCCGTAAGGAGACGGGACACGCAGATAGCTGTTGCTGGCGTCGCGTTTCCCCAGGCACCACGCCAGGATAGAGCACAGATTGTTATTTAGCGCAACAGGATCCCAAGATAAGCTTCATTTGGTCAAATTACTGAGCTTTTAAATTTGTTTTTTGTATTAATAGGAGAGTCCAATTATTTTTAATTTGCTGTTTTTCATTCCCGAGGCAGAGGAAGAACAGATGCAGCCGTACGAGCTTGTGATGTTCAGTCACCAAAGCCAAGTCCATAAAGACGCAGGCCTTTCCGTGCCCCGGCTAGGGAGCTGGTGCAAGAGCAGCAAGCAGGAGGGCGCTCAGCTGGGAGCCTCTCCTCATCCGACTTCTCGAAACCCCCCGTGTCCTTGTGCTGTGTTTTGGATTTCAGCTTGCCATATCTCTGAGTAAGCTCTAAAGGCATGTGGAGAGATTTCCCTTTGTTGACCTATGTTCTGCAAACCCAGCTGTTAATTCAGGTATCTCTTCTGCCAGCTTGGCATTATACAGTTCAGTTGAATTAGATACCTTTTGCTCCTTTGATGTAGAAAATGCAGATAATTTATTAACTAGACCAGAACTATTTGGCACTTAAAGAGTGCCTGCCATCTTCAAAGTGCTCTGTGTGCAATGTTTCATGATTTATACTGTTAATTATATTAGTCCTGTTAGGAAAAAGCTCTTTAAATATCCATTGATGAAAGTATTCTCATAACAGGCTAGGAGTTCCACACTGAAATTGTAGCAGATAATTTACCCACTGAGGTATAGCGCCTCGGAGAAGATGTAAGGAGGATTTACAGCAGTTCTTTGGGTGTCTGCTGAAAAGTCTTGCTTTGTCTCAGGCACAGCAATAATAATTGGGAGCTCTCGAGTCTCTGAGAGTGCTGTGGAGCTGCTCTCAAAGCCTCACGCCGCACAGGATGGGTCAGTAGGGTCCTGGCTTTGCCGCTATGTGACCGATACCTCCGTTCCCACTGGTAAAGCCACTTAGGAACCTTGCTTATGTGGCCAAGGTTACTGTCACTTTCAGACACTTCCAAAAGGATCCCCACCTTTCTGTAGAGAAATCAGTAACATCGTCATGGTCAGGAGTCTGACTGTTCCAAGCGGAGTGTAAGTCTGTAGCTCCGTGACCTTGAAAAATGAGATAGTTTCATGACCGTCAGCTTGAGTCTAAATTCTTAAATCTTGTGGAGTGACATGCGGATTTTGTCTGTTACTATGACAAAATGCAGCTTTTAGACTAGCCCAGGACCCAGCAGCTTCTGTATAAGCTCCTAAACAAGTTGCCAGATTTTCCAAGAGATTTTTGGTCTCATTTAGCTGTTTAATGGGCCTTTAGGCACATCTCTGCGTTTTATCAGTGTGCTTAATGGTTTTAGTAGTTAGCCCAAAATGTGTTCATACTAGCAAAGGGTTGATCATGTTTTCCTATCTTAATTTGCCTAAGTAATAATTTAGGAATTTACACTGCGAGTAAATCGACTTACTGGAGTAAATCACTAAGGCATGTAAATGAGTGGTAAAATCTGGTCGTCTTTCAAATCAAGTCGAAATGAGGTTTAACAGCCTGGGTAGCGGTTGTCTTGCAAAAATGCAGCCTACAGAGCGGCTGTCTAATGGCAGAGAGCTCCTCAGATAAGAAACTAGTCTTTCTCTTTCCATCTTCTTTACGTGATATTAACTGAAGGCTTTTAAAAACAGATAAATAACTATGAATGCAGCGAATATGCTCCTGGCCTGCCCATTGCTCACACCATGGTGATTATGGCTGGCACTGCAGGAGTGGCGTCCCTGGACACGTTGCATTTCACTCTGTTTATCCTCCCCATGCTGTGAGGGTGTCTGCCATGTGAGCCTGCTCTTTTGGAGGCTGTCGTCTCCCCTAGGAAGAGCTCGCTGAGTGTCCTGGGTGTCCGTGTTTGCCTGTATTCTCCCAGCGTTTGCTGCTACAGCCATGAGTCCAGGTGTGCGGTGGCCTCAAAGCTGGCACAGCTCCCTTAGCACAAGCTGTGGTCAGAGCAGCAGCTGCAGTTTGGACAGTCTTGTTTGTAGAAAACGGGTCTAATTCAAAACTTATGCTTGCTTGCAGAACAACACAGTTTGGAAGCCAGATTCCTGCCAAGACTGCCGTTGCCAAAGCAATGTTGTCACCTGTGAACCTGTTGTGTGCAAACACCCTCCGTGTGACTTTCAGAAGGTAAGGGGTGAAACTGCCCAAACACTTACTGGTCTCTTCTGTAGAGTGGGAGAAATGTCAGGTCACTCTAGGGTTCCCCGCTTTCCTCCTCCTTTAGTCCTTAGAATAGTTATGGGCTTGTCAAAACGCTCGTGTTGGAACACGCACCGTGCCAAGGGATCTTGTGGACAGTTGGGTCCTTGGTTCTAGAGGCCCTGTGGAGGCCGAGCTCTGGTGTTACTTGGGCCTCCAGAAGAGGACGCGGCGTGAGGAGTTTCTGCAGCGAAGCTGGTTGCGTGTCCGTGTACACGGCTGTGTGAGGGTCCCGTGGTCGGCTGCCTCTGCGCAGCCCCCTCTGAACCCGAGTTCTGCTCTACGCTGGGATTTGGGGGGCGCAAGAGGGACCAGTGCAATTCAGACGTCCCCGTGCCCGTTCACTCCTCACTGATGGGAGCCCGTGGAACAAAAGCGCGGGCAAAGCCCAGCATGTGCTCCTAGGGCACTGGGGTCCCCGAGGAAGCCCCAGAGCTGGTTTGGACCTCCCAGCGTGGGCCCTGCTTCTAATCACCCCTCATTCGGCCGCGGGGCCAGGCCGCTGCCTAACAAGCAGGTGGACGCGTTCCACTCTGCTGAGCAACAACAGAGCAGAGCCGTCTGTCTTTCAGCTCCTTGTGCCTTGTGGTGCTTGTTAAGCTCTCTTTGTTTCTTGTTTATCTTTCCCTGTCAGAGCCTTCATTAGTGGTTATAGCTAATTGGCCACAGAAGTGGTGTTGCATTAGCATCTGGATTACTGGGGTAGTGCACATGAATGGCAATGAAAATTAGTGTTTTAAAGAGGGACCGCCAATACAATAATTATATAGCTTCATGAAGCACAATAAATCTTTTTTTTTCAGTGTAATAGCATTAACAGTGAAATACTTTTTGATCCTACTCTTTTTCTCCTTTACTAAGGCTATGTATTGATTAAAGGACAACGGAAATATTAGGCGTTTTGTGCTAAAGGGGAGAGGGAAAGAAAAGAGTGCTGCCACTGAAGAGCTAATAATGAGTGGGCTAGAAGAGGATAGTCATTCATGAAAACCAACAGTGGCTGAATGAAAATAAAAAGGTAGCAGCTATGAGGCTTATAAAAAGATTTACCTGGTGTGAAATCAAACTGTGCAGCTCCTTGGCATGGGAAATCAGTAGTATTTCAAAAAGGTTTGGCCAGTTTAACGAGGAGAAGAAGTATCAAGGGTCTTAGAAGAAGAAAATCTGATCATCCTTCAAGTATAAACTGATGAGAGATCAATGAGGCCAGAGTCTCTATGGTTTATTTCTTATTTGCTTATCGTGAGGTATCTGCAAACATCGCCTATCTCGTTTACAGCAGCAAGACATAAGCAGAGGCTGGTGGTCTCTCCAAAAAGTATCTAACTTTTTGGCTTTTTAAGCATTTGGATGTAAAACCTGATGCCATGTGTGTGTATATTCTTTGTACACAGGTAGACTGAAAAAAAAAGAATGTATTAGGTAGATGGAAATGAGTGAAAACAATTTCTCTTGTGTGAATTAAGGAAAAGAAAAAACAGAACAGCTTTCCCTCCTGCTAGCTTCACAGTTGAATGAGGTTTAATAGTTTAATCTAAATGAAATATTTAATTTTATATTCAGCCTCCTAAAAATATGACATTGAAGGAAACCTTGAAGCGAGAAGCTTTTTTTCCAGTTTGAAAATTGTTTCCTTTAGAAAATGTAGAAAGAAAACTTCCGACATTTTCAAATAATTCTGGTTGCTTTTATCATGCCAATAAAGAGATGGCAGGTAAGACAATGTTTTTGTATTGCACAATCTGCTTTTTTTGTTATATTACAGTAAATAATTATTCCCTCTTGGTCAAGAGCAATGCTTTAGAAGTTGACCATAACCTTTCAAAGGAGCAAGGATGAAGCTTTTCTCCTGAGAAGCACCTTGGTGGTATTTTAGGGAAGGTGACTTTATGGGTAGATTTTTCCTTCATTTCACTTTCTGAATCTGTGACAGTCTTCCCTGCTTTTGTTTTTCTGTTTCAGTTTTTCCCTTCTCCAGCTGCTGTGCTCCGATAACTCTCAGACATCTAAAAATTTCTGGTCTCTTTGTTTGTTTAATTCATTTGTAGGGGAAAAATATATGATCCAGAACAGAAGTACGCGATCCGTGTATTCCATGGATCCACAAGATCCACGGTACCTCCTAGGGCGGTACCGCCTGTGCTGGGCGTGGGATATTTGTCACACAGCTGTGGCCATTGGAAGGGACGGGGATCTCTGTTTGCAGAGTCCACAGAGACGTTTCAAGGAATCCCTTCCTTGAAAGGAAAGGCCAAGGTCCTTCCTGGTGTTGGCTGAGGTCTTTACTGATGCGTTTTGCCCTTCACCTGATGCGGTAGCCAAACAGGGGCCTCCCTCAGCGAGCTGCCTGCTCGCTGCATTATGTTGGTAGTGGGGAACTGCTGATGTCCCTTGACCAGGCAAACCAAAGTGTTGACAATGTCACCTGAACGTGCTGCAGTTGGAAGGGGTCGATAATTGGTTTATCAAAAATCATTGTTCAAAAAAGTGATGGTTATTAAACCTAAGGAATATTGGTGTTGGATGCATCCTTCAAGGTCTCCTGTCTATCCCTTCCATTTAAGCTTCCTATTTCATGTGCCTTCCTTACTGGATTCCTGATTCTGTCTAGGGAGAAGTGCTCCAAATAGCCCCCAACAAGTGCTGTCCCGAGTGCGCCTCCCGGGCTGAAGGATTTTGCCAGCACGAAGGACAGATCCATGGGGTGAGTCGCTCCGTCCCTCGGCAGGGAATTTCCAACATTCAGCCCTCTGACTCTTTACTTCTTGTCAGTGACGGCTGCTTAGCGGGCTTGAGGAAGAAGGATCATTCCTCGTCACTGTTTCCATCTCTGCTGTCTTCTGTCACCATCAGATAATGTAATATATGGGGCATTTCATCTATGGGGTTTGTGAAAAGATCATGTGTGGCATGATCATGTCATGTTTAGCTTAAGGGGAGAAAGTTTGCTATCCGTTCATTCACGTTTCTGTTTCTGTGGGTGTCTGAGACAATATGGAAATGTTAGAAGTAAAATATGGTGAATTTGGCACATTAGCTGTCCTGAAAGAAGGTTTTCTTCAGGAAAATTCAGGATTGCTGAAAGAAGCAGCACTCTGTGCTGGTAGAAATTAATTGCTCTCGTGTGGCCTGGGATTATGTAATTTGTAACCCTGAATTATTCAAGGAGCACTTTTCAGGACGTGACTTCACCTAGGGGACATGAACGGCCAAAATAGTAAGAATAAGTGTCTATAGGAAGGAAAATGCGGAGATTCTTGGATAGTAGTTCATGATACAGTAGGCAAATGGAGAAGGATGACCTAATGCAAGGCCAGGAGCTCAGCCATTGCTCTCTTGTGGATTTATTTGACAGGAAGAAAGTTGGGTGCAAATATTCAGAAACCCGTGAAATGCCAAATAATTTTGAATGTCTGGTGCACTCTGCCCCTCAGATGGCAATTGTAGCTCCCTGTTTTACTGGGCTGGCGTGACCGCCACAAATCGGTTATGAGGCAGAGAGAAAAGGCTGGAAGAGGAGGGATTTGTTGGCAAGTGTTGCAGTGCATCAACATTTTTCTTTTGGGAGCCATTTTTCCCACCCCTGCTTAGGGTAGGAGTGTTGTCCTACCCGGAATCAGCCAAGTTAACCCGATTTTCCTCCCAACGAAGTACTTTTTGTGGTTGTGCATTGCAGCACGGCACGCAGTGGGCCGCCTCAGGCTGCGGCCTGTGCTTCTGTGCCCACGGGAAGGTGAACTGCACCCCCAAGATCTGCCCAGCCCTGGTGTGTGGGAGCGGGGAGCAGCCGGACACTGCCCGCGGAGCCTGCTGTCCCGTCTGCGTGGGCCCTGGCCGTGAGTATCGTGCGTGAACGGGCCACCGTCGCGCCCCCGACTGTTCTGTCCTGCCTAAATTCTCCTGAACGCCCAGGGCAAGTGCCTCTCAATTCTTTTTTTTGTCCTCTCGCTGTATTTGCATTCGTAAGGGCTTCACCCATCGGTCAAAAACAAGTGATAAACTTTGAGCTGTGAGCAGATGTGCCTGGTGCTCTGTCCTTGCTTTTAAGACCACGATTTAGGGAAAAGAATGCAGATATTTCCTGTGTAGCGAAGGTGCCCTTGGCACTTGCAGATTAACACTCTAAGTTCCAAAAGATGCCTCAGCTGTTGGATACTTCTTCTCATTCAAAGCCAGTGGGAGCAGTACATCCAGAGCTCTTAATTCATGAGTCTAAAACCCTTGAAAACAATCGGAATTGTTATAATTATTTGCTATTTTGAGAAACCAGGATTTTGAATTTTAAGATGCACAAAATCTGTTTTAATGATTCTCATCACTCTGGCTTGTTTTCAAAGATAGCGTTGTACCACTGATACATTCATGAATAAGGACTCTTGATTCACATTTTCTTGCTATACTCTTTTCTTTCCCCAAAGTACTGAGGAACATAATATCCTCTTGTTACTGTATTTCCTTTCTGTGTGCAGCAGCTGAACCTGCTAACGCACGACTGACACACTGTGAAATTGTTGCAACAAGTGAAAAGCTGCAGGGACTGTGCAGCAAGGCCGTCTAGAACCCAGTATCCCCTTGGGAACAGTGTGCATGCTGCCATGAAGGGGAATGGAAAGCGATTAAAAGACATGTGAAAAGAGAATTACTCAATGTCTTAAATGTCTCTTAGAGTCGTGCTCCTTCGATGGCCGCTTGTTCCGGGATGGAGAGGATTGGTGGCTCAGTCAGTGCTCCAAGTGCATCTGCAGGGACGGCGCCACTCAGTGCTTCGTGGCCTCCTGCCAGCCCGTGCTGTGCCGTCAGGTCAGGACCCATGGGGACATTATTCTTGGCTGTTTCTTTTCCTTGACAGGATGTTACAAACTAACAGATGCATCTCCTGTGAGGAAAACGGACTGGAAAGGGGAGTTTTAATTTCTAGAAATGCAGAATGATGGGTAAATGTGTCGGTATACGCATCTCTCTCTCAACACATTCTCTCCCCACACATTTACTCTTATCATGCATTTGCTGGCTAACTAGGTGGAAGTATTATCTGAAGAAACTATGCTTTTGGTTTTGTACTAAAACTATGCTTCAGAGTTGATTAGAAAGTGCTTTTATTTCTCTGTAGAAAGGAATGAAAGAATAGGGGGTTTAATGGGGATTTGTCTCCACAAACTTCAGTTTTTGGTTTCACCTGCTTTGTTTGCAGTTCCTCTTTATTCTGTTTACGAGAGCTATAGAAATGCAGTTGAAAATAGCCAAATGCTTATGAAATTCCCCTTTGACTAAAAAGGCTTTAAAAATAAAAGGCTGCTTCAAATAGAAAAAAGGTCCCAGAGCGCTATTCCTTACATGTGCTTGTGTTTCACAAGAGATCTGCACATCAGTAAAATCAGTAGATAACTTACCCAAGCTCAAGTAGTCACTTACTTTTCTAGCCCAAATGAGAGAGCTGGGACATTTCTGTTTCTCGGGTCTTTGCTGTGGACAGTAATAATGAATTCTTAGCACTTGTGCAGCGATAAACCCAGCCACAGCGCAACGGGATTATATACAGCGTTAGCACAACGGTTAGTAAAGAAAGCAGACTGTGTACAATACTCTGGACAAGTGACTAGATTCTTTACATTCTCTTTATTGTATTACAAACCAGAAATGATGCCTGAGGGTGCAACTGTGCTCTGTGGATTTCTTTTCATTGGGCCTATTGTACCAGTTTTCTCGGCCTCTCCGCATTCTCGTTTTCAGCAACTTGTCATGCCAGTGACAGCTCTGAAATGCAGAATCTGGCCCCTTGGGAGATCCTCTTTTTGGCTGGCTTTGACTTTATGTCCTTGAAACTGCAGCTTCTCCAATAGCTTTATCTACTAACCCTATTCCAGTGGTGAAACGAGAACTCTAGTGCCCTTGAAATGTGTACTCTGGCTCTGACTGCCCTGTAGCCTGCTGCAAACCAAAAACATTAGTCTTAAACGTTTTTTTTTTCTTGATGCTGCTTGCCCAGTTTGCTGTTGCAAGACTAGATGATTGTGTAATGAACACATTTTTTTTGTTTGTTTGTCTGTTTGAAGGAAAGCTCACCTGTTGCTCTGCATGCCAACTGTATATTGCTTTGTCCCAAGATACTCAATTCCCATATTGCTCCAAATGAATCAACGATGCCTGCTGGCTGATGGTGCTAATGTTGAACCGGATAATCAACCGGATTTCATTTGTGGAAATAGAAGTGACTTGGTTGATGCTGTGATATATGTGAGAATTCTTGGCTAAAACACACGAGTTAGTGCAACACAAAGCTAATTATCACGGTGCTTCTATTTCCTAGCAAGGTGCCCATTGGGAGGGGCACTGGCAGGACATGCAGGAGCTCTTACCTTGATCATACCTGTTGTTGTCTTGCATGTGCCTTTATCCTTGTCTCTTCTAAATACAGTTCCTGAAAAAGGAAATAAATAATTTCTTTCAGCATGGTGGCAACCAAAATTGAACTCATGTTACAACTTTTAGATAAGCGTGCCTTTTCCTGGATGCCAAGGGGACCCATATTCCTAAATGCTTGTTGCAGAAGGGCACCTGAATATGTCAGCCACAGGAGAAGAGGAATTGCAAGTTCTCACTTTTAACTTAGTGCCAAAATATTGTGAAAAAAAAAGCCAGGAGGGAAGAATGTATTTTCTGCGGATATGTTTTCTCTGAACGTGCAAGCTTGTGAAGTCTGTCCGGTGTGCTTGCTGCTTCCAGTGCAAAATTAAATGAATATCTGGCAGTTTCAGCTCACTCTGCTGGCTTCCTTCTTAGGGAGGTTTGCCACCAGTTATCTCTGCCCAATAAGTAGTCCCCAGAGCCAAAGAAAAGATCTCCCTCATGCTGTCCTAACAAAATCCATGAAAAAGCTCATTTAACTTTGCTGGGAGATCTGTGCTTGATAACTTTTATACATCCTTCCACACTTCCTTTGAAAACTAGTGATTTGCACCAACAAAACACATAACAGTGGTTGTCATTTGAACATGATCTTCAACCCACCAGGGAGTCATCCTTTCATCCTGCCCTGTCTGGAGGGAGGTGTTGCTGGGTGATGGTCTGGCTGTTACACGTCAATGGCTGTGTGTGAAACTGTAGCAGTTAAACTATGCTCACGTTTTGGACAGTGCCAGAAAAGAACCTCTCCCTTCACAATCATATGCTTTAGCTCTCTTTGCAGCTTTAGGTATATATTATCTTCACGCATATATTCAGATCTACAGAGATTTTTTTTTCTCTGAGGTGTGTGTCTTTAGCAGTATCTGTATATCTGGGCCTTGACTGCCAACCAAAGAAGCCTAGAGAAGGAGATGTAGGGAATGTGTTTGTTCTTAGCCTCCCACATTGATGGCCCCAGAGACTAGAGCCAAAATCAAGCCTCGTGAGGCTGTGGGTGGTCACACAGATGTGGAGTTTCTGGAAATCCAGGCAGTGATGCCCAGACCCATGCCAACTCTTCCTACTCTTATTCTATTTGCTTTGCTTTCTATTTAGGATGAAGTTATGGTGATGTCTCCGGGAAAATGCTGCCCGGAATGCGTTCCGAAACCCTGCTCGGTGTCAGGAAGAGTGTACCAGGTAACCTTTGATAAGCCACACCGAAGGCCAACTGGTCACAAGTTCTGGCACACCTCCCTTTCCCTTCCCAGAATGTCTGACACTCTGCCAGCGCCGATAGCTTAGTACAACAGTTGATTTTTTTTCTTTCTAGAAAGGCAGAAGAGTTGAAAGAAATTAAGGCTAGATAAGAACTTGATGGCAAACAGAAGGGAAGTTTGCAGGATGAAGCAGATTAGGCACTTTCTTTTCACACTTTTTTTGGAGAAGGAAAGCAAAAAGCATTAGAAAAGGTCAAAGTATTCATACCTGTCATGGTATCGCCTGGAATTAATTTGATTAATTATTTAATGCAAATGTTTTTATGTGAGGTTCACTGGTAATGATCATTTTTTGCTAATTATATCTGTTAGGGTCTCACCAATGTCATTAGCTAGCAATTGATGAGAAATGCCTATCTCTGTCATCTAGACCTTGTATTTTTAATTTATGTTGCTGATAATGCTTTTATTAGCATTTTTAAAGAGAAGTTTGTTATTGCATACAGACACGCAGGGAAGTGATTACTTCCAATCAGAAGCATGGCTCTCCATAGATTATTTGGGTATCTGTGAAGAGTCTTGGACAATTATATACATCTTTCGTGTTCTTTTTGAACAGCATGGCGAACAGTGGAAAAAAAATGCCTGTACTACATGTGCATGTTCCCGAGGGGAAGTCAGATGCCTGAGGGAGACGTGTGACTCAGTTACATGTGAGAAGGTAGCTAAAAATCCTTCAGCTCTGATACCCTGGCTGCCTGTGTCACTGCCCTTGTGGAAGGGGCCAGAGATCCTGCTCAACTGTCACTGATGTTTTCTAGGGGGAAAACAAAGTGCAGCGTTCCGGGAAGTGCTGTGCCGAGTGCGTCGCTGCCAAGGGAAACTGCTTCTATGATGGCACCATCCGGTACCAGGGTGACGTGTGGAATAGCACTGGCTGCGACTTCTGCATATGTGACAGAGGGCAAGTCACCTGCCAGAAAGCAGAGTGTGCCAGAGTGGAGTGTGCCAAGGTAAGAAAGGTTTTTGCTTTCAAAATCTCTCTTTAAGTCCTGTGATTCCCCCATGCCCCCCATTTTGTTTCTTCTTTCTTAACTGCTGTCTTGAGACACGCAAGGGACCTGCTCGTCTCTGCTGGCTTGGTTTGTACAAATGCCCTGAAAGCACTCACGGAAAACAGGAGCAAGCTTTGGATTTTCCCAAGCAAGATTGGCTACTCAGCAAGCTTATATTATGAGGAAAGCCAGTGAGAGTCAGATACTAATTAAATTTGGATCACCTCCCACATTGCTTCCACGCTGTTGTGGAAGGCAGTGTCCCACTTTTCTCCAATTTTCCAAGCCGTTCTGAGTGAGGCATTTTATGTGTTTTACTCCAAAACAAAATCCCCTGAGAGGTTATGTTGTAGTTGCTCTTAATGAATATGAAAAAGGCATTAGATAGGGTTGAAAGCTCTTTCCCCCACTGTCCACATGCACGCATATGAGCGTGCACACACACACACACACACAGACAAAAACGTTTTTTTGCTGTTTTTGCTTGGATTGCCACACACACAGACAAAAACGTTTTTTTGCTGTTTTTGCTTGGATTGCAGTGGAACAAAACTGCTGTAGTGCTCATCACTGCATCTGTTATAATTAGTAGATGAATATCTGCTTTATTGCAACTGCTGTACAGGCTCAGTGAAGGGAATAGATTGTAGCTTTCTGAGGTTTTTCTCTCATTGACAGTGCTTTTCTGATGACTCTGCCTACATGATAAATCTCATGTGCCAGCACCCTTGTGTTGGGCCTGAATTCCAGCGCAAATCTGCATGCTGCACATGATGGCTTCACTGCGTTAGATCACTTTAATGGCTGTTCCAGAAAGTTAGAATCCACGAGCACGATCCCAAATGATACATAATGCAGAGGTGATGTATGTAGGAATAAAAAATATGTGCCACTTCATCTGAGGTTGTGTCCTCTAACTAACAAAAATGGATGGAGCGTGAGAGCTGAACTCTTGTTGCTGAGTGTAGCACTGCTGATGATCATTAAACTGCATGGAGAGTTTCTGCTGGGTCGAAGTCATGATTGTCATAAAATCTTGTGCATTGGCATCTGCTTCAGCCAGCTTCCTGCATGCTTATGACTGAAAATGGAATCATTTACACTAATGATGATGGCACACTGTCATAGCTCAGTAGGGAAAATGATTTAATATTCATGTTCTTGCCTTGGGCTCTGACGAGGAATCCATTATTCAGAAAAGCCAGAAATATTTTACAGGACAGCAGCTGAAGGTGTTTAGAAGTGGGGTTAAGAACAGAACGGGGTTCAAAAGCAGCTCTATTGCTCATGCTGTTTTCTTTCATGCTCGGGATATCAAAGTTTCCCAGTTTGAAGCTTGAGCATCAAAAAAAAAAGTGTTATTTCTCAGGGTACAAGTGGCTGCTGTTCTGAATTCAATGAAATGTGATTACTGGGAGGACAGCAGGAGGAAAGTACTCGATAAAAGATATTTGCCCAAGGATTTATAATCCTGCAGGGTTTCCCTTAAGATAAACTGGCTTCCTCAAGACAGTTGCAGTCATAGTTTAGCTCAGTAGTACAAGGTGCACATTAATTTAATGCAATAAAATATTTACTCAAAAAGAATATAAATTACTTTCCTTTCCCCTTCTCTTTTTCTGAGTTGCAAGTCTTGTTTGTAGACACCTGCATCAATAAATCTGGCCTGAGAAGAAGCTCGAAGCGTTTGGATTCATCTCTTCATTAAGGCACTATTAATTTTCTGGTCACATCGTGCTGTTTAAAGTGTAATGAGGCCCCAGATTTAAACTGCAAATCCTGGACAGCTTGGCACAGCAGAGCAGTGTTACACGAGGGGAGGGCAGAGGCTCAGCTCTTAAACCCTTTCAGACAAACCTGTCCAGCAGCTGCAGAAGGAAGGTGGCTGTGGCGCTTCTGCGCTCATCTTCCAAACTGCACTCGGGTGAGCTGGGAATGGAGCTTCTGTGGCAGCCTTGGGGCAGTTACGGATGTACTCCGGACCAACAGGCCAGATGTACTCGACCCACAGGCCGCGCTTCCCAACGCCTGCCGGGAGCGCGTTCAGACGGGGCTCTGAGCAGGGCGCTGGGTGCGTGGGTTCCTCCGGCTCCGGATCCCGGGGAGCCCAGCAGCCGCAGGGCCCGCGAAGCAGGTCCGGTGGGACGCAGAGCCAGCAGCCGCGGGAGCTGCTGTGACGCTTCGAAGAAGCCGAGCTGGCAGGCTGGGAGTTCGGAATGGCACGTGGGGATGTAGATGGGAATGAGCGTGAGACACGCTTGCATAGACTGCTTTTTGCCCCGTTTCTGCCTCCCCGCTCACCAGCGCCGTTCAGCATTCACCGCCTGGAGCGCGGTGAATGGTCTCCCTGCAGCGCGGCCACGAGCGCTCCGGCTGCCCCGCGTGGCCGCTGCCGCTCCAGAGCCTTGGCAGAGCTTGTGCTTCCCTTTTCTCCCGGCTGGAGATGCGTATTCCTCGGCTTGGCTGCTCTCAGTTTTCCTCTAGTGTGTGTGTGAGGGGGTTGTGGGCAGGGATGGGAATGGGAGCGTTTACAGTACGTAGTCTTGACATGAGATCCAACCACAGCCAAGGGCATTCTGAAGTAATGATTAAAGTAGGAAACATGTTTAGAACCAAGAGAGAAAGATTTTAGGCTGTGTGTGGTCCCAGGTGAGTGAAAACTGTGTGATCTCTGTGCTCTTACCCATTCCCAGAAATGTCTGAGCATTCCCGAGTGTAGCCTGGACTAGCTCTTGTGCCTTGGCAAAATTAACAGTAACTGGGAGTGTTGCTGCACTGCGTAGGTACAAAACAGTTTGCGTATACAGACTGCTGGATGTGCTGAAGTGGAATGGCAAAAAGCATCCTGGCGTGACTGTACTGTGCAAGATTCCTGGAGGGTGCAAATGAGCAAGGCAAATGGGTAAACTTGGAGCTCAGCTGCATTTTGTGAGCCCCCAAAGGAAGGTGGCTACGAGCTGAAATGGAAACCAGGAGGAACTTTATGACTTTGTTGGGTTATGGGCCCCTTGCAGATGGTTATGGGCCAGTTGTGACTTATCTGCTTTGTGATAAAAAAAAGTAATTGCCCTAATTGTAAAGCTAGAGAGATACTACACAGAGAGA
>NW_010584055.1:0-57114 GCF_000705375.1 Tinamus guttatus | reverse complement strand
TTATCCAGTGCCCAGGGCACTGAAATAATCTAATTTAGTCATCCATTTGTAACTTTTGTTATAGTGGTGTTTTCTTGCCTCTGTTCAGCATGCACGAGAATCTTGCCAAGACATTGAAGCTGTTTCTTTTTGAGCTGCTTGTTGTTTCCTTAAGACACAGTCTTCCTTTCTCATAAATATTCAACTTCTGCTTAGGCACAAAAAGTCGTGACAAGTCAGGGCACTTCATTCCCTTCCCCTAGTATAAATTCTTATCTTCACACCAAAGTAATCTCAGTAAATTATGTGGTGTAACAAAGAGCAGGCTTTTTCCATTTGGGGTAGATAGAGCATATGCTTTGAAATTTGTCCGAAACGTTTTTGGCCTTTTGCTTAGGAAAAAGTAGTAACTTGACAATGAAGGTAAGCTTCTATGCATTGACATGGAGATGGTGGCCATAAAACGTCCTGGAAGTTCACTGTAAATGGAAAAATATATATATCTTGTTCTCTGTATTTTCAGTGGACTATTTCAGAGTGTTTCTTTCCCTGCAGGATTTAGGGATGAAGCAATGTCCTTATCACTGAATTCCCTAACCCTTTCTGGGGTTTGTTCTGCAGCTACAGTGTTCATTAAGCACATTTTTTAGGCTGTACATGTAGAGATGAAGCAGGATACGGTGGAGATAAGGTGGAATTAGACTGGGACGATTGCATTCCAGGGCGGGAGCACTTCTGTCTCTGCATTCCACAGTATTTCGGTGGTGTTGATTCCATCTAACCTGCTGCAACGTTTCTCTTCACAGGGGGAAGAATTAATTCACTTAGATGGGAAGTGCTGCCCTGAATGTGTTTCACGCAAGAGTTACTGTATTTACAGAGGACATGCCAAAGATGTGAGTATCCTGGTGCTTTGGAGCACCTCGAGAGTTCTGCTCCAAAAGTCTGGGAGAAGGGGCTCTCCTTCCCCAGCTGTTCCGAGAAGGACTTTACTTGCAAGTGGAGGGGAAGAATGATCCACTAATATAATCTCCCAACTGCTCTTAGAACTTACAAAATGTGCTTGTTTATAACGTGTACATCTGCTCCAGTATTTAAATTTGCCTTGCTTTCTTCTGTGTGAAATAGTCATCCCTCCTTAATATTTAATGCACATACCCACTGGTTTCCTGTGAATCTCATGGGCATTTAGGGCCTGACTTTCATACTATACATTTGAGGCTACAAAGCAAAGGCAATGTGTAGCCTTCTGATTATGTATTCTACTGATTATAATTCTCACTGCAGCAGAAGTCCCTTATTTTATGAATATTTTCAAGGAACTTTCCTACTCAAGTTACAGCAAAACAAAATGTTAGGTTTCTTTGTTGAGATATACCCGGGATGGACGTATTGATGCTCTGACAGATGAGTACCAGTACTGATAGCTGCTGTTTGCCAACACACATGGGAAATGGGAAGTTTAATGCTAGTTTCTTGGGCATGTGAAATGCTTTCTGCCTTTTGACTTCCTCAGAGGGAACTGGCAGAGTGATGGAAAACAAGGCAGCAGAGGACAGGAGGAGAGGATGTAAAACGCTGTCAAAGGTTAGAAGGAGATTTAAAGTTTGACAAGTAGGTGGGATGAATCGTAACGGAGGAGAAGGTTGTAATGATCCAGTAGGTCATTATGCAGGTGTATAAATTCAGAGCAGGTAGACGGTATCGTTCAGATCCAAAGTGGATTTTAGCTCCTGTTGCTGTGCTGGAACAAGGACCCTTTGCAGCCTGCCTGGTTTTGCAAGGCAAAAGGGTTGTTTGGCGGCAGAGGTCGGCAGTCCTGTGTCAGCAGGTCTCGATGCTGAAAAAGCCCCAGAAATGTTGACCTCCCTCCTAGTGCAGATGCAGTCTCGAAGTCTACCTGAAGATTTCTTTGCTTTGGGAAAACACCAGGCGTGTGCGCAGGCTCTCCTCGAGCGCCGAGGCAGTAAACACGGGCAATCCTCGCTGTGGGGTGCCCGCGGCCGCACCGGGGGAGCGCGCTACTAACGGAGCTCTTTGGCCTTGTCCCGTGCAGGACGGAGAGACGTGGAGCGAGGGCCCGTGCCGAGCGTGCAGGTGCCGGGCCGCGGAGGTGACCTGCTTGCAGCGCTCGTGCCCGCCGTGCGCGCTGGGCAGCCTGGCTGTGGAGGAGGAGGGCGAGTGCTGCCCGCGCTGCCAGCCAGGTACGGCCCCAGCAACAGCCTTCTCACCCCTGCAGTGTATTTGAACTTGTCTTCATTCCTTCTGCAATTGCTGATTAACTGTTTCCTGATAATTTAATTAGGGTTTCAGGAGCGGTGAGGACTCCACCCCAAGGCTGCCACTAGTGCCCCTTGGTTTAGCCCATGCTCTTTACGACTTTCCTTTGGCAAAAATGTCTCTGGAAATGTTTTGTGTTGATTTTCCCTTTTTTGCAACACAATAAGTTTTCTAAGGCAGAAGGCTGTTACTTTCTGAATCTCAATGAGGGCTTTGGAGTTTATGAATTCATGAGTCCCATTATTTTTGGGAAGGAGAGAGGAGAAATAACCTGCCTACAGTGTTTATGCCACAAGCTCACCAGGGGCTGAATGGCTGCCAGTTAATAATTGTTCAGAAAGATTAGAATAGCCCTAGCTGGGTGTTAACTTTGCATATAAATTCATTTTTCTCCAGGATGTTGTCCTCCTCCTTCATTTATACTTCATAGTTGGGAGGCTTTATCTGTGGTTTGCCAATGTTTTGTATTGGGAGCCGTCCTTGCAGCATTCATCTAAGTTTGTTTTTATCAGAGTGCTCCGGTTAATGGTTTATCTCAGTAAAAGGAAAATAGCTTCCCAGTTTAATTATGCTGTGATTTGCCGGAGTGGCTTGGCGCACTTGCTATATTAATGTTTTAAAGCTTGTTATTTACAGCATTCTAATAAAAATGCAAAGCATTACAAATTGAAAACTGAGGCAAATGGATTTTGGACAGATCGCACAAAATCGTTCTGGAGTTTCAAAAGAGAGCAGCTCTGTTCAGACTGCAAAGGAGAGGAGAGATTATAAAGGGCTCTTGATCCCCATCTGTTCTCTTTCTTATCAAGAGGTGCCACCACATACTGGTTGCTCTTGAGAACACAACCTCTTCTAGAATAGTAACACTGTGGAAAATAGAAGCTTTGAAGTCACTGTACTGTGGCTACTGTGTGTGCCTGTGTTTCTGTGTCTTAAAGGTAAACCTGTCAAGGCAGCTTCTTTCACTGAAGCCCTGCATTTGTCTCGTCTCTTATCCTCTCCAATGCAAAGCAGAGAAACAAATGCAAGATCCATCCAGTTTAATCTGTAAGCCCAGAGCTTTCTAGGCTCTTTTGCAGAACTGACCTTCCCTTTCAAAAATTATGGGAAGAGGGAGACATCAGTGCCTGATGTATCTGTTTCGAGGGAGACATCAGTGCCTGATGTATCTTAAAGCCAGTATACTGGCTTAAGTATACTATACTTAAAGCCAGTATAGTGTAGTGGCTTCTTCTCGTAGACCTGGTGGACGAAGCATGCAGAAAGAGGCCATTTGTTCTCAGTTGGTGTAGAGCATCTGGCCTTCAAGATAGCTGTAGTCTGTTCTTGCTGACAATGTTTGGATTGGGGCAGAGTAGGGTATTTTTCCCTACTTAGGGAAAAATGATCCATTTGGTACCTCTGGGAGCACCCAGTTCCTTGTCAGGTAGTAAGGAAGGGCTTTGGAAAGTTATTACAACAGAATGGCTAGAAACAGCACCTCCTATTCATTTCTTCTGTTTTGCAGTTTGGATTCATTGTTACACTTAGCTGTCTGTTTTCTCCATGTTTCTCCAAAATTCCTGTTTTCCTCCATGAGGAACATTTTTTTGGAAACTTGTAAGTTATTTGGTATAAATGAAGGAGAGTTTTTAGAATCCAAACTCTTTTTGCTGACTTTTCAGGGAGGAACAGAGAGGTTTTCTTCCAACAAGAAGTAACTCAGCATTAAGGAAGATTTAGTCCCTGTCTTGCCCTCTGCAGACAGACCAGCCAGGCTAATTGAGAAGACACCCGTGGTCACTCACATTTTGTGTATGAGTTGTTTTCTGCCTTCCTGACCGAAAGCTGATGTATTTGCCTCTGTGTCTTTCCTTTGTGGCAGTGGAGTGCCACGCGGACTGCTTGACCTGCTCTCAGTCCTTCGATCACTGCAACGTGTGCCGTGATGCCAGGAAGCAGCTGCAGAATGGACGCTGTGTAGACACATGTGAATCGGGCTTCTACCAGGATGCAGGGACTTGCTTAGGTACCCCCTGCAAGGGCTTCGATCCTCTCAGAGCCTGCCATGCTTTAATTTGTGCCTTTGGTAAGTTGCCTCAAGACATTCAGTATTAATGCTCCTTTCTTTGCTTTTTGCTGGAAGCCTGCAACGAAACATGTTCAACCTGTACCAATGGATTTGAGTGCTCCTCATGCCATGCATCCCTGCTGCTGAAGAATGGGCAGTGTGTGACTTCGTGTGGGCAGGGCTTCTTTCAGGATCAGCTCCTCTGTGCAGGTAACTTAACAGAAAAAAAAAAAGGATTCTGTGATAATTTGTTATAGCAAGAGAGCAGACAAAGCTGTATCCAAGCTCTTAGGTGTACTCTTAGTTGAGGGATCTGCTGTTGACATAGGTGTTAATGTTTGCCATAGAGTAAAGCAAGGAGTGAACAGAGGAACGAAGCCGTGCTTGGTAAAATTGATTACTGGTTTAGGGAATATTCAATAAAATTCCTCAGGGGATCATTTCTGCTGGTCTAAAACTCCTACTCTTTAACAACCCTGGTTCAGGTTTTCCCCGCTGTCCTCTTTCAATTCAGAATTCCCTTTTGGAACTGTGACTGTGTGCTTTGTGCCACTGAAGTGTGGGTCAGGTAGTGTGGGACGTATGCGCTGGTTTTGCAAGAGCTGTCACACCGTGAGCTGTGCCTGGCCAGCTGATCTGTTGGGGTTTCTTGGAGTTCAGTGCAGACTAAGCTGCAGCTGCTACTGCCAGACCTCTCAAGAGACAGCACTTGGGAGAAGTACTAGGAGGGATGGAGGTTTGGAGCCAGAGAAAAATCACAGAAAATTCTGTTTTGATGTTTTGCTCTTTGCTTGCCCATTTATCTCATGCAGTGCTCTCTTCCTGATAGTTCTTTGGGCTAACTGTGCTCGGAAAAAGTATTTACAGTGTGAAATAGTAATTCCACATACCACTGAGATGTGTCTAAATCTTTGTGATTTCAAAAAGTGAGATTAAGATTGGGAAGTTTTGATGGAACTATGACAGTGTTTGTATGAGCTTCCCCCACTCCTTCGCAATACTTGTACTTTGTCCAAACTGGTAGCTCCTTTTCCCTCCTGACAATTTTCTTGTTTCTCTAAAGATAACACCTTTGTGCTTTTGAAATTGGCCTTTTTAAAAGGCTTTTAATTCTTTCTGCAGCCTTAATTCAACAGAAGACTGGAGCACAAGTTTAACTTCTTGTGCCATCACTTCAACTTCCTTGGAACTAGCCCTCCTGCTTAAAATTAAATATAGGCTTAGGGCTTTTGGCAGATTTCAGGGGAAAGCACTTTAGACCCTAAGTCCAGCTTCCTTTCTAATACAGCTTGTCTTGAAGCGCTGACTATTTTTTTCACATTTTGAAACTTGGAAAAACCTCCACCTTCCTGCAGTGACCATAGATTAGATCCCCCTTTATACATGTATAATTAGAAAAGAGAGGCTTGGTCTAGAAAGCTTTATAGGCTTAAGTATCAAATGATCTTCTACCTCATTTGATTTTATTTTACTGTTTCCTTTCCACCTGCTCCTGATGTTTTAACTGGCAGTGCCCATGTACTGTTGAAGTAGGAGGGAAAGGCTACTGTTTCGTTTTATTACTGTTTTGTGGATTACTGATTGTACATTCCATCCAAATTTGCAGTCACGCATGCTTGTAGCTCAAAGTTGCTGGGAAAATTTGTTCCTGTTTCCTCAAGGGAATTAAACCAATTTGCTTTAGTTCTGCCTGGCTGCATTTTCTGCATAAAATAAAACCAGTGGAGAAAGCCTTAAATTTCAGACCCAGACCATAATTCATTGCCAGTCGTCCTTACTTTGTATGCTCTCCATTTTAGAAATTTGTTTGTTCAAACTGCCTTTAAACTGTTCGGAACTATTTTTCTTAAAATGGTTTTAAAATTTGTGGTAAGTATGTTCCAAAATCGCAGAAAGAATGAATGAGATAATTGTTACAATTCCAATAAACGATGAGGAATTAGCTTTAAAAAGACCTGTATGAACTGGTTCCTTAGTCCATCCTGCTCTTGAGACACTGTTGTCTGCATTGCAACAACAGAACACAATGAATTTGTCTTTCTGAGGCTGGTTTGCATTTTGGAATGGAGTTGTTTGGTCTTTTCACATTCTACTCTCACACCAGGGTCATCACTCTCCTCCGCCCTCCCTTCTGTACAGTATGGAAACCCTTAAAAGAAAGGAGATTTGAGAATAAAAGGTGGCAAGCTTGGGTATGTAGTGTATTTAATAATCATGGGTCAGACTGAATCCTGCTTAAGGCAGGGTGATTAAGTCTTTCTTGCCAGAAACAGACCATGGAAGCAGCTAAGAAAAAAATAATTTAAAAAAGGCCAGAGCAAAATGAAGGGGAAAAAATATATAGATTTTTATTTATCTGCCCAGTAAAACAGAAGGACTCAAAGGACTTGCAGTTTTCAGTGCACCCACTGCATTTTTGCGATTTAGTTATTTATGTTTTCAGGATTATTCAAAAACCTCGGCAGAACTCGGGTGTTTCTGCTTGGATCTCCCCAAGTGCGAATACCGAAATGTGTAACTTGATGCTAGCAGAGCCGGTCACTCCACAGCGAAGCGCTGGGATTTCTGTCCGTGCCCTGTTCTTCTCTGCTGTGTCCTGACTGCAGAGACTTGCTTTGAGAATGAACCATTGAATGTGGGTAAGCAGAGGGTGCCCAGCTCACAGCGAGGGCACGAGAGGTGTTTCTTGTTGCCACGCAGCGTAGGGCAGCTGGAACCCATCTGTGCTTCCCGAAACTGGAAGGCCAAATCCACTCTCTGAACATCTTCCATTAAGCAGGAGAGTCTGCTGGCTAAGTGCAGGAACTTGCTTTTGTGTCCGCTATCCAGAGGAGAGAGTACAAAATGGCCCTTCCCAAATCTGAACTGAAAATAACAAGAAAAGGTGAAAACAGTTTCCTGGCAATGCAGTCACTTCTGTTGATTTATTATCAGGCACTCAGTTGCTGCAGGCAAAGATATTTCAGCTGACAGTGGTTCAGCAAATACTTGTTTTTTCCCCTTCTTTTTCAGTGGAGTTGGGGGCTGTCTGTGTAGGAGAAGAGTTGATCCCGACAGCGACTGAGAGGGCCTCTGAGCCGGGTCGCTCGCTGCAGGTGCTTTTGTTGATGTCCCACCTGAGAAGGCTGTGACCTGTCCTGTCCTTTGAGTCACTTGCTCTGCTTCCAAACACTAGCAGGCACAGCCGTGCCAAAGCTCTTGCATGAGTCTAGTTTGTGGTAGACTGTGTGTAGCAGGCACAGCCGTGCCAAAGCTCTTATGCATGAGTCTAGTTTGTGGTAGACCTAGACCCAGCAAAACGTGTTGTTGGGGGCTGTCTGTGTAGGAGAAGAGGAGCTGTTGAGCCCGGCAGGGACTGAGAGGGCCTCTGAGCTGGGTCGCTCGCTGCAGGTGCTTTTGTTGATGTCCCACCTGAGAAGGTTGTGACCTGTCCTGTCCTTTGAGTCACTTGCTCTGCTTCCAAACACTAGCAGGCACAGCCGTGCCAAAGCTCTTGCATGAGTCTAGTTTGTGGTAGACTGTGTGGTGCTGGGTGGCTGAAGGAATGATCTAGACCTACGCAGGGATAGCTGGAGGCAGCTGCAAGAGAGAAGTGACTGAAGTGAGGAAGTACCGAAGAGCAGCCAGTGTAGCGCAGGTGGGAGAACCTTAGAGCCAAGCACAGTTGCCACTTTGCTTTCACCAAATGTGCATTTTTAACAGAGATGTATACAAGAGTGTCTGTTTAAATAAAAATGGTCTGAAAGGGAGGCTGTCAAGGAGGAGAAGTCTGTCTGGAAAAGGCGTAGTATCTCTGGAGAGAACTTGAGTATTTTTCTAAATAAATAGGTCAACAAGGACATGGGGACTGCGCTACTGTGGGTATCTTCAGATGTGTTGACACATCAACATTAAAACATGTTAACATTGAGAGGCCAAAGCTGTGTTTGGGAAATCTATTATGAGAAAGTAAGAGCCCTAATGTCCGTCTGCTTAGGAAGATTTTGAAAAATAGAGTGAGCTTAGAGAGGAGCAAAACGCTCACAACTGGAAGGTGAAGTGAGGACATTTCAGCACGTAGGAATTTACAGCGTGAGCTCATGGGCTGTAGTTTGCTTTCGAGTGTGAACATGCCCTGAGAGTCATCCGGGCTGGAATGAGGCGCGGTTTGCTATTAGCAGGGGAAATTATTGATTGGAACAGGAAAGTGTGCACAGTCTTTACCTTGGGACACGGTGCCTGGCGGTTGTTGTGCTCTGCTTCAGCCCCAGCTCCAGGCACTTGGCAGTGTTGACACTGTGCTCCTTCACCTCACTCTGCTGCATTAGACGTGGTCCTGGCACAGAAAGACTTCCAGTCTCACCTGCTGCTGGGAGAGGACGAACTGTCGCTCATTTAGGGAATGTTTTTGTTGTCGATTGTGTTTGTTCATGTAACTTTCATACATAGATGTGCTTTAAGTGAATTAAGCTTCCTAGAGAGTATGAGTTTTCTTTCCCCCGCGAGCTGCTGCTTTGCCTGGTTGATTCTCTGTTGCCCTCAGACTACTTGCACAAGAGTTTTTATTGAGTGGCTGCAGCTTTAGCTGTGCTCATGGACACAGGACAAATATCCTGCAGCTCTGTTTTCTCTCTTTTCCCTTGGTCTGGGAACACAAGCATGTACACGCCTCATTGCGAAATAATACCTTTATGAACGGGTTTCAAACCTATTTGAATGTAATCTAGAAAAAAATCTAGTAGCTTAAGGATCTGTAATTTGCACAGTTGATGCAAGCACTAGGAGCACAGGATTTAACACGTCTGCTGCCCAGATTCCATGAAAACTAACCCTGGCGTTGGCTCTATTTGCCTTTCAGCTGACCAGTTTTGTATGAGGCTACTCATTCAGTGTGTTCGATATGTGGAGAACTGGTCTCCACATAGTTACTAGTTTCCATGTAACACATCACTGTGCTTGAGCACCACCCTGTTCTGCCTGTGTGTTCATGGACCAAGATCTGCCCTGTGAGGAGAGGCTGAGGGAGCTGGGCCTGTTCAGCTGGAGAAGAGAAGGCTGAGAGGGGACCTGAGCAGTGTCTAGAAGTACCTCAAGGGACGCAGTGAGGAGGATGGTGCTGGCCTCTTTTCACTGGCGGCCACTGACAGAACTAGAGGAAATGGCCGGAAACTAAAGCACCAAAAGTTCTACAGGAACTTAAGGAAAAATTTCTTAACAGTGAGGGTGCCAGAGCCCTGGAACAGGCTGCCCAGAGAGGTTGTGGAGTCTCCTTCTCTGGAGATCTTCCAAACCCGCTTGGACGCAGTCCTGTGCCACGTGCTCTAGGTGACCCTGCGTGTGCAGGGGGGTTGGATTAGATGACCTCTGGAGGTCCCTTCCAACCTTAAGCGTTCTGTGATTCTATGATTCTCCTTGCTCATGAAGTGCTGTTCGTGTGAGCAGTCACGCTGAGTATCCAATTCTGGGCTTAGTTTTACATAGTGTGTGGCAGAGACTCTTCACCCTTCCCTTCACTTCATGCTCGTCCAGTGCCTAGCAGGACTGAATAGTGTTAGCAACATCCCTGCAGCTGCAGAAATAACTTATGTTTATTGAATGTCATCTGACTGATGGTGTGAGACATACCTACAAGACAGGTGGCATGAAAATGCTAACATTAAAAGCAGTGCTTGTTTGCTTTCTTTTCCTTTCGTGAAGCCCTGGAAAGACTACACTACTGAAGCAGTGTGAATGCCTGTGAATATAAGGAAGAAAAATGCGAAGGAGTGAATTCCTGCACACTCTTTATTTTGAAAAATCAACTGGAAGTTCATCAACCATTAATCCTTTGCCTTCTTTCCCGCAGCTTGTCACAAGTCCTGTTCCTCATGCTGGGGGCCTTCTGAGAACAACTGTTTGTCCTGCAAAGACGCATCCCAGGTGCTAAAAGCAGGGCTGTGTGTGGCCAGCTGTGGCCAGGGGTTTTACCTGAAGGATGGAATTTGCAGCGGTAAATACCTAATCGTTTTTTTTCTTTTCTCCTATTGCAAGAAGTTTGAGAAATGTTCTGCAAAAAGGGAATCAATATTTCATTTAGCTAGGCAGCAGCTCTAATTTTATTCGTGTCTAAGTCAGATGCACCTTGTGCATAAATAATCGGATGGGAAAGGCTGCTGTTTGTAAGATTATTAATTCATTTAAGCTAATCAGATGCTGAAAGGTTTAAGGTTGTTTCCCTCATTGAACAGCATGAAAGCACAACTGAGATGTTTCTAAGGGCTTGACAAATCCATTTGTCTGCAACGAGAGAAATGGCCCTTGCCAGCGGGTTTTTGGAAATTATATTATAATTCAGCATCACAGTAACTAATACCTGCACAACAGATGAGCCTTGGGAACTGAGAAGGTTAGTTAAAAGAAGAGGAAGGGAAGGCTGGAGGGAATTAAGGAGAAAGTCAAGCAGCTCATGAAGGAAAAAAATCTCATATAAATAATCTAAATTCTGCTGCAACCATACAGGCCAGGTCTCTGCTTCAGGCAGCTCCAGCTGCTCTGAAACTCTGTCCAACAGAGTCCGGAGTAGTGATTCAGGGTTGCCTGTCTGAGCCGCAGCTAGAGAGAGTGGGCTTAAAACCTGGAGCCTGCTGGAAAAAAAGAATGTTTATGGCCACTTCTGGCTGGATTTCACTTTTGACCAGATTCCCTTTTGCTCTGGTTGATGTTTACACCAGTAAATTCAGAAGCATGTGTTTCTAAGTGTGCAGAATTGAAGTTTTACATCTTTATTTGAAAATCAACTGAGAAGAAAGTTCTGTTTAGGTGCGCCTTGCCTGTATTTGTAGATTTATTGCCAGAGATTTCTTACAGCAGCGTAGTTGCTGCTCAGACCCTGTGAAATTCAGATTTTCCACATCCGCCTACGACACGCATTTCGATGCCCAAGTGGAGACCTGTAACCTCTTTTAATGGGAAGCTCTCAACTGGAGCAACAGGTCATTGTGTATCAGGTAATTTGACATTCAGAAATGAATACCAGGATAGTATAGAGCACAAAGATTAATTGAAAACATTGTATTTGATTTTTGATGCATTATCACACTCAAAATTTTGATTTGAAGAAAAGGGGAAGAAGGGAAAGAATGATAAATTCTTTCTCAACTTTTCCACTATCTTTCAATTCCTGAACAGCTTGAGGACTGATTCTTGTTTTGCAAAGATCTGCAAAGATTTATGACGTGATTTTCACACATGAAAGTGCTCATAATGCTGCTGTCTGTTCAAAGATCTCTGGTGAACAACAAAAAAAAAGAACACTGCATTTATTGAAAGGGTTCTTCTGCGTGTCCTAGGACATAGATATTTGTCTCTGGATTCACTGAATAATTGTTATAGATTTTAATTGGGAAAGAAAAAGAAGCTGCTTAGTCTTCTATGCCTGCAGATACCTATGGTACTTTTGCACCATACAAAGCTGATAGTGTGAAATGTCACTTTTTCCAGCAACAGGCAAAAATTACAGACAGACAGAGCCTTGTACATTGAGTTTCAGGGTGTTGACATAATCACAATCTCAATACCTCCTAGTACAGGCCATTTGCTCAGAGTCCTAGGCAGGATGAGGGCAGCTCATGCGTGCTGATCCTCACACGTGTTGCAGGGAGGTGTAGAAGGTTACTTGCCCTGGAAAAGAATATTTAAAGATACCTTTGAACAAAGACAGAACGTGGCACAGTTTGCACTCCTTCATGTCTGTAGCCAGGTTAGTTAATGGTTAATTTTATGCCCCATGAGTGCTTTTGGTTAATGAGCTCTGCTCCTCGGCAGCCTGCGAGCCGTCCTGCGAAACCTGCTATTCGGACCAGCCCAGGTGTTTGAGCTGTGCCCCAGATAAGGTGCTGCATGGTGGGAAGTGCCTTTCGGAGTGCCCAGATGGATATTTCCCAGACAGCAGAGGAAGATGCAGAGGTAAAAGCCATCTTTCTTATGGCTGTCTAGGTACCTTCCACATGGTGTCTTATTTTCCCCAGATGTGTCCTCATGGGGAATAAGAGTGCAAAATTGAGGGTGGGGAAAGGAATTCTAGTTTTTGATTTCTTTGGTTCGCTTGTGATGGGTTATTTTAAATAACCTCTTTGCTTTGTGAAGCGCGTTGAGATATACTGAGATATACAAAAAAACACAGTGTGAGTGGGAGTTATTGTAACTGTTTTGCTGGTTATTAATGCCTGTGTGCTTCCGTGCTCGTTAGTTCACATAGCTGATTAGCTTGCCAGCTCGAAGCTTTCTGTGTTGGCCGGAGGATATTGTAGCCAGCCACATCACCTGCAAGCAGAATGAATGGAGTATTTCAGTTCCGTGTGCTCTTTTTCTTTATCAGCTTGTCACAATTTGTGCTCCACCTGTGAGGGACCTTTGGCCACCCACTGTACCTCCTGTGCCCTTCCCCTGGCACTGCATCTGGGCCAGTGCCTGCAAGGTTGTGGAGAGGGGTTTTACCAGGATCAAAATGTCTGCAAGGGTAAGCCATGGAATTGGGGCAAGTTCCCTGGCTGCGGTAAGTCAGCCTGGTCAATGCTGGCTGTTGCTCTGCTGCTCCTTAGGCATCCTACTGTGATTCTAGTCCTTTATCCTAGGCCGAACTGTCAAGAAAAGAGTAATTCCCCCAGTTGTCTACTGATTGCTTTTCACTTTGAAAAGAAAAAAAAAAACACTAAGTTTGTATATTTGATCTTTGTGGTTTCACCCGCTCAGGATTTAGTGATCTTGGGGTATTTTATCCATGGAATAGATTCCTAGCACTTTGAAATTTTTCTTGACTCGAGATGAATAACATCTTACAGTTGCCTTGCAAATTTGCTAAGGGTGAAGTCATCTTGCAGCAATGAAAAACCTGCAAATGCGAAAGATGAGTTTGGGTTATCCAGGAACCCGTTCAGGCTGTATTTTCTGCCATCTACCCTAGTGAGGTTGTGTTCACCTTTGCAGTTCTAGAATTTAAAATAAAATTCAATGCCTGTGGCATAGAATTGAAAAGATTTTTCTTTTTCTTTTTCTTTTTCTTTTTCCCCTACGTTATTTGGCTATCTACTTTATTTTTTCTGGAAAAGAGTCATTATTTTTTATTAGGAAAGGATGGCAAAATATTATTTAAAAACAAACAAACAAAACATGATTCCATTATAGAAAATCCACTATCTTGCCTAGTTTTGGAACAGTCTTAGCCTGTGAGTTGCTGCAAGGTAGTTGTGCACCCTGGGCCGCCTCTTCGAGCACTGTCCACAGGAATGCAGAAGTGAAAAGCGGGATGTCCGAGAGCGTCCGAATCGGGGCGTTCCCGCTCCGACGTGCTCCGGAAGCCGTGCCCGGGCCGCGGCTCTGACTCCTCTCTCCCTTTGTGCAGGTTGCCACGCGTCCTGCCGCGCCTGCGTGGGCCCTGAGGCCTTCCACTGCGTGTGGTGCGCGGCGCCGCACGCGCTGCAGCCCGATGAGCGCCTCCGGGGAGCTCTGCACGGCCTTTGCCTCCCCCGCTGCCAAGCCCGCTTCTACCTGGATAGCACAGGAGTTTGCAGACGTGAGTGGAAACGCAAACAGTTGCTCGAGGCCTCCAGCAGTAGGTGTTTGGGGTGGTCTCATATGGCGTGGGCTTTTTATGTGTTTGCCTCCTGACAGTCATGAAAACTTAAGCCAAGTAACTGGAATGGCATGTGGTAGTACTTCTGAAGGAAAATACACCCAACAATAGGTTGTGAGTAAAGGATTCGGTTCACCTTTCCAAAGGACTATGTTCATGTCTACAATTTAGCCTTCTTTGAATTGAAGTTGGGGAGGCAGCTTTTACTATTGAATTGTTTTGGATCTTGCATGTCCAGAGAGTTAAAGTGTTTGAAATGGGAGAAGAGAATCTCTCTTCTGTAAAGCTCTGTGACAGTGCTCAAAACATAACTCAAGTCACCTTTGATACTCATTGCTGGAAGAGCATTTTCTTGCTTTTCTCCCAAAGTGAAGCACCATAATTTGTTCTGTGAGACTACTGTGAAGAGCATGGAGAAGAATCACCACAGGTTTTGTGTTCCTTTATTTGCAAAATTATACCAAAGCATCCCTACTCCACACGAATTACCCTAATGCATTTTAGGTCAGTGGAGAGATGGCACCTTACCCCAGTGGGGTATCTGCCGTGGGGTGTATTTGCTGGCATGTTTGGAGAGGCTGCAGGCCTAATCCTGGCGCTCTTGCATGCAGTGCCCACGCTGTGGCAGGAGGTGGATTTTCCTGGCTGGCTGTAGGTTATGGTATTGGAAGTGAATGCAGAAGTCCATACAGCACCACTTCAAAGCGGGGAACAGGTCTGCGCCAACAGGCCCAGGCAGCAGTGCTCATGTACGTCCCTGGGCAGGACTGCCGGCACAGTACATGCTGCTGGTTCTTCTGTCTTGGCAGCGGCGTTGCAGGAGCTGATTTATTGCACAAGGGCCTGAGCATGCAATATTTCAAACTTTGAGCTTCCACCATAAAACACTCAGGGAAAGTGTGCAGATGAACCTTTTTGAGAATGCAAAGCCACAACAGATGCGTACCATGCCTGCAACATCTATTCGGAATAAAAAGGTTCATGTGCAGGTAAAAGCATTAGTTTTAAAAGTATTTTGCCCACGTGCTTGTGAATTTGTCATGAGTCCACAGAAATATTTCTCTACATGTTTTTCTAATGCTCTAGTTCTGTTCTGAAAAATATTAGTTCTTTAGCTACTCAGTTTATATACTTATTTCATCAGATTGTTGCTTTAAACTGGCTTGTTTTAGGAGCAGTATGAAGCAATCTAGCATTTCACCTCTGCACCCACAATTAACCCCTTCTTTTTTTCCGAATAATCCTTCTAATGAGAGCTTAGGAATTTGTTAGCTGTGAAATCACTTGTTACTGCTCCAGGATGGATGATGCCCTAAGCCTGCCGTGGAGCTAGATAGAAAATCCTTCCAGCAGGACCTGCAGGGTGCCAGCAGGAGCTGATTTCAGACTCTGCCCAGAGCTCTTAAAGGCAGGCGTTAGGTGTTGCACTGTGTTGTGCATCTCCACCTTCCATTTTAGAAATTCAGGAATGAATTGCATGGGTTCAAAGACAGATGAAACATGCAGCTATTTGTGGTTCCTCGTTATCTTGGAGAAGTACGCTGCACAGCCTTAGCTCTTTGGCCCTTTATGCCTTTCACAAGCAGTGAATCCTATAAAGCAAATACCTTCATGTTTTCTTAGGGGAGAAAGCAGTCCTACCAGGCTCTAGGATAGAAACAGCAGAGAGAAGCTACAAGGTAATTTGGCCCTCTCTGTCCCTCTGTTTTTCCCTCTCCTGCAGAATGCCACTCCTCCTGTGCGGGCTGCGTGGGGAGTGCCTCCCAGGACTGCACGGCTTGTCCGTCTTCCCACGTCCTGCTCGAAGGCCGGTGCCTCTCCGAGTGTCCGGAGGGGCTGTTCAGCCACGAAGATCGCTGCTACTGTGAGTGCAGAGTGCAGGCATCTGCCACTTAAGCCACCGATTTCCTTGCATGCACATTTTGTAATGTATTTTTCAATGTAATTAGAGATGCTGCGAGATTATATGAGGCTGCTTAAATATTTTCAGGGGAGAAAGTACAGTCCAGTTTCAGGAAATGCAACCTCTGCCTAATGAGAGGGAGGCATACACACTGAAACAGAAATTATAGTCAGGTTTGCTCCCATGGCTTGGTTCCCTGAAAATATTTTGCTTTTATTTCAGCGGTGTCCTTAGCCAGCACATTGTGGCTGAAGAACTCTTTAGCATACTGGGTAGAATTGAGCATGGACTGGTTTTATTAGTCTAGCAAAATATATTGCCCATAAGAAATGGAGTTATTTTTAATCCCCTGCTGACGGTAGGGCTGAGTTTAGGAGGAGGAAATTCTGCAGACGTAAGATAAAAACCACAGATATGCCCGGTTAGGCAGGGGGACAGCGTCACTTGTGCCCTCGGCTTGCCCGTGAGTCAGCGTGAGGCCCTTATCGAGGCCGCTGGACCTCACGATTGTGACTGCGGAGTGTCGGAGCGGCTGCAGCGGCTCGGTCCCCGGGCAGGGACCTGGCGCTGGGGCAGGCAGCTGAGCGGGCCCCTCTAGGCCAGCTGCAGGCTGGTTCTTTTTTAATAGATTTAGCCGGTCAGGTGTCTGTGCATCTGTCCCGGTAGGAGGAGAAATTCACTGAAGTTGGATTGGTTGCTTCCCCAAAAGGCCTAACGCTTAGAAAAAGGCTCTTCTGAAGTCCGTCGTTCTATTTATTCAATCTGTTCATCCGGGGGAAAGCTCTATAAATATATTCCTTTGGCAAGCCTTTGTAAAGATTCATCAATTCTGAGCTCGTGTGCTGCTCCCGAAGAGCTGAGGTAACTGCTGAACGCTGCATTATACCACTTCAGATCCCAGCCTTACGTAAATGTCCTGGGAACAGAATTCCGCTCTCGGGAAAGCGGCGGCTTTCTCTATGCTGCCAGCTTGGATCTCCTGCCTTTCTTGCACAGCACCACTCAGTGAATAGAGGTGTGTCTCGAAGTCTGACTCTTCCTTTTGCTTTTATGGAGCAGTGCAATCATGGGCATAATTTCTGAGAGGGTGGTGGGGGGCGATGGGCTGGGTCTGAAATGCCGGAGCCCTGCGCTGTACAGCTGCGAGAAGAGCCCCAGCTTCCCTGTGGAGAGGGAACCTGGGGAGGCCTGAGGTGGGAGGCTTTGAAGCTGTGTGCCTTTAGTCACTGAAGAGTTTATACACTGGTTTTTAAGAGGCTTTTCTACAGATTAGCTGTAGTACCTTGCATCTGTAGTGTGGGAAGCATGGAAATAAGGCACCTGGCTTTAAAGGTAGATGGATACAAAAACCAGCCTGAGTGAAATATTTTTGAGCAATCTTAATCTCTTTCTCTGCAGTCCTTTTGTTGTGTTTCTGCCAGGCACAGTGTGGCTGATGAGATAGCATCACATTTAGGTTTTAGTGGGTTCAGTCAGGGAGGGATTTGTGCAGAATTCACTCCTGGATTCCCCACTCATGCATATGAAACTCATACCCACAATAATTTTTATATAATACCAAAATGTTTAATTTATGTCTCCCTGGCATCCCACTCTTTCTATATGCACACACATATGCTAGAGGGAGGAATAAATGGGCTGATAAGTGTATTTTGTATAGATCTATACCTTGATTTATGCAGAGAAGAAAAGCAAAGCTTTTAATTTTCAACTCTTTCTTCATTTCCTTTATTAAAAAGAAGAATGTCAAAACCTTCCTAATCAAAACTCTGCAGTCACTTGTGCTTTCAACATGATTTTGTGTCCCTGTAGGAGGAAGGCATTTTCAGAGGAGCCGTGTTCCTGGGCAAGGTGGCAGAAAGGCTATAGCAAGTGCATTCCAATGAGTGTTTGTTTCCCTCCCCAGCCTGTCATCCATCCTGCAAGACCTGCCGCGGCCCTGCGGACGTCGAGTGCGTGACCTGCCATCCCCACGCGACGCTGGCGGGTGGAAAGTGCAGGACAAACTGCAAGGAGGAGCAGTATCTCAACCTGGTGGGCTACTGCGTGGGTAAGGAGCAGCAGATTGCATGGGTCATACACAGGGCCGCTCCCTCTGCAGCTTGTCCTCGAGCAAGGAGCAGTCCTAGGTGTCTGCAATGTCTGTGGTGCTGTTACCTCCAGTGGCCAGAAACAGGGTTGCTTCTGAGAGCAGAGCCAAGCTGGTGGATGCAAGGTCGGGAAAGCTTAGATCCATCACAGAGCAAAGTGAATTAAGGGAACGTTTTTTATGAGAAGCAGCTTATGGGGCCCTAAAGAAAAGCTGGCACAGCTAGGATTGCTTGTGCATTTTGGGGAGATAATAAGATTTATACACAGGGGTTATACTCTGTGGGTGCCCTATGCCTACATTTAAGCCTATCATCAGAAGTAACTAATTGCATTTACCTATTTAAAAAGAGAAATCACTTTTAATCCATCATGCAGACATGTATAAACATATCCTGGGAACCGCTCCAGAAATTTTTGAGCTTTATCAAACCACTTCTTTTCTTTATCAAATAAAAGATACAATGTGTGAGGCTTATCCTAGTCTGAATAGTTCCAAACTGGATAAGCCTAAGAATAGGGAAGAAATGCAGCATACATAATAAATCCTTTCAGAGGCGATCATTCTCAGTGTAGTCTGGATGACTCCCTTTGCAAAGACTTCTTTTTGTTTATGTATGTGTGTTTGTGTGTATTTTTTTTACAAAATGCTTGTTTCTTTACTCTCCACAGATAAATTTTAGAAACTGTTTCTTCATCCCCTTTTTAACCAACAGTTCTTGCTTTACCCGATTACAGTACAGACACTAAAAGGAGGGAACAAGGTATCTCAGGAGTAGGAAGATGCCCCCGAAGTATTGCACTGCTCCTTATGTATACAAGCAGTCAGACTGGAAAATCAAGCTGTTCTATACACACTAGTGATCTCAGTATGGAAATTGGTCAGCATTTCAGTGTTGTGCGCTGTCTCTGCCCTGTAAAATTTCAGGGGATATAACAATGCTCATTAATGTCCTGTAACATCATAGCTGTGTGGACTTTATTTCCTCCACCTTACTTTCCCATTATCTTTCAATATGCTCTCCCTGGTCCCTGGAAATGTGGGACATGCAAGCTTCAAATTTCATTCATTCAAAAAGAAACCCTCCATTTACCACCAACAAGGATTTTTCTGGAGAAGGATTTTCTTTGCTGCTTCCTTCACACTGTGTGCTTTAATTATCCTTCTTAGCCTGCTGTTTCTTGTGAATTTGGTGAGGTGTCATGGAGAAATAAACATGCTCCCCAGATCTCGGGAGGTTAAGCAGAACTCAAGGGGCCTGGCAGTGATGGGGACTGGCAATTGGGAAGAGTGGGGCCACTGGGGCATTGCGGAGGGCACGGGTTGACCTGGAGACTCCCTGCGCTGACAGGGATGAATCAGCAGGACAGGACCTTGCCTGACTCTCTGCACCGCAAAGCGGCTGCGCTCTGGTAACGCCTCCTTTCCTTGCACATTAAGCAAGCTTTATTTCAAAGCCCAGCAGGCCATGAACACTGGCCACTCTTTGTAGAGCTGTCTTCTCAAAGCAGGAACGTGTTTTCAGGCTTATTTCACCGCGGCTGGAGTGGCCGCGTGTACGATACAACACAGTAAGAGGATAAGGAGCCATCCTTCCTCCCCCAGCTCTATCCCTGGCCTTGCCATGTGACTTGCTCCGTGGTAGAGAGGCCAGTGTACATTTTTGCTTGGTCTTCGTAACCTGTGGCCCCTTAATGTCTGTGTGCTTTAGATGCAGTGATGTTCCTCTATCTACCTGACATAGAGGAACAGTGTTATTTGCTACCTTGAAAAGAAAACTCTGGGCTTTGGTCTTGGATTTGCGGTTAAAAGTGTGTTGCTCCTTGTGCCACACTTGGGCCTGGTGTTTAAGCAGATGATAAGTGTTGCTAGTTCTGCTACAGATAAAGAGCCTGTTAAATTTCACTCATTTGCCTCATTCGGCACTGATTGAACGGCTAAATTTGCCTTGGCAGGTTATTAATTACCAGCTAAAGAGCAGCTGTCCCATAAAAGAAAACAGTGAAACCCCTGACACTTGCCTTATACACTATTTGCATGAGAATCTAACGAAGCTTTTTCCTTTGCTTCCCCAAGCAATCTTCTTTTTTTTTTTACAGTTATCTTCCCATCTATCTGCTATTCCTCATCCTCCAGGCAGAGCTGTGTGGTGACTTATAGACACTGCCGTGCATTATAGCCATCTGTCAGACTTTATAGACTGTGGGGAGAAATCTTTCACAGAGGATGGAGAAAAGCAACTGTCACTCGAAACCATTGCCTGTGAATGAATGTTTTTATTGTGCATGTTACCCGAATGAGGGCTGGAGCATTCACCTTGTTAACAGAAAAGGAAAAAAGTCTCAGTTATAGCAGTTTAGCAAATGAGCCTTTCAAGTGTAAGCAGATGAATGATAAAATGGCATCAGATTTTATAGGATCGGTGACTTTCCAAGCTCTTGTTGGGGTACAATGTATTTGTGCCAGTCTTCTGGAGAGTGCTCAGTTTATGAATTTTATTTTATAGTTCAAGTGTATGCACAGGAGCGTGTGCATAGTTTTAGCCATCCTCTGTGGAATCTCAGGTCTTCTGTGTTTTGTGCTTTCCCACTTTGTAAAGATTATTTGCTTTCTCTCTCCCTCTCCAAGTTGCTCATGCGAGACAAGTTAAATTTCAGTTACCAATCTAGGATGTAGCACCATCATTAAAACTGTCGTCCTGCTCATAACACCCTATATTAATACTAAAAAACTGTTTCTGTTTTGAAAAAGTCCCATGCCTGCCTCGAGGTTTCTTCCTTGCTCTTCTGAGTCAATGGAAGCATGCAGCAGATGAAGCAAGAAGCTTAAAAGCCTGGTAGGAACACTGACAACAAGAAATACACTCAGTTCCTTGTAAAATTAATGCACTGCTGGCGTACTCTTAGATACTGATATCATCCCCAAGAGCTGGAGTCTCCCTGAGCAGAACAAGAGTGAGGCTTAGCTCCACTTAGTCACTGAGGTGCAGGTTCCTGCAGAAGTTACCAGCTGAGGAGACCTAAAGACCGACTCCCCACTTTGATCCGGGCTCATTTGTGCCAGGCACCATCTACCTGGATCTTCTGTCCAGAGGAGCTCTCACCCCTTTCAGAAGGTGCCAGGCAAATCCTGCAAGCAGGATTTCACTTCACTAGGAGTTCACCTCACTAGTTTATGTGGCAAAGTTCAGCTGGCTCTTTTTAGGAGACAGATGGAAAACCCCTGGAAGAAACAACAAAACAAAAATCCCGGTCAGTTCTAGGTGGCTAAGAATGAGCCGAGTCAGCCACAGTGACTTCTCTTTCTGGATTTATTGCTGCATGCAGACACACCTGTAAATTACATGTGTTTAGAGTAGTGTCTTGTTGTAATCCTCATACCATACCTGAGTAAGTATAATGTGAAACTCGAACCAGGGAAAAATGTTCAAAAGAGCCTTAGGCAGGAAGGTGTATTTGAACAATACAAGTGGTTGATTGTTTTGCTAGTGGAGGAGCTGAGTGGTCGAAATGCCTCTGCTTTCCTTTCTGAGCATTCACAAACACTTCAAAGATTATTTTGGCTTCCCAAACAGCTCCTCTCTGCTTGTGGGCAAGGAAACAGTTTGTAGATGCTTTTCCATGTAAGAAGGGCACTATTTTGTTTACATTTTTTTGCATGCTAAGAAAAAGCTGCAGTGTGTGTGGTGATGCAAGAGCTGTGAAAACTGCTATCTGTGAATCATGATATTGTGCTTTGCACCATATCACCTGCTTTATAGCGAGATGCACGATATTTAAATGTTGCACAAGGGTTTGAACTGGCAAAGAAGAGCAGCCTGAAAGGGTAACAGGGAGAAGTTTTGTCTGGAGAGTGGGAAGCAGCTTAGTAATCTTGAAAAGATGAATGGGAGGCAGAAGAATCCAGTCTGGATAGTGGAGGAAGTCTAAAGGAATTGGGTAACCAAAGTGGCTGTCAGCAAACATGCTGGGCATGCAAGGCCAGGTACCTCCCAGGGTTGCACCCCAGCTGAGCTGCAGCGAGGACTGCGAGGGAGAAGGCAGGAACAGAAAACAAATATGGATGTGAGATATTGCTGAGAAGCATCGAGCAAATGCTCTCCTCCCCTCCTCCTTCAAAGGGAGCCTGCTGTGAAAAATCTAAATGATTTTTTCCAATACAAAGTCCTTCAGTTCTTCCTTCCCTCTGTCGCTGGTTTCCCGAGGCCCTTCAAATTCAGCACCAGTGTCAGGGCTTTTTTGCCAATGTGTGCTCTTTGATCTCCAGGTTTTCAAAGGAACAAGAAAGGTATGGACTGATTTATCATAAAACAATAAAAACAACAAAAAAAGACTTCTTTCAACATATAGGATCATAGATAGAGGCTTTCAGGAGGAGCAGCATGTGCTGCAGCAGCACCTGGTTTTGTAGAGACTTAAGACTTTTAAACTTGACTTTGGGATGGTCATTTACAGTAGATTCTGGTTATTTGGGCTCCCTACACTTTCTCTCTATCATTTTACCTCTAGCCCTCGTTCTCACTCAGCTTTAGCTCCCCTGTGGCTGCGAATATCCTCCCGCCAAGTCTGCAAAGTGGCAACAGGGACTGCACAGGTCAGAGACTGTGAAGCCAGGACGGGGAGGAGGCAGCTGCTTTGAGGGCCTTGCACACTGCATGCGCTCGGGGCCGGGTTTATCTCCGAGCTGCGTCCGTGCTTCCTGCCCGGGGTCTGGAGGGGCTCCTTGGGTGTAACGTTTAGGAGAAAGCAGGCTGGGGCTCGACACTAACTGCTGCTGCAGCTTTTGTAGGGGTGGATGCAGAATTCCCTGGATCTCCTACGTGACCCACCCTGTCTTCAGCTCGTAAAATTAGATTGCCTGACAATCTCTAGTGATGCTCTCAGGAGAGTCAAAGGACAGAAAGCTGAGCCACCACTAGAAACCTGACAGGAGGCCAGGTACTCGAATCAAGCCTCATTATTACATTTCTTTCAAGACAGTCGTCATTTCCTTTATAATTTTCTGAATTACCGTAATGAGGATTAATTTGGCTTCCAGGTTGCCTTACACTGCACTGTTGTGCATACAAAAGGCTGCTTGTAAAAGCTTTTGAAGCGCCCAAGTTCAGAGAGAGGTCAGGAGACAAAAGTTTCTGGGGGAAAAAAGGGAAAAGGTTTCAAGGCACTGTCATGCAGCTCTCAATCCAGCTTTTTGCTTGGCTTTGAGGTATGCTGCGGCCTTTCTGGGATACAGATGTCTCATTTGTGTAGGAAACTCTGAACAGTAAGAGCCGTGAGAGAAGATGATGGGCTATGCAGGTCATGTTCTTTATTTTGAAAGGGTGGGAGCAAAGGGGAGCGAATGCCTATAGCTGGCAGCATGGTTTTGCTAGAGAAACTTGTAGGTAAACACACCTAAAACAAAGAAAGGATGGGGAAAGCAGAGCACTTCCAGCTGCCTTCTGGCCAAGCTTTTCCACGTTAGTTTTAAGAAGGAGGGAAGAGAAGATGCTTGAGCGGAGCTCTGAAGATTCCTTCCCTCGTGTGATCCTTGGTATTTCCCCACGGCAGCTCTCGGTTGTTTACCTGTGGTCACAGTCTCTGTTCTTCTCTGCCTCTTCCAGACTGCCATCCGCTGTGCCGTGAGTGCGTGGCCAACCTGCGGGACACCGGCAGCGTCTGCCTGACGTGTCAGAACGGCCGGCACTTCCTCCTGGGGGATCACTGCGTTCCCGACTGTCCAACCGGCCACTACGCCCGGAGCGGGGCCTGCGCGAGTGAGTAGCCCCTGTGGCAGCTGCCAGGCGAGACCCTGCGTGGAGCCTGGGGGGTCCTGCCTGGCCGACGTCTGCTGGGTGCCTGGGGACGCTCTCGCTGCGCTGCTCCTCCTCTCTGCCTGGCTTTAGACAGCGTGTTCTTCAAGGCCAACACTTGGAGGCCACTGTAGGAATACTGTTAGGAACTGTAGTGAGTACCAGAGTGCAGTATTTGTGAGGACAAGGTGAAGGTGAGTGGCTGTATCTCCTGTCGCTCAGAGGTGATGGCACAGAGAATAGGGTGAGGGTATGCTGAGTTGTGCGCTGTCTTGAGGCTGCTCCTAGGAGGAGATGGGCCCGTTTATCCACAGTCATGGATCATTTCACGTGTCCTTCACTGAGGCTCCAATTTGTGCGATACCAGCACAGTTCTGGGGTTTTGGTCCTTAAAGATACTTCCTGGACGTGTGCTGCAGCCACAAACTGAAACACCAGAAGTTCCACAGGACCTTAAGGAAAAATTTCTTAACAGTGAGGGTGACAGAGCACTGGAACAGGCTGCCCAGAGAGGTTGTGGAGTCTCCTTCTCTGGAAATCTTCCAAACCCGCTTGGACGCAGTCCTGTGCCACGTGCTCTAGGTGACCCTGCGTGTGCAGGGGGGTTGGACTAGATGAGCTCTAGAGGTCCCTTCTAACCTTCTCTGGCACAACAAACCGGCTTCATCAGCTCGCGTGACAGTAGACGCAGCGCTCCGGCTGCATCTGGTGGTGGATTGATAGCTCATTCCGTTCTCTAGCTGTTGGGCCTTCACCTGTCCCTGAGTCTGCTGCAGTTTTTGTTCTTCTTTATGGTCTCGTCTTTTGATCTTTGTGCTGTTCTGCGTTTCTTGGACTCCTCCTAGAAGGAAGTAGGTTGCTTTCCTTGTTACGTGGCCTGCAGAGCCTAATGCATCTTAATCTGAAAATGGAGTATTGCAGGTTATTTTAAGAGAGGCAGATGAAGACGAGAAATTCTGCACATTAAAGTCAAGATCTAGAAGTCAAATTTGGTCCCGCTACAGGAAGGGGCATTGTCTAACCTTGTCTAAATGTTAATGGTTACTGTTTCAAAGAGCCTGTCAAAGATTTCAGGAGTTGTGTGTTTATTTACCTGCTTTTAGCAAACAGAATCTCTGAGATGTATGAATTTTTCTCCAAATCATTTAATATCGAAGACTCCTGAGAAAGAAATTCTGCCTCCCTGGAAATCCAAAGCTAGGGACAACATTTCCTCCATTTGGTATGAAGTTTTCATTTAAAAGCAGTGTTGCATTATTCAGCTTGTCAAAGCTCATATTGCATTTTATGCTGGTTTTTAAGATCTCCAGCACAGTGCAGTGCAGTCACTCCTCTTAATTTTCTGCCCACTCTCACGGGTGAATTTGGCCTGATGGATATAATGATGCCATCGTTCTTTAGGTAAAGACTCATCCTGAAATTGAACAGACAAGTAAGTTGGGTCTAAGTTGTTTTCCCTTTCCAGAAGGACAATAGAGTAGATTGGCCACAACCACTGCAGGATTTTAAATCTCTTGAGTCAGATTAGGAAGCAGAAGGACTGGGAGAAGAGAGGATGAGGACGTGAATGAGAGCCTCCTGCAGGTTGGAAGGGGCTGTGATACTGGTTCTGAGTGCTGACCTCCAGTAGCTCTCAGAATTTAGCGAGAACTTGGGATACTTAGTGTTGCTGTGCTTGGTCTCTGAGCCTGCTTCTGCTGGACCCTGTGGAACCTGCTTAAAGATCTGCCTTAGTGTTGCTGTGCTTGGTCTCTGAGTCTGCTTCTGCTGGATCTGTTTTTCCTTGAACAGAAACATCTGCTCTTGCTGTCTCTGCAGGATGTCACCCCTCATGCAAAACCTGCAGCGGCGAGGGCCCTTTTTCCTGCTCTTCCTGCGACAGCAGCCTGGTGCTCTCCCACAGCAGCACGTGTGTTCCCGCCTGTTCCCCAGGATACTACAGAGACGAGAGCCGGACCTGCAAACGTGAGTGTCTCTCCAAGCCATCTCTCCTTCCCCCAGGGTAATCCCCAGCCTATGTTTTCCTGCTCCTTTGCTACTGTTTCTATAGCTGGAAGACTTCAGGTGGCTGAAAATTCAGAGTGAGTTGACAGAAGTTGCTGCTGCCTGAGACACGGAGCCTACAAGAAGGCTTTAGATTGGAACACAGTTGCAGTTTTGTTATTGACTTCAGAGACAGGAGGCCTTGGATTTCATGGAAAAAAAATCTGCCAGAGAGCTTGTGTAAAGCTACCTTGTCCAGGCAGTACATAAAGCAGTGGCCAAAAGAACTGGTGGACTCCAGGTTTTGTGAGAATATGACATGGTTAGACCAGTTTTAGCTCTGCTAAGACCTCAACACTTATGGCAAATTTTTCCACTGCTGAAAACTCCAGTAGAAATTAGGTGCAGCCAGGTAGACACATCTCTGGCTTATGTAGTCAAACCGTGGTGTTTTTATGTCCGATGATCTGATGCAATTAGTCTGATGCTAAGTCCAATAATATTTATGTCTGTGCAAGCTACCATACCTTGTGAATCACCCAGGTGTTTCTTTACTTTTATTATTTTATGGTTTTTTTGGCCTTGACATCAATTGAGTTATTCCTCACATAATTATTGGACTTGATGTTCCAAAATGCCAAATTTTATGACCCAGAGAACTAAAAAAATACTAAAATGCCTTCTTAAATTGACTCACTATAATACACACACCTAAAAATAAACGAGTTCTTAAATGATTTGCTTGCTCTGAACCTGAGCACTCAGATCTCTTAAGTCCTGTGTTACAGTAATTTAAGTTCCCCTGATTTATGATAGAATAACTCCATTGCTCTGCACCGAGAGTAGGTATCAGTGTCATCCTATCTAGACCCAGTTTATTTACTAATGAAGTTTGATAGGAGGAAACTGATATGGTTGTCAGCTTTACTTGGCTTTTGTTGAGATTTATTGTTCTCTGGAAACTAATATTTCCATCGTATCAGCAGAGAGGGAGGCACCTTGCATTAAGTTCAAGGAAATAGCTGGAAGAATTTGTGCTATTCTTCAGTTGGCAGAAAAAAAAGAGGCTATTTAGTAATTAAAAAAAGGAAAGTAATATAAAAAGGAATAAGAAGAGCAGAATCACAGGATTCTCACTGTCCTGCCTACTATCATGCGAGTTCTACAGGGTGTTCACTCTGCCCTCCCGCTGCCTAGATTTTCTTGTCACTAGTCCAAAATAGTTTTCTTATTAATGAAAATGCCCTTTCCTAATGAAAACTTTCCCACTGCTAGCCCCCCTCAGGACATCCTGCTGCAAGTGGAATGTTCCCGGGCACTGCGCCCTTCCTGGATTTAGGTTAGTAGCTCAAATGCAAAGAGATTTTTTTGCAAGCAAACTCTCACTACAAGGAGACGTTTCTAATCTGCTAGCTGGTGAATGGCTTTTTAAGAAGTGTGTGTAATCCTTGTGGCAGGAGGCTCAAGGCAAAGTGTGTTGGGGCACTGAATTTTTGTCATTCCAATTGTCTCTTGTGCCTTTTTCAAGTGAAGTACTGCTGATAAGGCATGTAGGTGCAAACTGTGCCAGGCTGCTGCAAAACTACCACTTGGAGGTAATGAGGATTGGTTAATCAGAGGTTGGCTGTCAGGCTGAGAAATTTGCTGTCTCTCTGAAGTATATTGGAGTCGCGTTGCGCTTTTGAGGAACTCAGGTTTGGATTAGAGTTCAGAGGAATGCTGAGTGCATAGACCTGCTCTCTGAGAAGTTTTTAAGCTCACTGAAATACTGGCTGAGGAACAGGGCAAAGCTTAACAAGCTCTTTTGGGGTTTAAAAATGTAGGTGTGGAGTCATGCTGATAAGAAAAGCAGATATGTTTGCTTTCAAATGTAGTTTTTGCTTACTGTTCAGGAATGTCTGTTTGGGTCACTTGATTTCTGTTGATGTTTTCTGCATACCACACTTCATGTGGTGATTTTTGCCATGCTTTTAATACTTTCACAGCATCTTATAAATAGTAATTATTCCATGTAATATTCATGTTGTATTCAATTCCAGCTAATAAGTTAGCTGCAATGAGACTGGCACTAAAGCACCTGAAAACAGTTGCTGGGTTTTGCTAGAAATTCTGAATTTGTACTTCAGCAAAATCCAGGCCTTCTGTGACATTCTTGAGATGAGATAAAACAAGTAATTGTTTTGAAGGGCACCTTGCATTGGATTTCAACAAGAGCAATGTGCATATTTTCAGTTGTGTTTCTGTATTTCGAGGTTTGCAACCGTAAAACTCAAACCTTAAATGAAAAGCAGAGGGAAATGAATTTCCATAAATAGCATATTTTGCCATTGCAGTGTTTGCCAGCACAGGAATTACAGGGTACAGGGTTTTTTTTGTGTAAAGCAGACATGTAAATCCCCATGAGTTTTCTCCACATGCAGTGGCAATGTGCTGTGAATCCTTGGAAGTGGTTGATTATTTTGGAAATTCTTTGTCTCACCAGTATCAGAGTGGACTTTCAGCACATGGGGCAAAGTCCTGGGAAATATTTGTCAGTTCTTCACAGTAGTATTAAATCCTCTGCTGTGAAATAGCTAAGAGCTCTGATATCACCAGGTTACTAATATAACTCCTGCAAAGTTCAGGCCCTGGGTGTCAAAGAGGTGAGTTGAAATATTCTGAACCTCTGGACTTTGATCTTAGGTTCAGTGAATTCCCAAATTTAGTTTTTTCCTGGCCTTCCTATTTGCTTCCCAGAGTTCCAAAATGTCAAACTGTCCAGCTACAGAAATAGGAAAAAAAATGTGAAATTTGGTGGGCCTGTGGTTCCCCCAGGGGTTGCTCATTTGATTGGAGCCATTCATTATGGTCTCTAAACAGGTGTCTTAAGTCTATAATCATTTAAAACATAGCACGCTTAAAAAGAACAACAGTAGCAAAACAAGAAAATCAAAACAGAGACAAGGAGAGCTCTTATAAGGAGATCTGAATTCAATTTCATCCTAACCTTTGCAGAGGAGAGAAAGAAGCAGCGCTTAGGAGCAGCGTTATGAAGGTCTATGCGGAGACACAGAAGTCTTTTTCAATTTGAGGGAAACTTTACATTTTTGAAGTTATCAGGAGGGATGCAAGAAGCAGACACTGAAGTCTCCATGGGTGTCTCTCATGACCTGGTGTAGAGAAGCTACAGGAAAAAATCATTTTTACTTGTGCAGTAGGCTGGTACCTCAATAATTACAGTTATTTCCTTTCTCTTTCCACAGCTTGCAACAGCCAGTGCCTGAGCTGTGAGTCAGCCGCAGGCTGTACGTCCTGCAGAGACCCTGCTAAGGTCCTGTTGTTTGGAGAATGCCAGTACGAGAGCTGTGCCCAGCAGTATTATCTTGATTTTTCCACCAAGACGTGCAGAGGTGAGAAATACTTTGCTGGCTTGAAGAAAAAATAATAATTGCAACAAACTGGGCTAATACTTTGTTATAATCCGCGGCATGATCTATAGAGGTGGCCTGCTATAGAAAGCATGTGCGAGGGGGCAGCTGCTTAGTAACACACCACTTTGGAGGTTTTTGTAGTTTTCCTCTTTTTCAGGAGGCTGCTGTCACATACTTCCACCTTTCAGTGAAAAACAAGATTATTGCAAATCCGTCTCTTGTAAATGATTTAGTAAGTGAGCCAGCAAACTTTTCAGGAGTCAGGTTGTGCAATTCCTTTAGTCATGGCTCAGCTGAATAATGAGTGAGCTTACCAGGCCCTTCTTTTTTTAGAGTGCTTGTAGGGCCTTGTGTACTTACCTGCTTCCCTTTGACTTACTAAATACTGCATGGCAGGATGACTGCAGCAACAACATTTGGGAGCAATTTAAAAGATCCATGACTTGAAAGATTTCGAGAACTCCCAAGGAGAGGATTCATTAATGGTAATAAGTGAGGATAATGCGGGCATATTGCAGAATGCCACTACCTGAGGATTTAATACAGTCACTTGTTGTTCAGTGTTTGTTTCTACCTGGTTCTCTCTCGTATCCAGACCTAGCTTAACTGTGGCACATCTGAGGAGGAATAATGCAAGGGCACCTGGAGATGTCTGTGATCCCAGCGGTACCTGCTGCATTTCTGGCCTTCTGACTCCTCAGAGTGGCACTCCTCGGAGGGCAAGGGACAGTGGTTTCATCCTCTTGTGGTCAGAGTGGTTAGAACAGCTTTGAGGATCCCAGAAGGTGCTGCGTTTGCAAGGGACGAGATTGATCAAGTGGGCTAGATAATTATTAATGCATTGGATAACTATTAATGAACAGCAAACCCAGAGTTGTAAGAGAAGGAGCCTCGATGCTTTCAGGGTAAAATCAGGGTCTACAAGCTACGGAGCTGCACCCGTGTCACAGGAGTTTGAGTGCTGAACAAAAGCTAAGCCAGCTGGAATCTGGCTTGTTAAGTTCAAGAGGTGGAAAAAAAGGATGTGTCTTATGTTGTAAGAAGTCACTCAGTACAAATTATACTTTCTTTTTAGTGTCTGTTGAACAGTTCTTTCTCTGCTGTTTGGGCTTACACTCCCCTAGCTCGTAGGTCCCAAAGGTGCCCCTCAGTGTTTGTGCAAGTGAGCTAATACACCCTGGGGAGGGCTGCCCTATGTTAAACTCTCTTTTTCCAGAGTGCGACTGGAGCTGCAATGCTTGCAAAGGCCCCCAGAGGACCGACTGCCTGCAGTGCATGGATGGCCACGTTCTCCATGAAGGAGCTTGCCTGGAGCAGTGCCCCTTAGCTTTCTACAGGGAATCAGACACGTGCCAGAGTGAGTTCTTCTCCAGCTTTGCTTCTAATCACTGATAACAACATGTTTCTCTACTTGTCTCCAGCGTGTGCCTGTCTTGCACTCAGAAGGCACGTGCGTTCAGGGAGCAGCTGAGCTCTTTCTCCATGACTTCTAGGGTGTGATGAGCGCTGCCTTCAGTGTCAGCAACCGGGCGAGTGCAGCCTTTGCGAAGCCCCCTTTTTCCTCCTGGACACTCGTTGTGTTCTCAACTGTGGGAAGCGATATTATGCAGAGGATGCCCAGCGAAAATGCACAGGTAAGCAAAACAGGAGCGAGGTGGCCGAGAGGGATGGGGGTTGTGGTCTATTTTGGTGCACTGCTATCTCTCTCAGAAAAGTATGGGCAAACAGGAAGCAATTCTGGTGCTGTGTTAATGGGGTTCTGCTTTTCATCCGATTCAGCTTGTCCTCATGGATGCTTGGAGTGTGTCAATGACAGCCTGTGTCACCTCTGTGACAGCAGCACCTTTCTGAAGAACAAAATTTGTGTTTCTGCCTGTGGCCAGGGTTTCTATGAAAATGTGTGGACCAGAGAGTGTGACGGTGAGTGTCACTTGTGGTAAGGCAGCTGAGCTGGCAGACTTCCAGCACACTTTAGGATCAAAGATAAATGTTTGTTCAGAGATATTTTTGGAACTGTTTTGCACAGTGTTTTGTTGGCCACAGAGAGCGGGCAGCTCTTTCACTACAACTCTTTTACTGTATAAAATGTTCATGAACATGGATTTCTAATGGAAATTACCCGTTTTGCATGGGATTTTTCAGTCACAGCATTGTATTTTCCCTTATCATCGGTATAAAACAACAATAAAAATGTCATGGGGGAAATGCATTTTTGAATCAACTGTAATATCTTTTACGTGTTCCTATCAGTACATGGACATTTATTAGTTCATTTGCAGAGTTTGTCAGTGTATGCTGGTTTTTAGTTTTGGTGGTGGGAACTGAAGATGGAAAGTATGTTGCCCAAGTCCCTCAAAATCATAGTGGGGATTATTTGGGTTTGTCTGCCTTTTTGAGGTGGTGATTGTCCACTCAGCTCAGTGATGAGCAAGGCTTGAAAAGAATGTGTCATTCCATCATCTAACAGATGGTATGGACAGACATGGGCATCTTAAAGACAGACAAGATGCTAATACTGCCCATGACTGTGAAATGAGAGACACGTTTTCGGTAATATCTCTCCCTTCTCTCTCTTTTTAGATGGCAAGCATTTGAGTTTCCAAGTGACCGATACCCTCACAGTAGGGATTGGTGGAGTAAAGCCCCTAGACCTCTCCTTACTAGAGGTGCATGACACGAGTGGTGACCCAGGACAGCTCTTGTTCCACATGGACAGTGCTCCCTCCAACGGCAAACTGGTGATGGTGGCGAATGGGAAAGAGGTGCAGCTGGGGAAAGGCGACCACTTCAGCTACAAGGATGTGAAGGAGAAGAGAGTCCGCTTTGTGCACAGCAAAGAGAAATCCAGGTGACTAGGGAAAGTCTTTCTGAACCCTTCCCTTTAGAAAATGGACATATCTTGAGACCAGGCATTCCCTTGTCCTGTGGAAATGTTCTTATGGTGAAATGCGTATCTCACAGCTGCTAAAAATAGTATTGCTGTATTTTGGAGATATTGTGCCATAATATAAAGCATGGTGCAAAACTTTTCTATATATGATGTAAGTTTTCACTGTGATGCAGCTGCCAGTCTGTTGTGCTTTGGGGATGCAGGGTCTGTCTTGTCTTTAGAATACTCTTTTTGGATGATAAATACTGGCATTTTGCTGGCTTTTATGACAATTTCTTGATACTGTCATGAAAACAAATGTCCCTGCTGTGCATGACAGCATAAACTGCTGCTTTGCCTGCAGCATGTGCTCCGTTCGTTTCTTGGGAACATTAGAGGTGCTTAGCACCTGGCAGTGCTTGCACTGTGCGCGTATTGCAAGGAAGCAAATTCCTCCTGGCTGCCAGGCAAGGAGCCAGTCATACTGCCAAATTCTACGCTCGCTTTACAGCACCGTAGAACCCTGAGACTAGACTGAAATCCACATAGTTTTCTAGATTTCTGCTTGCCTGAAGTTCCTTTGACTCATTATTTTCAGTAAGACTTTCAGAGTGTCCTTCTGATGGCACGGATTAGCTAATGCTCACCAGATTCAGGACAGCTTGTTTCTCTTCTGTCTGAGCACTGCAATAAGTATTGGGATCTTGTCTTGAGAAAAACAGGTTTTTTTGTGTTCAAGGTGTTTTGTTCAAGGGCGGCATTTTGAAAAAATAAGTAGGAAGCAAAGTTGCTAAAGACTGGGGACTGCTGTGTTGAAACCAGATAAATGGCATTTTTCTTTAGCAGAGACTAGTTGACATTTAGAATCAGCGCTTAATCTTGGACAAATTATCTATGTGGGTAACACATAGATGGAAATGAGGGTGTGTTATTACATCTTTGAAAGAAGATGACAGTATTTTATTGTATGTTGTGAATCTTCAGAAAAGATCCTGTAAAGGCGTAAGTGCAAAAACTTAATCTAAAGCATCTGTCACTATGTGAGTCATTTTTACTGAATGTATAATAGTTTATTGTATTCTGTGAGAGCACTTAATTCATTTATATTATCCTGTGTTTTGGCGTTTCTGGGGACTTGTTTAGGAAAGGGCAGTTTTCCCTGAAGGTCAGCGATCAACAGTTCTTCTCCCATCCTGAGGTGGTCAACATTCAAGCGCTTTCAACACAGGTAATAAAACAAATCTTGCAAACAACCTCAATTTTTATACCTTTTGGACCCCTGCTTCCTCGCAGTGATAGCAAAGGAGCTGGTTAGAGCAATAGCTGGTGTTCAGGTCACATTAGACTCAACTGCCACCTATTTGCAAGGCAGTCAAGAGCAATTTGAAAGAACGGGACTGGGGTAAGTGAATGAAGAAGCTGGCCCATGTAATTTTACTGGTGCGGGATCGTGATGTGCAATCATAGAGCAATTATCGGTGCAGGCTAAAGAGTCCCTACTGTTTAAATTATTCTTTGTATCAGTGGATGGTCTAGTTGCTCAGTTCTCTTACTGCAGGCCAATTGAATGATGATTGATCCCTATGGTAGGGACACTTTGACAGTTGAGAGCATTTACTTAAATGCTCTGTTCCAGGGCAGACAGAAATTAAATGAACACGGGTGCTTTGAAAGGCACTTTTTCCATGTGTGTGTGTGTCTCAAACTATTCAACGCTGTAATCAAGTTGGTGGCACTGTCAAGTGTCCCTGTCTCGTTATTTAAAATCTGTGGCACACGATTGTGTAGTGGATAGAGGCAGTATGTACTGGACTCCTTTTCCAAGAGGGGTCTCTGAAAGACAAATCAAGAAGAGGTGCATGAGACTTGTGTGCCGGGGAGAGGCAGCACGTTATAGAAAAGGTGAGTTGTTCAAAACCAGCCGAGCTGCATGGGCTCAGAAAGGCTTTTCATCCCACCCCCTTGGAGGTTCATCATTGATCTGAGCTGCTGGCGATGTTCCTGCTGTACTCAGCATGAAGCGCATGGTGGTACCTGCACTTCCAGACACAAAGCCACCTACCACTGGAGTGATTAAATAAGTTAATTTCTTAAATTACTTCACTGTAAGACTGAATGCTGCATCAGGCCTGTCAGTAATAGGGAGTCAGTGCTAAAGAAAAGAAGGATGACAACCAGGTTTCCAGTTGTAGTCAAGCCATATTATGTCCCTGCAAGTGTCTATGGAGCTGACTTGCTCGCTGCATGCCATGGTGGAAGGATCCAGTTTAATGTGTTTAGTGTTTCGTAGCGGCAACAACTCCTTGAGTTGCAGAATCTCTGTGGTTCTCAACTAGTCTCGAGACTTTGCAGTGCATCTTTCCATACTGGGGACCTAAAGGGTTGGTAGCTTATTTTTAATTGCATTTTGTTGTTTTTACAGTTATATTTTGTATTAGTACTTTCATAACCTTAGAAACTAAAAGAGTTCCAGTTTGACCTTTAGTGCAAGACAATCTCAAGACTTTGGTGCTGTTGTGTGTACATTGATTCTGGTTAGCGCTGAAATCTTTGCTCAGTGTAATCTCTTGTTTACCCCAGCAGGACTGCACTTAAGGAAGAGCTACAGTTACTGCCCCAGAATACATAAGTGAAGTTTAATAACAGGAATTTTGCCTGTCAATCCCTAATAACCCTGATCAGTAGTACACAGGTGAGGTGGCAGCAGTTAGCTCTCTGATAAATGTTCCCAGGGATTTGACTTTATCTCTGCAGGATCAGCCCCGCTCCCAAGGCAAGATATTCCTGATGGTAAATGGTGTTTATTGAGATCAATAGAAACTATAGATTTAAACATCTTCACAGCTTTCTTGACAATTAAGTACTAAGAAACTGGTCTGAACCTTGAAAGATATGTCTGCAGCTGATTTTCTCTCTTGGATGAGTAGGGCTCTGTGGACTCTTTGAAAATACATAAGCAATGATGCTGACAGCCAGTCATCAGAGCAGGCATTTTGCTTTGCTCTCTTTGAGGTGGACTTTATCAGTTCCAGACAAACAAAAACATATCCTTTGGTGCTAAGTGATTGACTCATTTTTACTTAGAAGCATTATTCAAGCTTCTGCCTCTCACTTTGGCTCGTAGCTGTGTAAGTCACTCTCCCTAGTCTGGCATTCATTAGTTTGTTTTCCCTGCTCTACAGGTGATTTTAAGCAGATGCTTTTCTGCGTGTGCAGGTTATTTTGTGTCTTATTTTCAAGCATGCATGTTTTGCAAGAGATCCAAGTGGATAATATATGTAGGAAATATGGTATATCTGTCCTCTCCAACCCTGAACTTGTTATTCACAAGAGAAAGTCTTCAGCATCTTAAGTGTCTGCATTCCAGTTGGGCCTGCTGCCATGTATGTAAAGTGTAGTCCCTCCAAGATAGTAGAGATCCACATCTTCATTTGAATTTCCATGGAAAGTAATAGAGCAAAACTGTGTCCCTTGTCTATTAACCATGCAGACAGCAAAGGAAATACAGAATCTGACTGAAAAATAAATTGCTTTCTTTATAAATGTCCTCTTTTTATTTTTTCTTGCTATAAGCTTTCTGTGGCATGAGAACCTCTTCTGATATAATTAAGTCAGTCTAAATTGCTAGATATTCTTAGATCTGACCCTGTGGGAGGAAGTGTGGAGAGTGATTCCCTGATGCCTAGAAGTAGGAGGCTTGCAGAGAAGAACTACTTTCTTTAACCCCACATCTTTCTTTCCAGACTATTTTGATCAAATTGCTATGGCTTAGGAAACAGCTAAGAGCTGCTTTTGTGTTTCAGGCCCCATATGTGCTCAGAAATGAGGCCCTCCTTGTCAGCAGAGGGGAGACTGGAACTCTAACAGACGTGTTGCTGGGTATGAGGGACGGTGACAACCCTCAAGATGTCGTGCTAATGGTTTTAGAGCCCCCGCGTCACGGGCAGCTGGTGAAACGCTCCGGGGACTCGGCTGCTGCAGTCCACATGTTCCACCTCGATGACCTGGCCCGGGGACTCCTGCGTTACGCTCACGATGGCTCGGACAGTCGGGATGACACGGTGCTTCTGCAGGTGAACGACGGGTACCACTTCCAGAACATCCTGTTCCACATTAAGATCACTCCCAAGGTATGTGCTATAACCTAAATTCTCTCAGGCAAATGAAGGGTGGAGGTTTGCAGGACTGTATCCCCGAGATGTTGCACATCCTGCCTTAGTGACAGGCCCTGGCCAGAGAGAGTGGAAAGTGGTGGATTGGTGGAGGTTTGCAGATCACCTGAGTTTCTGGGTTGCAACAGGAACGGTTCAGCTTGGATTGTGCAGGCTTCAAAATTCAAGGGATGCAGTTACTTGATGCACGGTTCTCTGGGAGGTACAGATGAGAGTTTGGTTGCCTGGAAAGGGCAAGGAATTTGAAAAAGAGTAGCTTGGGGACAGAGAAGGCTGGAGAGGTAATAAAACTCACCACTGGGTTGGTGCGAATATGATATGGGAGGCAGATGCTCACTAAAGTTCTTGCATCTGAATGCAAACAGGGAATTCGGTTGGTAATTTACAGCACTGAGGTTCTAGAGCAGATTTTAGATAAGCAACAGTATTTGAACTGCTCAAGCAGGTGGATATGTTTGTGAAATGGGTCCATTTCAGTCTGGATTTGAAATGAGCATTGGCACTGACTTCACGGATGGCAGTCAGACTGCTCAGTGAAATGAGGTCAGGAGAAAGGCAAGGCAAGGAAACCCCTGTGGAAAAAAAGAAGTTCCTCTGTGTGAGGATGTAACCCCCCAGATGAGGATGCTGGAGCTGCTGTGTGAGGGGAGATGGGTTCACATGAAGGTCAGACAGGTTGGTTTGGTATTGTAATAAAATTGGCAGAAAATCTGAGAATTTGCTTATCTCTTGGTGAACGTGAAGGAAGTATAAGAAAAAAAAATACAGCTACCACAGAAATTGTCCACTACTGGGACAGGAGGAGGTGGTACTACCTATCTTCTGTCTTCTTTTCTGCTATACTGGAGGCCTGTCCTAGCTCCTTGGGCCTGGGAATTTTAAGGAGGGCTCACAAGCACTGTGTGTCTGTATGTAGCTAGCACACAGAGGGGCCATTTCGTTTGGACCCTGTGGGGCGCTTGAAACAAGGGTAGTAATTAATGGTAATTAGTGGCATGACTCACCCCTCGGTCTGGAATCAGAAGGGCTTGCTTAGAAGGCTGGCTCGGAATTACTCAGACTCCTGGAATAGGCCGCCCTGCCTGCAGTTTCCTTACCCACACACAGCGCTTTCATGGAGCCTGAATGAGATCAGCACTGTGAAGTGCTTGGAAACCACTCGGCTGTAGCACTTGTGGGGGTTTTCTTTCTTTCTTTTCTTTCCGCTATTGATTAGGCAGCAGCTTATTGTAAATGCCAGTGAGGGTGAATTGCTGAGTACAGTCTCTTACAGTAGCCAATTTGGTACTCTCTTGTCTCCTATTATCCTCCCAAGTGTCTGGGTGCAGCACTCAGCTCTGGAGAAGAATGCGGGCGGTGACAGAGGCCAGCGCGGAGCTGGCAGCCCCCCAGCTCCCGCCTCATCCCTGTTGCCCGCTTTGTGCTCTCGCCGTGGCAGATGAAGGGCCTGCAGAGCTTGTTTCTCAAAAGGTGCTGGTGAAGCACACTTGCAAAGGCATGATTTTTTCAGCCGAAGACCTAGAGGTGTGGAGGTTTGGGGTTTGCTTTCTAAACCCAGGTTAAGTACATGGAACTTTTACATCCGAATGGTTTTACATAGTACGGACCAGTGTGAAAAGACATTTCTAGGATTCCTTTCTTACTGGGCTGAGAGAATATCATTTTAAGGCATTAGTCCATAGAAGCGATGCAGTGTGAGTACAAAACCATAAAAGAAGGGAGAACATAACCTTTCAAGTGGTATGGATGAGAGGGATTTGTTTACTTGTGATGGATGTGCCTTGCTTTCTGCAAGGTGTTTTTTTAGGTCCCTTGGGCTGCTGACAACATGATTTTCCGCATTTGCCCCTGTCCAAATGCTTCATTTGATACACTGCAGCTGAACAGCTGGCCTCTATTTTGGGAGCCCTTAATAGTGTTTTGCACTGCCGTATACTTCTGTTGATGTTCCCTGCAATTACAGTTTCTGTGAAGTTAATCTGCGACCTGCCGCTGCTGCTTTTTTGGTGGAAAACTTGCTTTCCCACCAGTGGTGCTCCAGCGAGGAAGAGCGAGCCCATGTCCTGGAAAACATGGTCCCGGGTGCCAGTACAAGCGAGGGGAGGTCAGGCCTACTCCCATGCTATGTGTCCCTTGCTAATGGCAGCATCATCAGCAGTGTGAGGAGCTGAGCGCAGGAGGAGGGCTGCTCCGGGACGCTCCTTTGGAAGGTTTCTGGGATAGCACGAGGCAGCGAGTCTTGCCCCGTGTGGGAGCAGGTAGCTGAAGCGCTGAGCAGAGGGGTGCAGTAACCTCCGGGCACTCCGAAAACACCTTTCCCGAGTAATTAAATCCTTCACGTCTGCCGACTGTGCACTCAGGCTCCAGTGTAAGAATTTAATGCTGAACACTGGGTGAGTGTTTAGATCAGGCAAGAACCTGTGTGTGCAAAAGGATCACCAAGCAAAAAGAGCTGTCTCACGAGTGCCTTTGTATTAATCAGTGCGAGCGCAGCATCAGCACGGGTGGAAGCACTATTAGAAAATGCCAGACTTGTTTAATGTGGCCAGTGAAGAAACATTTAATCATTTCGTTACTGAAAAGCAGAGGGGAGCCGTGTTTATAGAAAAACTGCGGCCTTGTGTTTAATTAAAATTTATTTAGAAATAGTTTATTTGGAAACAGTGTGACTTTGCCTGTCATTCTGAAGTATGGTGAGTCCCTTCCTTCCTTCCTCACCCAGTAAATCCAGGGACCACTCTGACCTTTCCAGGTCGCTCGTCTCTTGTTGCAGAATTCCATGTTTCTCTTAAGGACCCATCTGTGTGTTGCTGTGATCTAATCAAAAAGGTCAGAGGACAGTTATTCCGTGTATTGACAGGGCTCTTTTGGATGCAGCTAGGTCTGGTTTCCTTCTTTATAACCCTTTATTTTTTAAAAGCAAGCATTGTGCTGATAAACTGTTGACTTGGCCCAACCTAAGCCTGGCTGGCATTTAAAGGTTAGCACTGTTCCGAATCGGTGCGGATTGTATGAAACGGATGAAAACTGGCTAGCCAAAGTCTCAAAGTGGAGAGAGGAACTCGTCCTTTAATGTGTTCCTTTCTCTGAAGTGCTCTCAGTGTCTCTTTTACAGGTTTGGAAGAAAAGTAATGAGTTGCTCATCAGTTCCTGGGGTGACATATCACTGCTGGGGTAGTAGATGAGGAGGAAGGTGATCTCTTTTATGGAGCAGTTAGGATTCTGACAAGTGAGGTGTGTGTGAAGATACCGGAGGTGTCATTTGTCTGTTCTTTTGAATAGGTGCGAAGCCTGTTGCTTTACAAGTACGCTTGAAAGGTGTGTATTTTTAGAAATAAAATGGAAGGATAAGAGAATTCAAAGTCTTGGTGGACAAGGTCAATTCTACAGAGGGAGAGTTAATTCCTGGGGATAGAGGTTAAAGATTAAGGTGCTCTTCTTGGAACAGACTGCCAGGGCCGAATGCATAAGGAATTCCCAAGTCCTCCGCCTCATCCTTTTCCCTTCACCACGTTTCCAGCGGCACGGCAGAGCCGACGTTGAGCTAAGCCCTTTCCTGCCATTCCCCCCACACGCAGAGTGCCGGACGCCCTCGGCTGGTGACCAACTCGCTGGTGTGGGTGCCCCGGGGCGGCATGCTCCAGATCTCCAAGAGGATTCTGCAGGCCGAGATTCCCGGCGCCCGCGACTCCGAGATCATCTACAGCATCGGCAGCGACCAGCCGAGACACGGTAACTTCCTCTAGAGTTTTACTGTCAAAAAAGAGCTGTAGTTTGTTGCTTTCTCTCCCACACATCCCCGAGTCTCCCACCACTAAGTAAGGTGGATTCTTCTTCTGGGCAAGAAGATGTCCAGACATACTGGACTGTGATCCTCTTGTATCCTCTTGTGATCCTCCCGCTGTTTTATTTGCAAGCAGCAGCATTTTTTCCATAGGATACTATACTGAATAAGTGAATAAATATTTGGTTTCAGAACAGCACAGAGTAACGTCTTTCTCTGGAAACTACTGAGCAAATTTGCCTTAAGCAATTGAAGAACTTTCCAAACTCCTTCACATTTGATTTTTATAATGGAAGATGTTATTGATTCAAAAAGAATTGAGTGAGATTTGCATTCATCTATAATTGTCATCTCCAAACTCCTGCTGGGAGGCCCCAATCTCATATTTCAGGGTAACTGCGTTCACAAGTTGGCAACTGCTTTTCCCGTCCTGTAGAACTGCAGCTTTCAGAATATCCTCTGGAACCAGGCCAAGAAGGGTGGGAGGGAATGGCATTTGTGAGCGAGATAGAAATTCAGAGAGCTGGGTGGAAAAGAGGAGGTGTTTTATGTGGGGGGCGGAAAGGAGCCCTGAGCAGAACAGAAAAATGATATTTTCCTCATCAGAATTATCATTTTCTTCACTAGGATCATGTCTATAAATAACATGGTTGGAAATTGCATGAAACGGTATCACTGCTACTAATTTGCTGATACCAATAAAGTTATTGAGTAACTTTAACAACACCAGCTGTGTGCTTTTAACTTTTGCTGTAAGGATAGGCTTGTTTCCATAACAGCTGCCAGTATTTGATGGAAACACAGATTACGTTATTCTTGCAATTTACAAGTAATTAATTCGTATTCCCCCTTTAGTTCTCCGCAGATGAAGGACGATCTTCTCATTTTTAATAAGCATTTAAGTGAAAACAAGAATTTTCCTCTGAGGAGTGTGTCTCCTGCCGCCTTACTCTAAGCAAAACCTAAAATTTTATGCTTGTATCGTCATAATTATCTCTTCTGCAATTAATTGCAGTAACACGAACAGGTTTATAGCTCCAGGTGAGAAAAAAGCAACAAGAATCAATAATCTTCAAAGTTTCATGTAAAATACTATTTCGCAGAGCGGAAAAAATCAAGACAGAGAAATGTAGAAAATGGATCCTTAATGAAGGAAGGTTTATCTGCCCATCTTATTATGTGACTCATGGAAAAGATATTTGTACCTGTAGAATCATTGGATTTTAGATAAGAAATAAACCCATTTCAGAACCAGCTACTACATTTCTGGAACAAAAGTGCGTAGACTGTGAATGCTTCTTGTCCTTTATTTCAAGACCTTGCAGCCAAATGAAAGGGCTCTAATGGCTCAGAGGGGAGCAGGGAAGACCTCCATCTTCCCAGATTTTTCTCTTCTACAGGGTTGATTTGCCTTTGTGCTGCAGGTACCAGGGAGCAGTGACTCTTCCTCATGACCTCTCTTTGGTGAGGCTCTTGTCTTGTTGCTAGAGATAGGATCACTGTCCTCTCTGGCTCTCCTCTCGGCATGTAGGATGCCCCAGGATTATTACAAGTTTATATATGAGTAGCTGTTGTTATACCCTGAGCTCTTCCACATGGCATGTGTTCTTGGAGGATGAAGTCTCTAAAGCCGATTAAAAATGGTACAAGTGCCCAGTCTCTTTAAAAAGAATGGGGCAACGGTGCCCAAGTCCTCTAGACAGCTCTGGAAATGGCAGCTGCATAATCTCCATGTATTGCAGGCATAAACTGCCTGTGTGTACACTTATGTTCATGTGTGTAATGCATCAATAGGTGCTATACTGTGTTTTTTTGTTTGTTTGCTGTAGATGAAATGGTCATTATAAATTAAACATCACAGAGTTGTTATGATCAAGTTAAATATTTATTTATGACAAGGCACATGGACATGCATCTTCCTTAAAGCTCCTGTATGTTCTAACTGCTTGTGTTCTTACTTTGGGAGGGGTAAACAACTTGCAGGTCCCCATCCCTTTGGGTACATGAGAACATTTCTAGAAAATGCTCAAAGATTAAGGTGGTGAACTCTCTTGAGCAGAAGCATCAGATTGGGAATATAATTAGGGTGGTGGGTTTCACTGATAAGGGAATATTAGCCCAGGGTTGGATGATCAAGAGGAAATATGTATTTCAGCTTACTGAATTACTTTTTTTATTACTCTCACTGTTCAAGTGTAGTTTTGGGAAATGAGCTGAGAGAGCTTATGATGGGTATTTTGCATAATAGAATGATTAATGCTGTAAGGAGAGTGGAAGTGATTTATAATATATGTGCTTCTGAATTGGTAGCCATGAGGGATACTTTCAAAGTCTGCTAGAGGCTGGATATGCGCAACTAACTCAAGTTATTTAGATAGTGGTTAAATTATATATAACCAAGAAGAGTAAAGATGGAGATTTCTATTCTTTTCACAGAATATATGTTAACTCCCAAGCAAGCAAATAATATTGTAAAATACAGAAGTATGTCATATGTTTTGATAGTATAGTTCCGTCAAGTTAATTTTGTTCATGTGTGTGGTTTGGGAAAATATTTGCATTGTGTTTGACTTAATGAAATTGCTGACCTGGATTTTGATTTCCTTCCCATGGTGGGTAGCTCTTGACTTTTTGAGTGTTGAACCCAGCTGTTCTCCAGCATAAGGCCAACGAAGGCCATGACAGCTCAGTCTAGCTGAGAATGAATTCCTCATAGAAAATCAGAAATAAGCTGAATGTTACAGGTATAAAAGCTATATATTCTTCTGGGCAGGAGCTATAAACCAGGGCACACAGACTTTTTCAACAGCCTATGTGATATCTATTCAAGAGCTCTTCTTCAATGAAAGGTTTCTGTTTAGAGAAATTGGATGAGAAAACTTGTGAGGATAAAAAGCACCCAGAGAGCTGGGAAAAACTGTCCTCAAAAAAAATGAGCCTGTTGTGTCCTGATACTTAAGCTATACCCTTGCAGGAAAGGAGGATAGTCTGCTGCAGGGATTTGTCACTGTTTCTGTCTGTCTTCTCTCTTGCCTTCTCAGAAGGGCTTGTGCAAGCGAGAAGTGTCCTTTACTTTTCTTTTTCTGTGCCGTTTAGTGCATGGGTATATCTCAGGGTTGACGTGTGCTGGTCAGTGGGTACAACTCTGTTTTGAGAGTCTGAAGCTCCCAGTTCTGTTCTTGGCACTCCTCCGAGCAGTTCTCTGGGCTTTTCTTCTGGCTCCGCACCCAGGCTACTAGCTCTGCCCTTGGCCCAAACAGAGAATAGTGTTTCCCAGCTTCACTGGGATATTGCAAGGTCCTGTGTGACTCTTAGGAGCTCTAACTGTTACTACCTCTAGTCGTGCTGTACACAAGGCTAAGAGCAACTGAGGACGCTTGTCTTCAGATGTTCAGTAGTTGGTGAAAAGGCATCCTGCTGCGCCTCGGTTGCTCACTCTGGCTCTTCATCTCTGCTTCTCCCAGGTGAAGTAGTGCTGCTGGTCCCAATGCCTGCAGACAGCCCAGCAGGCGCGTGGCAGCTTTTGCCCGATGGAAGAGCAGTTTCTCCTACAACATCTTTTACCCAGCAGGACATCAATGAAGGCACTGTGTGGTACAGGCACTCTGGGTCCCACGTGGAGAGCGACTCCTTCCAGTTCCAGGTACCTGTGGGCATATTTTGTTGCCATAAATACTCTGTTGCCTTCGTACTCTGGACAGAAATTTGACGTGTTGGTTCTGCATGGAAAATACATCATCCTCTCCTAAAACCTTAGTGTGTGCTCCAAGTGCAAAGTGTTCTGAGGTTTTTTTTTTTCTTAATTATATGGGTATTGTAAGCCACAAAAACAAGCAGCTTTCGTACTTCTGGAGTCCCTCACCTAATACCTTAATTTTTGTTCCAGGCTGCTCTCCTCCTTGCAAACAGACATAATGGTACAAATACTCTCCAGCAGATGTAATACCAAAATAAATCCCACCTCCCCACAGGCTTAATGACCATAAAATTTCTCAGGCAGGTCCTTGCTGTTTGCTTGGAAGGTTTAACAGCCTCCCATAACGCTCAGCCAACATGAACACTCGCTTGCAGTATTTGTTACAGTTTGGTTTACAGCTCAGAAGCTATTCCTGTAGCAGCAGAGAGGCAATTAAGGTAATTTCTAAAGTAATTAACATAAGTGATAATGAGGAAGTTGTGAGTGTCAGATGTTGAACAAGCTAATTTTTAATTTAATTGCTGTGTTACTGTTATAGAGAATGCATTTTGTATGACTTGAATGTTTGTTTTTAGTGTCTTGGTGCAGTAGCAATAACTATATGGAGAGCCCTAGTGAGAGACCATGATTACACAGGTCACATCAGGAGACCGTAACACTCTGAGTCTTGCATAGTGCATTAGGGCATCTCAGGAAAGGCTGACACATTTTTATCAGTACTTTGGCAATTACCAAAGTCTGATTACCATCAGACCAATGGTCTGATTACCATTCTGACAGCAACTCAAAACAGGTCCAGCAATTGCCTAAAATATTTTATTCAATTAAGCAGAGCAATTTTATGCAGTTTCTTAAAATTTCTGCAAGCCATTCTTGCTCATGAAGGTCTTAAGTTCTGTTGTAGTCAATGGTGGATGTACATACTTACCAAAGATCCGTCTGTAACTGAGTCTAGCACAGAGGGGCTCCAGTTCGTTGGACTTATCTCAGGGTTGCTTTCCTTGCTTTGGGGTTGCTTTTATTTGCTTGGTTTTAGGGTTGCTTTTTGCTTTCGCATTTGCTTGGTTTTTGGGGTTGCTTTTATTTGCTTGGTTTGCAGGATTGCTTTTATTTACTTTCCATGTCATTATTGTGAGCGTGCTATGAGGAACTAGCTATAGCTGGATTGATTTTGGTGTTAAAGTGGTGCCTGCAGCCTGCATGGGTCTCTTGTGTCAAACCCAAGCGCAGCCTCTCTTGGAAGATGGGTCTTTGTGGGCATCACAGGGAGTCACTGCCAGGGGTTGGTGCTGCCCTTGACCAGTGAGTTTCAGATTTGTAGACCAACTGGTGGTCATTTTGAGAGTGGAAGGAAGGTTTAAACCCCATTATCATTTCTGTTCCTATGCTGAGGAGGTGCCTACCTAGGAACAGAGGAGAGGGGGAGTGTGAAAGTGCTCTAGAAATGCAGTAGCATCCTTGGTCAGGTGCCCACTGGCGTGGTCTTTCTTTCCCAGGTGTCCAGCTCCACAGGTCCGCCTGGCGGCGCAGAAAGCCACGTGTTCAACGTCGCCATCCTCCCGCGGAGCCCCCGGGCACCTCGGCTTTCACTCGGCTCCTCTTTGCACATGGCTGTAAGTGTGAACTGAAGCGACCCGCTGCCCTTTGCTGTGTTCCTGCTGTCGCGTTAGCGCACAACGAGCAGAGCCTCCCGCAGAGCAGAAATAACTGCTAAATATCCACTGCTTTACTCCCTATTGTCCATGTTGTTATGCCTCACTCAGAGATGGAATGAAATCCAAAGAATACCCACTATTAGGTGGGTAACTGGAGTAGAAAACAAATCTAAATGAAAGAAGGAAAAAAAGCCTATACAGGTTAGAAGAGGCTTTTTTAAAAGGAAAAAAAAGAAAACCCCCCACAAAATAGAAAAGTTGAGGACTCAATATTAGTAGAAGTGATGAACGTGTAAATTGTAAGGGAGAAGGGGAGAGAGAGAGAAAAAAAAATAACATCTTTTCATGGAATTCTTAGCATTTTGAAACACACTTTGAGAAGTTATTGCGAAGGGCAAGAGTGAAAAATGGTGGGTTATAGAGAAACTGTAATGAATAGATCTTGTCAGTAATTCCACTGCAAACTGTATTTATCGGAATTGTAGCCCACCCACATCAGAAAGTCTCCATCCATCATCGTGACATCAGGAACACAGATTATAACATTTCTGGAAAACGTTCAGACAAGCCCATTATATCTGCGTCCATGGAGCTGGATTACTTTTCTTTGAAGCATCAGCTTTGGCAACAACCATTTTGTTAGCACAGTGTTGTCTCCGTTGTGTTTTTTTCCTTGATAGTTTCCATTTAAAAGGTGACCTCCAAATTCAAAGTTGATTTTGTGAGCTCTTACTTAGGTGCATGTCTCCCCAGTGCCCCAAGTAGGGGGTGGTCGTGAAGTCCCACTCTCCCCCTTCCTTTTCCTAGCCTCCTCTTTTCTTCAGTTCTGCCAGGAGGGAACACAAGTGTGTAGGCTGGAGAGGAGCTGTGGGCCTCTGCACCCAGGTTGCCCTATTGGATTGCTCAGAGAACCAGGCTAAAAGTTGTTTTAGGCATCAGCTCAGCCCAGGTATTTCCAGAGGAGGGCCAGGAACGTAACCCACTGCACAGAGGTCTCACTCAGTGGATGAGAGTGAGCCAGGACACACTGTGAGAGTAAAGCATTGGGCAGCACTTTTGAGAAATGTGAAATCAGCTGAGGGCAGCTCTTTGGGTAGGATCTGGGAGAGCTGCGTCTGCAAGCTTGGAGGTAGCGTGCAGCCATCTTTGGCACCGTTTGTCCCTAGTGATTTATTTAGGACACGCCAGCGTGGTCAAACAGACAGCCCGTGCCCTTGGGCGCTCCACACAGACAGAAGTGCTCTGGGAGGCCCGTGCAGGAGAGCAGCCGGGGCCGACCTCCCTGGGCAGCCGGGCCTCTTCTCAGGAGAGGCGTTGGACTCGCAGCCAGCAAGGCCTGGCGGGCATAGGGCCAGGGAGGGCTGAAGGAAGCTGTGGGAGAGAAATTAGTGAAAAGTCCATGACACAAGGGCCTTGTCAAGGTTTAAAATAGGGGCAACCTTTCATAGGCAATAGTAAAACACCCTCAGACTGCTACTTGGAGCGATAGCCAGTGATGTTTCTTTCTCTTTTTGACTTTTTGTTGTTGTCACTTGACAAAATTAATGGGAGAGGTGTCTGGCTGAGCCATGCAGTGCTGGATTTTATAGCCAATTACACAGCACTGAATTCAATAGTGCTATAAAACATGTTTTACTGAGGGGATGGCTCACAACCTGCAAGTGCTACCTCTGAGAGAGACAAATATGCCTTGGAGACAACTAGGAAGCAATCATAACCCTAAATCTTTTCATCATAAAATTGCACTTCCTTGCATGAGTGTGATTGAATTCTGTTAATCTGTCTTGAGGCTCTTGCAGAGTCAGGCTGCCTTCCCTGCTGAAGAGCAAGCACAAGACATTAGGTCTTCCCATACCTAAAGTCTTGTCTTCGCATTTCCTGCAGAGAAGGGTCAAAGAAAGTGCAGTGCCACTTGGATGGTTAAACTGGGCATCTCTAGTGTTTCCTTCTTCAGTAATGCATCAGGCTACCTGCCTCCCCCATGCTGATGGCATTAGTGATAGGAGAGTGAGCTTCTCTCTAGCTGAATGCACACAGAGATGGGCTTCGTGAAGGAGAGGGGCAATTCTGCAAGTCCTCCATAGTGTTCCCAGGTTGGCTATATGAATAAGACACTGCTGTTAATTTTGTGCTTACCCTCTTTAGACAGGGCTGTCTATAGCAATTCCAATATCACAATGAAACTTGGGGCTTTCGACTCTGGTTAGTTATGGGACACTTCCTCATCTAAGAAGGATTGACAGGGTCTTGTTTACTGCATTACAAGAGTCACTCACAAGCTGTGTTGTCTCACGCATTTGAGTGAAAACCGAAGAGAGGCAGTTGAGCTGGCACTGCTTTCAGAGTCCATCTGGGGAACTGGGGGCATCTGTGAGGGACTGAGCTGCTCTGTCAGGACCTTCTGCCTTGCTACAGTGTCCAGGCCAAGAGTTGCTGCTCTGGCACATGAGGCCAGCAGAATGGGGTGCAGGTTGGTGGGGTGGCATCACAGTCCTGCCCGCTCGGTGTTCGCTGCGCTGTGCAAGATGTGGGAGGTGGAAAACTGTAATTTGTTTTGGAGCTGTTGCAGATGATCATCTCATGTTCCGAAGCAGATGAATTAATTGCCCGTATCCTTAATTTAGCTTGTACTCCTCCCTATTTGGTTAGTGATTATGGAATGAGCTGGAGGCTTTTCATACCCAGCTGAAATATTAAACTTGGTGGTTTCTCATACCTGTTATTCGGCAGGATTAAGGTTCACAAATGTGTGCTAGTTAAATATCTTTGTGCATTTAAGTCTGTTGGTGCAGCACCATAACTTCTGGAATGGAAGGAACAGGACATTTTTTGACAGATTTAAAACCAAGAAAAAGCTCAAGTTCATCTGCATTTCTATAGAAATGGCTGAGATATTTTCAGGATTTCTTTTAAAAGCAAATCCATTTAGGGCACATCAAATTGACCAGTAATCTATCTTCATTCTGTGGGTTTTTAATCAAAGTAGAGAGGAGGAGATGGTTGTCTCTTTTTTCATAGGTTGAAGATTATTCTTCCAGAAGAAAGGCTTAATAGAGGTGGTCCTCTATAGCAGTGTCTCCTGTTGAGTATGACAGTACTCATCTTACAAACTCAATTTGGTTTACAGATGAGCTAAAAGTTAGTTCAAATGGTCCCTAATACTTGCACTGGCTCTGTAGCAAATTCCACTTGTTTATCAAGCTTCGCTGTCCTCTCTGCTCTCAATAAAGGACATCCCTGTGGAGTCCCTGCAGGAGTCTGAGAGCCTTGCCAAAAGTTCAGTCACTCTCATCCCATGTCGATTTTAGGTGTAAAACAATAATAATTCAAAGACTCTCTTGTACTTAAGTATAGCAAAAGTATTTCTCTCTCAATGCATTTCTGGGTGGACCTTCCTGTGTCTTTGGCTTTCATGCTCATGGTGTAATATGTTTGTTGAGGTGCTGGAGGACCGCGTGACAGTGATTGAGCCCCATCACCTCTCCTTTGTAGACCCGGAGATTCCCAGTGAGAAAATCCTGTTCAACGTGACTGTTCCGCTGCTTCCCGGCCAAGGCAAGTGAAGCAATCAGAAGAAGGCAGCTTGCTATTGCTGCAAAATGTCACTTCAGTGCTGACACTTGCAACCTTCTGAATTTATTGCTGTGCCTCTAGCTTTTTTTCCCAGAATGTGATTCTGTGTTGGCATCTGTTAATCTGTTCAGACTTCTTCATTTAGCTTTCAAGCAACTTGTTTCTTAACTGGGATTCTTAGGCTTGCTTAGGAGTGACCAGCAGCACACAGACTGTTATTATTGTCTAGAATATATTGGATGTTGCATCCTATGGCTTTCTGTTTTCACCTCTATAGTGAGAGGTATTTGAAGAAATTACTAAGTGAAGAACCCCTGTTTGGTTTCTGATGCCCTATATTCAGAATCTTGCATACAGATTCCTCCTGTTAATATTGAGCTCTTTGTAGGTATTGTGGAGCACAGAGACAGGCCCCTCTCCCCAGCCCGGTATTTCAGCCAGGCAGACGTCAACAACGGCAAGATCGTGTATCGTCCGCCGGCGTCGGCCCCGCACTTGAGAGAGATGATGGCCTTCTCCTTTGCAGGTAAGAAGCCAGACATCCATTCAAGCATCCCTCAGAGCGGTGGAGGTAGCCGGAGGGCTGGTCCTTCTCAAATGGAGACCGACTTCACGGTTATGTTCAGACATACCAAGGCACGAGGTCTGATTGGTACAAAGGACGTGGGAATCTGTCGTGTTCTTATTCAAAGTCAAGAAGAGTCTTGGCTATTTCAGGACTAGACCACTTAAGGCTCTCTTTACCATTTCCAGGAGTATAATTCACAATTTCTCAGGAAAACATTTTCTCTGTTTCCTGATGATGGTTCAGTCTGTTGGGGAGGAGAACAGGAGGAAGCCGTCTGTTTCCCTCTTCCCTCGTCCCACATTGTTTTGCCTCTCTCTCTGTTTGGGGAGGTGGTTACAGTGTGTGGGGGAGTATTGCAAGAGCTCACCACTGCTTGTGGTGACTGCAGCTGGACACAAGAGCCACATTCAGTGAGTTACGAGGATATGACAGCGTCGGCTGCAACATTTAGCATTACCCACATTGGTACCTCTACAGTTAGGAACTGCTCATCAATGTGTGCTTTCTGGTCCTAACTTCATTGACAAAAATTGCTTGCGTTTTCCCTGCAGGTCTCCCAGAGTCAGTCAGCTTCCGATTCACAGGTATGAGTCCCACGTTTTCTGGCCAAAAGGGTTTTCTTCCCTGTGCCCTTCTCATTGCCTGTTACTCCTTGGTCTTTTGGCCGCTGCAGGCACACCTATCGGTGCCAGTAGGAATATGAATGTGCCCTGGGAAATATTCATGTGGTTGTGTCCCAAAGGTGTTTATAGGAGCTAGGATATAGCTCAGTAGAAAGATTTTTTCTAGTAGCTGTCTGGAATATGTCGTACAAGGCTAGTTCATTCCTGTTTTCCCTCAATGTGTAGATGTATTTCAGAGGTTTTTTTTTTTTTTTTTTTTTCTTTTTCCCTCGATATAGCATGGAAATATTTCCACAGTTAGATCACTACAGATAAACTATTTCCTTGTTTAACATATCTTGCCCTTTTCATGTACTGTCTTGGACAGAAATACAAGTGATCCATTAGCATGTAGAAGGCAATTTTCTAACTTACAAGTGCACATGATAGCTGTATAGGAGATAGTATGTATGTGTGCACACATGCAGATTCCTCTAAGTTGTGCTTGTTTTACAAAACTTAAGTACTGTTGGCAGGATTTTTGAAGTGCATGTATGGGTCCATAGACACAGGGGTAGACTGGCACAGTGGGAAGTCACTGATACGGCGCTGTGATTTGTGGAGAAGCTTTATTTCCCAGACAAGTCCCTGAAAACACATCCCTCCACTCAGATGTGTCTTTTTTTGTCTGTATCCAGTGTCTGATGGAGAACACACAACTCCGGAGATGGTGTTTGTCATTCATTTGCTTTCTGCGGAGCAGCAGCCTCCCATCTTCCAGATCCCTGCTCCCTTCCTGGAGGTCGGCCAGGGAGGGAGAGCTGCCATCGGTGGGTAGAGCAGGAGGGATGGGGTGGCAGAGCTCTGCCTGGCCTTGGTTTTCACTGCCACAAGGCCATCTGGGTGGAGCTGGGGAGACTTCTGGGCTCACTCACCTCTGTTCAGCTAAGGAGCTGTGCTTGTGTGGGTACAGCGGCCCCTCAGCTGGACTGTGTGCGAGGAACAGGGTTTGTCACCTCTTCCTCACGTTACCTTCCTCATTTACTTCATGAGTTGGGAGGCAAAAATCGGAGCTGCTGGTTAGTGATAAGATCTGTTGCACTGGGTTGGTTAAGATAACTTTCTGGTGATGTCAGAAGGTTCTTTGGGGTTCTTAGAGATACTCCCCTGCTATATGCACACTCACTGAGTCTCTTTCATAAGCTCCACGTTTACATTAATGTTGCTCATGAGCCGTATTGACAGTAGGTTCTGTAATACAACCTCTCACCTAAGCATCGTTTAATGATTTCTGTGAAGGCAGCATCAGAATTATTGACCCTTCGGGTACTGACTGAATTCAGCTTTTTGGCTCCATTCACAAGAGCACATCACACACCTCACCAAACTGAAGAGAGATCTCCTACCTGAGAGTATGTGGTGTCTAAGGATGCTGACGCTGGTGCTCTTTCCCCGGCACAGGGATCCAGTTGGCAGTGAGCGACACAGACACAGCTCCCGAGGGGCTCTTCTTTGAGCTGGTGGAAGCTCCCCGCCACGGCGTCGTGCTCAAGCTTGGTGCAGGAGTGCAGGAGCGCGTGAGAGCAGGTGAGCTGAGCAGAAGTCTTCTTGCAGGTGGAGAGGGGGTCAGCGGGTGCCTGACCGCAGTTCAGCCGACCAGCAGGAAACAGAGGCCTGAACATGTGTGACTGTAGCATGGGGAGCACCGAAGATGTTTCCCCTTTGCTTTATTGACTAATTCCTGGCTGAGTCAGTGCCTTTTGGTGCCAGGTTACATGTGGGCTGGTTCACCCAGGATAACTGTAGCCAGGCATTAGTCATAAGGGATGTTTTGTTTTAACTGGAAAGTTAAATCTGGTGTAATACTCGGCACACGTTTTTCCTGAAGTCCATGTCCACGTAAACCTGGTGTGAGCCAGTGGTCAAAGCCCCTCTGGAGTTTTGCTGTTGATTTGGTGGCAGCGGTTTCTGGTATGGGATCAGATGGACAAATATTGTCTATGTGGGAGTGGAGCGTATGGAAGATGTAAAGATGGAAGCGTTCTCTAGCTGTGGCAGACAGGAGTTTGCAGAGCAGCTTGGAAGGGAGGAAGGAGAGTTTCTGTGCTCTCAGAGAACAAGGGAAAATCTGCCTTATGATACAACATAAATATGTATAATATAAACAGTGCAATATATAATATAAGCAGTGTAATATAAATGTATATTACAAGATAAATATAAAGCATACTAGTAATATAAATGATAAATTTTCCTTGATAAATTTTCAAATAATTCACCCCTCTGTAAGAGTGGTACTAAATGCAGTTAAGCATGGGGCTGTTTTTTGCTAAATTAGGGCTTTAGCTTAGTTGAATCCAATTGGTATTCTAAACAAAGCCAGGCTGACTTGTGCATTTCTCTTTGGGAAGGTGACACCTTCAGCTACGAGGACGTCACTCGAAATGCTCTGCAATACGTGCACGATGGCTCGCTGACGGCAGAGGACAGCATGGAAATCTCTGTCACTGATGGTGTCAGCACAGTGACAACGGTGCTGAGAGTGGAAGTGTCCCCGCTGGATAACAACGGCCCACAGCTGGCCCCAGGCTGCTTGTTGGCAATGACTGTGGCTAGCAAAAGCTCCGTGACTCTCTCTCGGCTGCACCTCGCCTACACTGTAAGCTTCCCTCTATTTCTGCCTCAACCCTAGACGTGCTGCCAGCAGCCCTTCCTAATCCCCACGCGGAGCCTTCACAGCACGCCCCTCTCCACAGTGTGGATTCTTGGCACAGAGCTCAAGTTTTGACTCTATTCTAGCTGCTGCTGCCAAAAAGGGGATAATGGGCTCTTTTATCCACCAGGGTTTAAAGCTATCTGTGTTTGACTGAAACAGAGGTGAACTGCCATGCTAACATGAGAACTGAGTTAATCCCAGATTTTGGTACCAAACAGACTTGCTAATAAAGCGCATGCATTTGCTCAGTGATAATCCCCGGACAATTTCTGTCTACCTGTTCCGTCCCCCCGCTGCCTTTCCAAATTGCCTGGTTCTTGTTCCAGACATGCTTGAGGACTTCTTAAGCAGTCCAAGATACTGCACTCCTCGACAGCATGGAGTTGACGCCGGGTTTTTGCGCTGTCCAAGACTTAGGCTGCAGGTGAAATTCAGAAGAAAGATATCTTGCTCCTAGCAGGTGATGTAGCAGCAAAGACACTAGCGGTGGTTACGGGTATTTCTCTCCCTAGCGAGGAGGTGTGAGTGAAACCAAAGCTCATGTGTGTAGCTGGAGAGACGTCATGTAATGGCTGTTAGAGAGGTACTCAGGGAGCTGCAGAGTGGAGGCAAGATAAGAAGGCAGATGAATGTTTTTTTCCAAGGGATACAAGCCTGTACCCAGCAATGTGAGCAGCTCTGCACGGTCAAGGATGTCAGCATGTGCACTTGAGATGTAGCACTGTTTTCGTGTGGATCGTGTCATTGCAGCTGCTGGTTCTGTGATAGCTGCTTTCTGAGCAGGCAGGTTGGAGCCTGCCTGAAAAAATGCATTTCAGCTGCTACAATAAAAATGCATTTCAGCTGCTCCCTCCCTGTTGGCCCCATTGTTCACATTTATGCAAAGTTGTGAGCTCTATATATAGACCCCTCAGATGTCCCGAAGATGCTAGGCTGACCTTAAGAGACTCATTTCCTGTCCTGATAGCAGTGATAGAAAGTTGTTGGGTGTTGCAGTTGAAGTGTAGTCAGCCTCAGAGGAGTGGTTATACCATGCCATTCCTGCAAGAACTATGTTGTCCAGGCTCGGAGGAATTTTAACCTGCGTTGTGTCAGGCTCTTTTCTGACAGCAACAAACTGTGCTCTCCTGGCTGGCAACAGGTAACAAAAATTACAGCTTGACAGAAGTAAATATACAAAAGTATATGAATCAATTACGCTGAGTCAGTAAAGCACTGGAACGTGAACAGTTCTTGTCTGACTGATTACTTTGACCCTTCAGAAGTCTTTTCCCCCCGTTAACAGCTCCGATTGCTTCACTTCTAAACATCGTGCCTGTTGCGCACTCCTCGTACCAAGCAGCCAAGAAAGGCGCATGGCCTCAAACACCTTGCAGCACTGTTTTTTCCAGGGCTACCTGGATTTGTGGCTATCCTTGGAAAACTGGCAGCCAGGGCTTTACTTTTATAGCAATTTGGCAGCAGACATGCAGAGGCGTGTACCCTTGGGGCTTGCCAAAACGCCTCGGCAGGGGAGGCACAGCGGTTAGGCGCCCCTCCTACTCGAATGCTTTTATAAGTGCAGTTGGTGTGTTGTGGTACCTAAATCAATGCATAAAAATGGCTTCAAAGAACAGCATCGACGCATTGACAGTCTCTATGGCTAGGCCGGATGGAAGTGATTTTTCAGAATTTTATCCTGTGAGCATATAACTTTTTGCACAGAGTTGAGTCTATCCTGTTCTCTTGGAACAAGAGGCAGGCTGACACAGAAAACAAGATTTGGCTTCTGACCTATGTGTTGAGGATATGATATTTTCTGCTTTGGGTCTTATCCTTTTGGACACCAACAAAAGCCTTAGGGAGAAAGATGCTGTGGTTGTACTTAATGTAGTTATAAGGAACAAAATTGAGCATTCACTTTAATGTGGATCTGTCTGTTGTAGCCTTGCTCTAAATTGGCTTTTTTTTTAGCTAAGAACCGAGTGTAGCTCTGTGTCTCTGTGGGAAGCATTGGTCGGCAACTCTCTGCCATGTGTAAGTAACATTTTGGCTCAGTTTATGTGGAGCCAGCAAAAGCACATTATATAAATGGTCCACTAGGAGTGTAATTTGAAATTAAAAATACCAGGCTTATCTCTTGGAGAATGTGTTGGTGCAATAGAAGGACAGAGGGAAAACCTCTTGGTGCTGACTGAAAAAGCAAAATGCATTTTGTGACAGATACTGGGATGTACATCCAGCTGACTGTTTCTTCATCATCAGAGCTTCTCTAGTATTCAAAAGCTGAGGATCTGACCCTACTAGCTTGATGCATAAAACATTTTCTTCCACTTTCCATTTAGTGGAAGCTAATCTTGATTTTTTTTTCCTCTTTTTCTTCTCTCCTGTATTTAGGATAATAATTCTCTCGACTCAGAGATAAGAATCCAGTTAATATCTCTGCCCACATATGGCACCCTCTTGCGGACGTCTGGTTCTCATGGTGAAGAGCTTTCCAGGGTTTATAATTTCACTATGGAAGACATCAACAACCAGAGGATCAGGTATCAAAGAGCTCTTCTCCTTCAAGCCTTGCCAATTAAAAGCTTAGGGGGCTCTGTGCAGGGAACTCAGGACTATACGATATTAGGGCAGTGCATCAAAGATATTTTTCCATTCTGGGCTATTGTCTCCTGGGAGATTTCAAATGAGAGCATTTCCTACATACAGAATTGGGTATTCCTGCACGTCTGAAATACCCAGACTTTGTAAAGCTTCAAACTATGAGGATATCCTTCTGTGTCCACAATGTTGTAGTGGTACTTTGGACGTGCAATACCAAAAAGAGTGATTTAAAAGAACTCTGGGAATGGGTGGGAAGGGGAGTTTGGACCTGGAGTGCCACCTCTCTTTGGAGAAGCGTGTGCTCATTTCTCACTGCAAGGATGGGGCACTTTGGCCAACTTCTTGTGTAACTCACTGACCCAGGCTGTGTTTTGACTTGCACAGCTACTCCACCATGTTTGAGACCGGCAATCAGCCAGTCACGGACGTCTTCCACTTCGCTGTTTTTGATTCCGATAACAACCGGCTTGACAGCCAGATGTTCACCATCACCATCACATCTGCCCAGACAGCACCATCACTCATTGCTTTTGCTGACCATATTACTGTAAGTGGCCACGGAGGATGGTGGGAAGTGTGTCAAGGATGTGTTGGATATGAGGAAGCGAACAGTCTTTTTCGGAATGGAGGGGAAATCTCTGTGGAAGTACAGTGTTACACATCCAGGATTGTGAGTGCAGAAAGTTAACAAAATACTCGGAGGACAAAGGAGGCTGAGGGCACTGTTGCAAACCTGAGCTTCAGCTGTTTACTTCTGTACTGGTCAGGAGCTGGGGCCAGAAGTTGAGTCTGAAAACATCTGGGGCTTTAGATTGATACAAAGCTTTTCAGTCTCCTTATCGTAGCCTTTTGAAGTCATGTCCCTCTGTTTCAGCTTTGCATCCCCCCTCCCTTACCTTCAAAAGCTTCTGCTCAACACAAAATGCAGATGTCACCTGCTGAGAGCTCTGTGTGACTGTGTCAGTCCGCTTTCCCCCCAGTAAAGCACCTGCAGGCTCCTCCTGGAGGACAAGTAGGCTTGGTCCTTCCCATCCCACCACAGCTCCTAGCGGATCTTGTGTTCAAATCATCTGGAGAAGGGTGAAATGGGACTAAGAGATGTGAACATGCAAGGACCTGGGAAGCTTCCTCCACAAAATGACTGTGCAGACCTTCTCGGGAGCATCTGGTGTGTTGTTGCGCGTTGATGGTAATTTTGCTGCATTCTTTTTTTTTTCCAGGTGGATGAGGGGGGCAGGGTCCCACTGTTGGCTCATCACCACTTAGCTGCTGATTATGATACTGCCATCAAGGAAGACCTGCGGGTCACGGTTATCACTCTACCTATGTACGGCTACATTGAAAACACTAAGACAGGTAAATGTGCCTTTCCAGCATGTTTTACTCTGTCAGTCCTTGTAGTACAGAATTCCACAGCAAACTTCAAAGGTAGGTGATCTGGCCCAGAGCATGACTGGTGACACTCACTTTGTTACTGTGAAGAGGCAGCATTCCTCTTGTACTGTCCAAGGATGTTCATCCAAGAGGCTTTTCTGCTCACTCCTGTTGTCCTAAGAGAAGTGACGTTTTACTTAAAGCATGATTTCCCTTTCTAAAATATCCTCATGTATTGGCCAGTGTGGTGACTTGTCACCAGAGTTACTCCTGGAGCACAAGAGCTGCTGGTCTTCATAGCTCATCTCTCATCAATAAACTCTGGACTGTGCCATTTTGGTCATAGTGAGCCTCTTCCAATTACCAGGCTCGGGCTGGGTGGATTTTTTTTGGCTTCGAGACATAATTTTTCAAGAGAAAACTTGATGTAGTGATTGTGCTGAT
>NW_010584054.1:115836-132063 GCF_000705375.1 Tinamus guttatus | reverse complement strand
CAACAGAATATTCTTCTGCTTACTCTCACAAATAGATCCATTTTTAATCAAAGACTTCAGAAAAAAATGAACCTGTGACAGATCCAACACAAAATAATCCAGTAAAAAATCCCCCCTTTGTAAGAAAGAGGGAAGTGACCTTCATAACAGGCATTGCTATATGTACCCCAATGCTAGATAAAAACATAAATTTTCCTTTTTTTTCCCTAAAGTCAGTGCAAGTTTAACTACCTGTTGACAGTCATCAACGCCAATAATTTAACTAGTAATTGACCCACTTGCAGATATCCCCCCCTGCCACTTTTAAAATTACATCAACATTTGACCTGGTAATCAATTATCTATTTCTTAGTGGTTACAATAAGACAAAGTCAAGTTCACATCTATCTAAAAAAAACCTCTCATTAAGTTAAATGGAACTTACCGAATAGTTCGAAGAGGAATGTCTATCCTTTTCACAATGAGATCATAGAGTTGTTTGTTTCTTCAAAAGAAATTTTAGCTCAATTAAACATTACCATATATACCACACAAAGTGTTCCTTCACAGACAGGACAATATGGTTGATATAACGAGTGATTTCAAGTAAGGAAAGCAAATGACAGAAATGTAGAGTTTCTCCAGCTGTCTCAAAGGAACTCTCAAGGCTGTAAGTTTGATTTCTTCTGAAGACATTCCACTTAATGGGGGCAAATCTAAAGCCAAATGGTTTCTGGCCTTTTTCGGTGCAGGTTTTTGGATGAGATGAGATACTCAACATATCTGTTTTTAAGACATTCAGTGTTTAATTCCACACTCAATTAGCAACTAATGTTTCTCTTACAGTAAAGAAAAAAAATGCTTTAGAAACATTTGCAGTAAGTTAGAATTTTACCTTCTCCAAATCATTTTTTCCCCTCTTTGCTGGAAGTTACTATGCCCAAAGCCAAGCTGGTGGCTAGACAGAAGGGGTATGAGTTTCCCTAATTAACCACACTGCAAAGTGTCAGGCTATATGTACATTCATCCTCAGTTCCAGGCATGCTGGCGGAGTTTGCAAGGCAGAATGAATCTGTTTCACAGCTAGGTATTGATGTGATAACATCATTAACTAGCAGAATTTGTTTCACCTTGATTGATCTGTAAGGTTTTTTTTCCATCCATATCTTCAAAGATGTTTATTACTACACTCAAGTATACAAACTTTAGCCAAATATCTAACTTTCAGCTCCAGGGATACTGTAACACAGCTAGAGAGGCCTACAAAGGCTTTCTTTCTTCTACCAAAACATTGCAGAACAAGGACTAACTCTAAACAGTGTTCTTTGATTAGAATATGCCAAAAGCAAAATAATTTAGGGATCTTTATGCGATTGCTTAATAACAATAACTCCAATTTAATATACAAGAAAATAACGGAAGAAGCTAAAAGTCGCTGTCGATATTACGACAATGCACTGTTACATTTTGTATTTTCAAGTTGCTGATGCCATGTGTCCATTTGACACAGTTGATCCATACAAATAATGAATATAAAAAATTATGAACAAAAGCTTTACCTGAAAGCTACAGATTCCAATATAGCACGCACAAGATGGTTTCTGGTAGTAGAAGGTTTCAGCCCCATGAAAGAGGCACATGAATATGGGTCATTCACAGAAACCTGCAGAAAAGATTTCACAATGAGTTCAGTGAATTGTATTTGATGGCTTTTGAGAAGAGTGTCAAATAGTAAGGAAAAAAATAACTTACGACAATTATAGGCAGCATAGTGAAAGAAGAAAATTGAAAACAATATGTAAGCAGTATATAGTGTTATTTTAGCTACTCAGTGAACAGTTTAAATAGTTTCTTTCAACAGCAAAAGGTTTACTGTAAGAGACTTCTGGGGTCTTTATATTAAATAGAACATATCTTAAAAAAAAAACAGCATACAATTAAAGTGTCTCGGACAGGGCACACTGACACTGTTGTTTGCTAGCAAAACTACACTTTTACTGTGGGTTTTTTTTTTTTTTTTTTACAGCTTCTGGAATGCTCAAAAAGACTGTTTTTTAAACAGCACTGAGAAGGCTAGTAATTACTTTTATAAATTTATACTACAGTCCCTTTTCAATGACTATAGCATAACATATTCTCATTAAAATTTTAATGATTATCCAGTTATCTTTTTTTTTTTTTTTTTTGCAGAAGAACTGCAAGACAGATTTATGAATCTCCTCTCTATTCCTCCTCCATTTCTTTGGTGAACTTCCTGACAAAATACCGGTTTGCTAGTTCATAGCTGGTTTGTGACAACATTAAATCCCCCGTAAACACCGTAGGCAGTTGTTTTTTTAAACTGTAATGGGTTCTTCTAATTGTATTATGTTGTATTCTGCATCTTGAAAGAAGCACAGCCCTCAAAAAAATAAACAAAAAAGAATGCCGGTGTGTAATCTTGTGCATATATATTCATGCCACCTAAAAAAAGGCTGTTAAGTTTTTGTTGCTACTATCAATCACAGCAAATTAAGTCTGGGAAACTTATTTCTAGATGAATAAGTAAATTATTAATGCACACATTCATTTTCATACAAACTTCCATTACGATGTTCCTCACAATGTAATGCATCACAGCAGTATAAATTCAGTAAGAAACACATTTTTACTACCTTAATACGGATTAGCAGAGAACATTTTACTGTCTGTAGGAAATGAACACATGGACTTCATAAAAATTCTAACTGTTGTCATTTGAGGTCTAAGGAATATGCAATATAATCAAACTTGCATTAGGATCTAGTTAGTGAAACAGAAAAGATATTTTACAGTTATACAAGTATTTGACACTGTTCATGTCCCTTTTCATACCATTTAAATCACATCTAAAGTGATCCAGGTACAGCGAGTCAATTTTGCTGTGCAAATCCCACCAGATAAGGAAGGCTTTTAAAAGCCAAAAAAAAAAAAAACAAAAAACAAAAAACCCACACCACGTATTATAGTTTACCAGGTATCCAAATTAAAGAGAAATCCTTTCACAGAGTTTCTCCTAAGTACAGCTCTTAAATTTGTATTGAGCTTACTAGAATCCAGTAAAGAAAGACTCAGTAGATGTTACCAAGAACTTAGTTGTTGGTAAACCTATCTGCAGAAAGGTTATCAAGAAAGCAGGAGGAAAAAAAAAGAAAAAAAAGGGAAAGAAAAAATACAAACTGAAAAAGGGAGGCGTTACCAATATCTCTGGAGCAAACATTAACTGAACCAGAGGTTAAGAGAAGATTCAGATCAGTATTTGTCAACCTCAGGATTCCTGTCTACAAATACAAGAGTTTGACATGGCTCAACACTTGCTTTCTTAAAGCACAATTAATCACTGTATAAACAGCACATGGTAGAATCCTAACCAAGTGCTATATATCTAAAAATAAAATTAATGACTAAGGCAGCTGTTTGAGACAAGGTAGCTGGACTCTCTGTAAAGGAAATTAAACTTTCCTGTGCCTTTTTCCATCAATATCAGGTAATGTTAGGTCTCTCCACTTCTCGAGCTCTACATAATACTTAGGCTAGCAACAGTTGTATTACAAAAAACTTTTTATTTCCATTCTGTAAAGAAGTATGTGACTTGCAATTCTTTCATATTTTGTGGTGACAAATCACTAATTATTACAACTATTAGCAAAGCACCTGCTCTCTGGCTGAAGAGGCAGTATGTCAACTCCTCAGCTATCACGATTTTTGTTTGTTATTTAGCATATTAACTGAAATTCCCATCAATTCCATTCTAAACCAATACTGAACTGCAGCATCAATACCACCCTTTGTCATCTCCACACAAGGACAGTGACCCAGCTCTGTAACCAAAGCTGAGAGGGATCATGAATCAGAGATGGAAAGGACAAGCATAAGGATATGGTCTCCAGCATAAACAGAAAATAAGAAATAAGCTTGTGACCTGAAGGGAACAAAGGAATTGCAGGAAGTGCCTCAAATAAAGAGGAAGTTACAAGGAAGCTACTGGGAAAACAAGGGGAAAAAATGGAGAACAAAATCCAGGAGCTCCTGCTCACTGTGGTCAGTAAAAACAGCAGCAAAGTATTAATCCTGGAGTAAAATAGAGGAATACATAGTCCAGATTAAAATCAGATATTCCAGAAAAACAAATTTACTCATATTTAGGCACTCTGCTGAATTGCAATTTATCTTGAAAAGGTACAGAATAAAATTAACTATTTTATCACAGTGCTTTGAAGGTATCATCTCAATGAAGGCTCTGCATGAGACAAAGCTACGTGTTTTCTCTATCTACAGATGCTGCCCGTGTTATTGTGCGGATGTCACACTTGGTTTATCTGTGCCTCATTTCTCCATTTGCAAAATAGAACTAGTTTTCCTACTTCATATGCTTTTTTCTTGTGGTTTTAAGTATTCTGATATCACAATCATCTGCAGTTGTGGTGAGGGACACAGTCTAAGATCCTGGGTAGAAGACAGTTGATAGAATGCATGGTGGTAAGATTCAAATTACTAAACGTAAAAACAATAGGTTATACTTTTAATGGTGTTAGGAATATATTCTCAGTTATAGTAATAATAACTATTTTACCTGACAACTTGGAAGAAAACAAACGCCTTCAGAATCAGTAACACTCTGTGCCATTTTTGCTGTTTCATCCACATTGGTGAAAAGATCTGTAGAAGATGCACAGCTCATATGCTTTTAATGTTTATTTTGTTCTTTTTATAAACTTCTTAAAATCCAGAGTTACCTATTTCCTTTTGCAGTATTTTTCAATCCAACACATTCTAACAGAAAACAATATTCCCTCATAGTTCATTTACATCAGTCACATAAAAAAATTCTACTTAGATATAGGCTAAACTCAAAAAGACTCCTTCCTATCTTTTATGCTACAGCCTTTTAATTTTCACATCCATTAAGAAGGCCGTTAGTTTTCTAGAAATATGGATATAAATGGATGGGTAACAGCAGCACCCTATAAATCTATTAAAAACCTAAGTGTTGCAAAAAAACATAAAACATCTTTTCTTCCAGGATGCAGTTGTCAGCCTAAGCACTGATGACTAATAAGTTCTGATTACTGACCATGCTTTATCAGGAGACTTGCATTTATTTATTATTTTTACAAAAATGCCTAGCATCGAAGTACAAACAAGGTAGGTCTCAAATACCAAGTCTTCGATACACATTATGTTTAGTCATCTTCCAGCTTGATTCCTCTCCCTTCAAAACAGACATTCCCTTTTTAGCTTGTTCTTCACGCAGAGGCAATTCTCATATGTAGAATCCATCTTCTATACTTAATAATTACACTTAATAATTTCCTTCTGAGGCCACAAAGAACGTTGCACTGAAGTCTATTGCTTTTTCTTGTCTAACAAGTAAATTGTCTATCAAAGACAGGTTAATCTTGCTCAATTTGCACCCCCCCGGCAAAAATACCTAGGTAATTTACTCCTCTATCATTAATAAATTTGATCAAACACTTCGCAATCTACAGAGGTAGGGCTAATAAGACTAAACTACCACTTCTCTTTTTTGTTATAGTTGCTACTGTTGAAGTATATAGTACCACTATGGCAGAAGAGAAAGCGATAAATACAAGCAAATAAGATAAACCTCACCATTAAAATTTCACATATGACTTTTTTGAAACCCTGAGATGGAAGATCCACTAAAAAGGCCCATTAAACTAAGTTTACTCTGCTACAGAAATTCTTATTTCAAAACTGTTGCTCCTATTGCATATCTTATCTTCATCCACGTGCAGCCTCATCCTCTTTAATGAAAATGAAATTCTGAGGCTATCAGCTTGCCTTAGCTTCCAGCCAATGATTTCTGCAGAGCAAAAGTTTTACCCTTCTTTTTAGCTGCAAAGCTAACAAAAAATTCAGTACTTTGTATCTTTTGTTTAATTAGAACACTTACAATTCAACTCCGCTGCAATCACAACCCCTAAGAATAAGGATCTTGCTTACTAGCTTACAGCAATGTGCCCGATTTTTTTTTTCCTCCCTCTGCAACTTCCGAAACTTTTGCCCATGGTCTTAACAGTAGGTCACTTCTATTTTTAATGCTGGCTGGCTAAAAATCCTTTCATTCTGTTTGCCTTATATAAAGCATATTTTACTCTGCTATAAAATTATAGAACTACTTACTTATTTCCTGTGCCCATTTTATGGCAGTGCCAACATTTGATAAAGAGCCTTCAGTTAAATAAACAACTTCATCCCCAATCTTCCAGCCAATCAGTGGATAGAGGTCTTTATTATTTTCCATGAAACAAAACAAAACACCTAAGTTAAACGCTTCCAGGAAAACACATGCAAACACCTCCCGCAATAAACCAAATAAAAATGTAGTTCTTGTTCACTTCCTTTGTAATGTTCAAGCTAGAACATTGCTGATACAGATTAAGTTTTCTGTTTAGAATTTAAATGGCATAAGTGAAAATGATTTGAACATTAATTTCAAAATTAAAGGTGAGCTAAAAATCCCTGTCAAATTATAAAGAATGGTTTTTAAACAGCTGCTGGCACTTACATTTGCAAATGTCAACTTTAAAAAAAGAAGAAACTGCAAATACTCAAGAAAAAAATCTTTTTTTTTTTTTTTTTAATCCATCTAGTATCCCCCCAGTGGTTTCCAAGTCTGAATTTACTTCCTCAAAACATAGAACATGAGGGTTGGGCTTCCAGATATATACTAAAATAGACTTATCAACAAAGAAAAAGCCACACACACTTATAACATAGACCCTACTCATAGAAGAGAATGAAATGGTGATATACTTTCTGAATTCATTTTTATTACACAGTGCTTCCTCCTACCGAAAGAAAAAATAATAAAGTGCCACGATTTGTCCACCACTGTGACCACAAAGCTTATTGTCACTAAGTATAGCATTTTACCAGTATGTTTCCTAATATAAAAAACCTAACAAACAAACCTCCAAACTCATTTAAAAAAAATGGTAGCTGCAGATCAAGCTTGTCACACAAGACTAACACATCCATGGTTTACAGGAAGGGATCTGCAGGATGTTATGATTTCCAATAAAAACTTTCGTCTTCACAGTGTTTCATGAAAAACAGAATATTTCCTCCTTTTCTTTAAGGAAAGTAGAAATACAGAGACTAAACTGTTAGTTTAAGGAAAAATTTCTTAACAGTGAGGGTGACAGAGCACTGGCACAGGCTGCCCAGAGAGGTTGTGGAGTCTCCTTCTCTGGAGATCTTCCAAACCCGCTTGGACGCAGTCCTGTGCCACGTGCTCTAGGTGACCCTGCGTGTGCAGGGGGGCTGGACCAGATGACCTCTAGAGGTCCCTTCCAACCTTAATGATTCTATGACTATATAATGGCATCTTCCAAAGAGTTGCCTGCTAGAAAGTACTATCACATTTAGAAATAAACAGTCAATAATGAGAATAAACACAGTAATTTAATTTTTGTCCCTGTCTAGGGAAGTGTTGAAACCTTATAAATAAATAAATAGAGACTTATTACTTCAATGTGAACACAAATAACTTGACATGTTTGTAGGAACACAGAACACAAGTCTCTGGGGAGTGTCTCAGCTTTAACTCTGCAATAACTTCAAAAATTCGAAGTCCTTGGGCACCTGCCAACCTGAAAAGAATATCTTTGTCAAATCACGCTTTCACCGTATGTTATCAGTATGGTTAGGCAGGACATAAAATGACTGCCTAACACTAAAGCAAAAGGATTTAGCATCTAGCTGAGCAGTGGACATTTTCCCAGGTTTGCAGCTTGACAAATTGTTTCTTCAGGTGGGCACTGCAGTAAAACCCTCGCAAGGCCCCAGCAACACAAATATCTTTCAAGCTGATCAATATGCTCTCATGCTGCTATGACTGAATTGTGGAAAACATTGTTCGAGGAACTTTTAATTTTTTAAACTATTGCATATACGATTTACATGTAGTTCAGAAATTAGGGCAGTAGCTAACAAAAAGCTTGCTGACAAATTCTGTAGGGATTCATTTTGCAATCTCAAATACGTATGTCAACTTTAACGATGGAACACAGATTACATTTTACACTCAGGGAACTGAAAAAATCTACCTTGTCCTATTAACCTTTTTCATGTGCCCTATGACCACCACATAACAGTAAAGGGAGGAAATAACTTTAGTACAAATAATACAGCCTAAAGCTATAAGAAAGGATTTCATAGCTTTGATCTGAGAGAGAACAAAACAAAACAAAAAAAAACACCAACTTCTAGTAGATCACAATAGCCAAAGGTTTTCTTGAGACAAATTGGAAAAATCTTACCATATGTTTTTCTATTGCATTTCTATGTAATGCATACAGTAGAATTCAGAAGTAGAAATAGCATAATTATAAGCATTAATTAACCTAAACAGCACTTGGATTCCCAACAAAATAAAAGTCAGTGCCAGTCAGTTTTGATAAGTCTCAACTATTTGCCAGGTCCCTTCCAACTCTAGCTGGTAAAAAGTCTTCTGAGCACCAGTCTCCACCCTACCTTAAACTGTTGGCTTCTAGAAATCAGTAGCTATTTAAAAATATGACAGACAGCGAGAGACAGTGTGCAGGCAAATATAATTCAGTATCAGCTGTGGTTCTCTTGATAAATGATCATCTACAACAAATGAACGAGCTTGGCAGACCACAAATGTTCGTAACTACAGAATTTTAACACACCAGGAAAGCAGTAGGGAGCTCATTTCTAGCATTTTAAAGAACAATAATTGCTCATCCTGTGAATCTCATGGCAAATATTCCAAACCTAAGGGGTCAAGAAGCAGAATTTACAGCCATACATACACTGGAAGATTGTGATGTAAGACAACAGAGGACCAATCCCCTTTATCTCTATTCCCGTATTGTATAATACTGCTATCAAGAAATGGGGAAGGAAAATAATAAAGTAGAAGTATACTGAGAAGCATATTTCAGGATAGCCAAAATTTACACTTTAGTTAAAATTTTCCACACACTTTTCTTCTGAGAATGTTTTCAAGCTATCTTCCTACAGCAAAAAACATAAGGAAGAAAATAACTGCATTTTAGCCCTTTTTGTAACCGTGTCATTAAGAGCTGTACAATAACATAAAATACCCAAAGCCCAAAATTTCACCAGCCTACCTCTCCATGATGAAAAGAGATTTTCCCCAGTATTGACATTCCAGAAAGCACCTGTTCCCATAGTCAGTTTAATATCTCCAGGGTGAAAGCAGCATTCTCCAAACATGGCTGCCTGCTGATCAGCTACCTGCCAAACAAACAAGAATACCATCAAGTCAATGACAAACCTACAGAGCTGCTGGATTTGAAACAATTACATGATAGTTTAAAAGTTCTGGATATAAATAGCCATTCAGAAACTAACTGAGCATTAAGAAAGAACTTCTATCCAACTTCTTAGATATCTGCTGACCCTTCTAACAGTCACATTCATCACTTGAATGAATTTTATGAGATTTGGACTCTGTGAATTTTACCATTTTATCATTTTAAAAATATGTTATGGAAACAAAACCAAACAATTGATGTTTGGCATTTGACATGAAGGGTAAATGAGGATTTTGCAATCTTGGGGAGCAGACAACATCTACTTATCTTGAATTTCTCTCCCCCCAAATACAAGGCTGAAGTTGTGAAGTCTCAAATTTCTCTGTCCCTGCTGCTACTCTTGCACTAAACTATTCCATGCTCCTGTTTCCAACAAAGACAATGTCTGTTAAATGTATTTGTTGCTCTTTGCTTCTTAGTGAAGCAAAGAGAAACGGTGAAATTCAGAGATAAATTGATTTTATAACTCCCCTAAAATACCAGGAGGAATTAATATTAGATGTGGTAGATGACATTTTTTTCCCGTTTAACTCAGTTTGAACAGATTTTCCTCCAAGCTATTATAATAAAATAATATCATAAGCTATCATAATAAAAACAATAAGCTTTCCTCATCCAAATCATAACTATTGAGACAAGAAAATCTTATTCTCCTTATATTTCAGAGAAGGCAACAAAAAAAAACAGAAGTACATGAGGATCTATTAGCAACCTGTGTTGTGTCCTAATGAAGTCAAGCCAGACTTCAGCAAAACCGTTCCAGGAACAACTGATTTAAAGATGAAGAGAAAGCTAGTGTCAGAGCTTGATTAGAATGCAGCTCTGTTAAGTCCTAGCTTTAGTGTTTAACCATATTAAGGTCATCTTACCTTTATGGACCTTAAAACCTAAAGACATCTTTTCATTCTCTGTTCCTTTCTCTACTCCTTTCCCAGGTTGTAAACTGAGTTTTTGGAGCAAAGTTCAACAAACAATTCTACTGCAGTTAAGTCATACAGGAAAAAAAAAAGGGGAAGAAGGAAAAAAAACAACTTACTAAATACTTATTAAATCAGAGCTACATTAAAAGAGTATAGGTACAGAAATCTAGATTTAAATAAAATTTTTTTTCACTCACCAAGGCCAGTATTGGAATAGGTACCCCAAATATTTCAGAGTCAGATGACCCAAAGTTGAAGCTTAAAATAAACGTAATGGAGATCCATCACAACATTAAATTGACTCTTTTGTGAAATCACATCCCTAAAGATACAAGGGCTGAGTCTGCATCATATGTGGAAGGTAATGCTACTGATTTATTTTTAAAGAGAACATTAATATTATCACTTTAAAAAAGATGGTTCATAAAAATGAAGTTTTGGATGTAACATCAAAAAAGCTGCACATTATTATTATTATTTTGGTCTATTTATATATTACTTTGTTGGTGTATATTATGTAGTATTTTTCTAAAATGCCTCCATAGTTACCTTGTGTCCTTCACTGGAGGATAAACAGACATTGGTATGGAGAGTAAACTAGACAAAGTGGGGTTCCAACATTTCTGCAATTATATAGGAGAAGTAAAATTGTCAGTGATTCTCTCAGATGCAAAACAAATAGCAAGAACATCTTTTTCTGAACAACATACCATAAAAGGTTCGAAAATCCCTGTGGAACTGGCATTTGAGTAATCTGTAGCATACACAGAACCTACAATAAAAAAAGAAGAAAGCAAGATGTTTATATGCCTAAATATCTAAGAATCATTTCAATTTTTTTTTTTTTTTGGTAAACAGCTCATTGAAGGCATTCATCCTCACACAGTTACCTATTCTGGGACAACACCCTATAATTCTTTCATATTTGTGACAGGATTCTACATTACCCTGAATATCTACTGCCCATGTACTGCAGATGCAGCCAATTTCAGACACATGCAGCTTTCTGATCTGGATATTTGTGACAAAAGGGACCTAATAATTTAAAAGTTATCTTTCAAATGGCACCTTCTCTGAATGTAAGAAAACGAATTTCACCAGGTGTGTTGTAAGCACTTTAACAGCTAGCCAGGGAGGTTATGGAATTTCCATCCCTGGATGTAATCAAAGGTCTGGACAGCAAGACTCCGAGCAACCTGACCTAACATTGAAGCTAGCTCTGTTTTGAGCAGGAGATTGGACTTGATGACCTCTAGAAGTCCTTCCTAACTTTTTCCATGACTCACACATTTCTGCCACCTAAAACCTAACATATGGTGGTAAATGACAAAGGCCTAACTCCTTCAGACTCCACTATTAGTATCTCACCTCTTTAGTTTCTGAAAATTGCGTCCCACTTGAATAAATGATTACAAATATTTTTTCATTTGTCTGCATTCACAGAATCAAAGAATCAAAACCAAGTTCTCCTCTAAATCTTAAATGTTTAAGTGGTGATCATACTGAATAATTCTTTCCCTTTCTTATTGCACTTCCAGACAGACCCAAAGAATAATTAATTTGGAAATATTTGTATACAGTAATTCCACAACATTCACTGACTATAACAAAAGCAAAACTGCCAAAATATATTTGAATTCTAGGAAAAAACAATGACATGCAATAAACATAATTGCTTAGATTCTATTATGTTTTATTCATGTTTACGAGTGACTCTAAAATTCACCTTTCGTCAGCCTATATAGCAACCATGTGTCAATCGTTCCAAAGCAGCAGTTATTTTCTTTGGCAGCTTCTTTAGCCTGGGAACAAATAAACATGCAGAAAAACATTTACAAGTGGATATGATAACAGGGACAGCTCCCCACACCTTATCTCATTTTTTTCTTCATGAGTAATAACATTAATGGCCTTAGAGAATAAGCTTCCAATTGCCAATATTTCTTCTAACAAGGATGATTCAGCTGTATTTCTCTCCACTCTACTTAGGTTTCTTACAAATGAAGATTTCCCACTACTACATGTTTTCAGCTTCAGGGCAGAAGTTGAATAAATGGAGATAGATTTTATAGATAGATATGCTTGGAATGTTACACAGATACATACAGTCTTTCATTTCAGTTGCACGGAGAAAAAGAACAAGCAAATCAAAACTGAACAGGTTTACAAGTAAGCCAAGTCATTAGCCATTATTATGACTGAAAAAGGTTATTTCTTCTTTCACAGCCTACCTCATGCAGGTTTTTGAAAACCCATGACAACTTCAATGAAGCTTGTTTTGTTGAAAAAGTAAAAGAACTTGGAGCCAAGTATCGATCATTCTTAGTCAAGAAATGAAGCACTGTAAAAATAACATGGATTACCTGTTTCAAAAAAAAGAGAGCTATTAAATTTTGCAGTCTCTTCCTTTAAAGATCTATATCAGTTAATCGTTAAGGATGAAGTAACTGACAGGATATCAAATCAGAATACTAAAATTCTGTTAGAGAATACTTACACATGTAGTTTTTAAGAACTAGTTCATGATTCTAATAGCTAGAACAATACACAGAGAAAAGGAGCTGCACTAATCAAGTCTGGTTTTCTGACTTATGGCATATAGATGCATTACAAGAGGTAGTTCACCTTCATGACTACAGAATGCAATGTGGTTGACAGAGTTGTATACCATTACTCCAATTAAAGTGTCCCTACAGCAGGCAGACTCAAATATTTTTTAATAGAGATGTTATAAACATTTTCATTCACCAAAACAAATATTAACCTTATTTTTTCCCCCATTTAGAGTTAACCTTTCTCTTTTAAAATGAAGCAGAAACTATGGGAAGCCTAAGACATACCTCTCCAGATAATCAGAGAATGTCAGAAAACCCTACCCAAAATACTGTCAAACAAGAGCTAGCCACATCCAAAAATATATGCCTGAACAGCATTAACACACAACGTTTTATTACACGATAGAGACTAACAAGTAACAAAATGTGTGACAGATCTACAGAAATATTTTCCCATAGTGAACCATCTCTAGGCTATCAGCACCACATTTTTCTTTTCCGGTACCATTTTCCATGATAATCTTGTCTAGATATTTTTAATTGTTTTTAGGCCACAGCATGTTATTGGTAAGATTTTGCATATTGTTCTCGATCTTCATAAGATGAAATGGCTTATATGAATTCAAAGCAACATCTTAGTACAACTTTACCTTCAGCAGAAAGGATCTATTCCAAGAATTCACAAGTTCGGCGCATCTCAAGTCTTGCCAGCTTATAAAATTATGAAAAGGTTTCCCTGTCCCCCTGAAAAGCAGTGGTTGAACATTTCCATTAGAAACTACGTGAATACTCTGCCCAAAAATCAACATCAGAGGCTACTTCTAACACAGACATTTAATTCCTACCTAAGCGTATGGACTCCTGCTGGGTTTGAGTTAGTAACAGACAAGCTTTAGTTACAGACCTTACACAGCAATAATTTTTGGTGCAAGGTTTCTCACCAAAATTAAACTGAAGAAAAACAGAAAATAACTTTTTGTTGTTTTTTTTTCAAAGCTCTAAGAACAAATCAAAAAGGACATAAACTCATAAACTGTTTCGAACTGCTTTAGACTGACCATCTACAAACACAGAAGAAAATGACAGATTGCTGTTTGCTGTTCCAGGTTGCAGTTTGACTTGAGGAATCCCACAAGCATTTACATCCAATCTATGGCATAAATATGAATTTGGCAACACACTATATACATACTTGTGCCATGTAATGAAAGTTGATCTCTGCGTTGAGATGCCAAGACCAGCAATTTGCCTCATGTGAACTCCTGCAACTAAAATAAGCCAAAAAATGCAATAGATCAAAGGAGCAGAAGAAAAATACCATACTTCTATAATAAACGTACAAAATGTTTAGGAAATAAATAATATAATATAGACGTTTAAGACTTGGGCAAATTTGTCCCCAACAATTCCCAAAACAGATGTGGCCAGCTTCCATAACTCTTCCATGCCTACTTGCAGAACCAAAATTATGTGAAAGTAATATATACTAAGAAACTCCACTTAAATAACACACACAATATAGTTAATTCAAACTGTTCGGAAGATCTCCCAACCTATTTATCTGAGCAAATCTGTGATTAACAACATCCTGTTCACACACGTTCATATGATGAATTTCACATACAGTTATTTCTTTGCATAAGTACTTACTGCAGACCCTGTAAGTGACAACTGAAGACATGAAAGGGGTCATCCTGCTCCACCCACCTCTACGTGCATTTCTGCCCCTTCCCTTATAGGAAAGTCTTTGCATTCATGCAGTCAAATGGTATCAACCCCCCCGCCCCTTAGCAGCTGCAAATCAAATCAGTGTTTCCCTGCTGCCACTGTCCACACACGTGTCGCGTGTGACAGCATACAGAAGCAGACCTGGAGAAGGGCAACGTTTCCTTTCCCTTGCCAGCTGGGTCTAAACTGAAAGCAAAATCACATCAGTATTGCTGCAGCTCACTGCTGACTGAAGTGGCATTTCTTACTCCTCCTCCTCTCCACAAGCTGTGTGCTCCTCATTTCCCCTGTGCCACCTACAACTCCCTAGCTTCCTCTTTAAGCAAAGCCAGCTTCCATCAAGGAGAAAAACAAAACAAACTAGCTGGGGAATCTTGCTTCCCGATTTGACCTAGTCATTAGGAAAGCCTCGTCCTTAGAAGTGAGGGTAGCATGGCTTTTCCTGCCACAGAAGTGCCATAGCTGTTGAGAAGGAAGACGCAGAGACTCAAATACTCAGCTGCAGCTCACGCTGTGCAGTGGTTACCCTGCCTGTCTCCCAGGCTACCTTCCAGTCTGGGACAGTGTGAGAAAGCAAGAGCTGATGGGTTCTGGGCATCAAGGTGGCACTGCCAGCAACCTGTTCTGGATCCTGGCATGCCAGAGCAGGCACGGTGAGAAGGCAGCAGGAGTTAGGGAGCAAAGAGGACCTGGTGACAGCAGGGAGAGTGTCAGGTTGTAACAGAGGAAAAGGGTGCGCGGGTAGGGACAATGCACCCCTCCTCACTCTCGCATACCCTCACGTTCACACACACAAAGCAGCAGCTGAATAACAGGGAATTAGAGCAGGATGAAAAGCCCATATCCCTTGTCCATCAAGATACAGGGGAATGAAAGCAATTTAAGGAAAGAAAGCAAGAAGGCACTGAGATAAGAGGTATGAAGAACAAGCTGGAGCAACAGGGCTCTGTCACCCACATATAAATCCAATATGCACAACTGCTGCTTGCCCAGCTTCAGTCCTAACCTGGATCCACTTAAACAAACAAGTAACTAAAGTGCCCTGTTTCACATAATGATTGAATAAGGCCTTATTCTGTAGCCCTACACTCAATAATGAATCCTCAATACATGACATTTTTTTAATGCATAAAAATAATCAAGAGCTTAACTATTTTTAACAAATTGAGGCACTTTCCTTCTCAGAAGCTTTATAAGCATTACCTTGAACAGCCTCTTTCACCGCTTCAGTAAATTGAGTCCAAAGCACTTCGGGATCCAATTCAACCCAGCCGGGACGAGGATAGAGCGACTCGAGCTGCTCACAAAGGCAAAGTACACAGTTTCGAGGCCCTGCTCACAGACACACTGGGGGTCCTAACCAAAATCTGTACAATGCACTTACAAAAGTCAAGAAAAGAGCAAAAAAATACAAAAACAAAAATAAAGAGAGAAGAAATTTGGTTTCCTTCTCCATGATACCAAGGGAAAGCAGAGGTGGACACGAGTTCCAGACCTCCGTAAGTCCTGTCAGCCCTGGAGCAAAGCTGCCTAAAACGCCAGGAACTGGGGCCCCGTAGCCGATTCCCGGCGCTGCCCCGCACTGAGGGCAGGAGCAGCACAGCAGACCCCCGGGTGGGACGAGAGGACGAGGACAAAACCGTCCCCTTCCACCCCAAACTCCCCCCTGCGCCGCCAGTGGGGCCTGCGCGGCTT
>NW_010584054.1:92569-115578 GCF_000705375.1 Tinamus guttatus | reverse complement strand
CGGACGCCCTCGCCGCCGCCCGGCCCGCGGCCCGGGCCTGGCGCCGCGGCAGTGCCAACCCGCGCCAGCCTCCAGAAAGGGGGCAGAACGAACCAGCAAAGCACGCTTTTAGAAACTAACTTCTACTTGGATCCAGCTTTCTCTGTGTAAATCTTTGTAAAAAGATTTACAAGGCTCCATTAAGCGTATTTTTAAAGAGTTCCTAAAAGAACTGAGAATGCACTGAAGAATTTTTTTCACTCCCTTAATAAACATTTAATAAATATTTATTCCCTCTGTGAACAAACACCCAGGTTAAGCCCATCCCCAACAACACCAAAAAAAAAAAAAAAAAAAGCTGCCAAGAGGTCAGAGGTGGAAGGAGAAACTCTGCACAGCTGCTCCTGGGATTCCTTGGTGTAGGTGACCGGTTACCCTGTGAGGAGTTTAAACTGCAAACTGCATTTTCACAAATTCACACATGCCACTTAAAGAAAACAGGTTTTGGAATGGCTAACATGTAACAGTGACAGAAATGGACCCATCACTGTGAAGGGAGATGCTGCTGCTTAAGAGGAGCTGCCAGAACTGTACTCACTGAGATGAAATCCAGGGTGCTGGAGCATTATATAATAATCATTAAAATCATTAACCATTTAATAGGAAAAGCAGAAGTAACTGTAAAACTTTTCCCCCTTGGACCCATGCTTAGCCTATCTTCAAAAAAGTTGCACCATAAACAACACTCTTCTGTTCTCCAACCTCTAAAGCATTTTAGTACACAAATGTGAGTGCATTTCTTTGCAAGAAAAAACACAACTTCAAAGAGAAAGCGGAAGTGCAATTTACTTTTTTTTTTCTTCATTTACAAATACACACTCCTCTGATTCACTGAATTGCAGGGAAATGACCATAAATTAGTATCTTCATTCAAATCTTAAACCCTGTTCCATATATTAATAGGAACTTAGATGCATCTTGAAAAGAAATACCATGCAAACTTTGGAAAGACAGCAGCATGACTTAACTTGTGTAACTGCAGTCCTCTATCATCAATCTTAGTTAGATAGCACGGATTAAAATTGCTCAACTTAAAGGCACTGATGAAATATAAATTCTGTATTCTCATTCTAATTGCAATGCAACACAAGCAATGCGGTAAAGACAGCAACAGGTTTTTTTGACATACAGAGCTTGTCCATACATGACTTGTCTGGAATTAGGTTACATGATTTTGTCGTAAATAATTCCTCCACACTATTGGAGTAAGGTACTATTTCCTTATTCCAAATCTCCATCACCCTCATACAAAAAAATATGACAGCTTTTCAATCATCAGCATGGCTAAAACCCCACCTCAATTTAGCACAGACTAGAACACACTCATTTGTAGTGAGGATGCACTGACACCTTCCAAAGCTATTTTACACCGCACTGCAACGCTGATGAGCTAACCTGTTCAGCCTTTACAAGGCAGCCATCCTGGTATTCCAGCTGAATTAAGAGCCTGCATCAGCCCTTTTACTACTCCACTGGGTAAAGAATTTACGCACCTGGAGTCACATACCAATTACTGCAGCAGTTATCTGCCATACTCCTACATCTTCTGTGTTGGAATCATCAGTTGCTTTCATCTCTGGAAAATGGGACAGGTCATATCTTTTACTGGCATATCAAATCAAATGAAAGAGTGGATGCACTCCAGGGAGGCATCCAATGCTGTACCAAAGAAAAGGAGTTATAAAGTAAAACTACCCAAACAACAGAACAACAGGGACATCATCACTATCTCGGGCAGAGATGACCAAACCTGCATCATGAGTAATTTGCACTAAGTATTTATATACAATGTTACCATGCTCAGCATGTTTCAGTCAGCAAGTACACCTTAGAGGACACCAAACCATCCTGCCCCCAGTTATTAGAATAGGCTTTGAGAAATGGAGTGCTGAAGATCCCAACTACTGAAAAAAGAACCCTTTCCAAATTAGTAATTACAATGTACTTGGAACAGGAAACAATTTCAACAGTTTAAGGTACACCTGCATGCGTGTGACTTAAATATGAGCCTCTTCCCATGCCTCCAGGCTTCTGGTACAAACCACACTTGCCCTTAAATCTAGGGGAGCTACTGAAATCTAAGAGAGCATGACCCAAAGCTACTCTATTTGGCATTTTACATCTTTAGCTCTAAAATTACCAGCTTAATCATTTTGTAAGATTTAACCTCAGGTATCTTAAATGAAAATTGATTAAAGTAGGAAACAGCTCACTAATTTCTATTTTTCCATTGCTTCAGCCTAAGGCAACGGAGAAACAGAAATTAGTATGTGCAGCCCACATACATCATTTTTCATGCTTTCCACAGTAAATAATCATATGACCCAAAATGAAAGTGATGAGTTTCAGGAAAAACTTTACTATATTAATTTAGCATATGACTATTCTCCACAGTTCTTCCTGTTCCCCTGCCAGAAGTTACCATCCTCCTTGAAGTCAACAGAAAGATTCACATATAACAACACCATCTTATCTAGCATTTTAGCTTCACAGGTGTTTTGAGCTATAGGCAGTGATCAGGATGTTTCTTAGGCAGTCCCTGTCTTGCTGAACAGTCCAGCCCTCACACTGATAAATGTTTTATCAATATAGTTGTTCCTGTGGCTCCATGGTGAATGGAGCAGGCTGAAAAATGACAGAGAAAAGAGTTTCAGTCAGATGAATACTTTGATATGGTTCATAAGGCAACCATACTAAAATAGATCTGTACAATCAAGTGGGAACAAATAAGAGACGGGTCAAACCAGCATTTTCACTGGAGAATTAATCAAAACTGCCCACATATGTCGACTTGTGCCTCAGGCACCCTAGCACAAAACCTTTCCCCTCTCCTGGTCTGTGACGGAGAAGTAACCTTTGACAGGAAATGGGGTAGACTTTCAGACAATAAAGTTTTAAAACACTCAACTCTTTAAAGAGTCTGTCTAAACAAGTGCCTGTACTTTTAATCCATCCCGAGCAACTCCTACTTCTTGTTGTAGAATATAGGCCTTGAAGGATGGAGTGCTCAATATGCATATACAAGATAAAGAGACATTCAGAGGATGGGCATAATTTGCGCTGAAATAGCAATGGGGACTGAAAAAAAGACAGAGCTACGAATATTTTTGAAAAAAAAAAAAAAAAGTCCTCTCTATATATGTTTGTATGTGTGCATGTACATACACACACACAGAATACCCCCCCCACACACACACACAGAGAACACTTTTTAAAAGAGCATCGATTTCAAGGCCACAGAAAGGGTCTAAAAGAGAGAGGTAAATGGCCATCAGTGAAGCTGAAGTAGAAGAAAGAAAAAGGACAAGTCTGAAACACAAGAAAACTAGAGGAGGAAGAATGAACCATCTGAATGTAAGATTAGTAAACTCAGAGGCTTCAGCAGCCTGCAGTGTTCTCCATTTATACTGCTAAACTAGACTGTCAAAATGTTTCAGTGCTTTCAAGAAACCATGTACTGGCAGAAATACCAGGAGCTTGTAATAAGAAACGTCTCAGTTAAATTCAACACTCATTTGGGATAAGACGTGCACAAGTTACTTTTCTGTAGATCACTTACCGGCATCGGAATCACATATTTTCTTCCTTCAACCCATATCCTCACCATACTAAAAGCTGCTGACTTAAAATTTTCTTGGTATTGTTATTGCTACAGAAATTACATGTTGACTTTTGTTTGCAGGCCTTAATTTATTTTTTCACTACAGTAAATGCAGAACTAAGGATGATCATCAACTTTCATAGTTGTAGATCACTTACCGGCATCGGAATCACATATTTTCTTCCTTCAACCCATATCCTCACCATACTAAAAGCTGCTGACTTAAAATTTTCTTGGTATTGTTATTGCTACAGAAATTACATGTTGACTTTTGTTTGCAGGCCTTAATTTATTTTTTCACTACAGTAAATGCAGAACTAAGGATGATCATCAACTTTCATAGTTTTACTTGAGAAACAAACAAACAAACAACAACAAAGTTTCAACAAAAAATATTTTCTCTATCCTGTTAGCACTGATAACATTCGGACTAAGTTTGTTCTTTTTAACTTGTAATATCTTTCAAGGCAGGAATGAAACAGGAAGTTTTAAAATTCAGAAATATAAGAGTAACACTTCAAAAACTGTCAGCAATAAACTGCTGTAGTACCAAAACTATGGATTCTTTTGTTAATATATTAACAACAGTTACTTACCACACAACATCCACTTCTTCAAAATACACATCAGCTACACTCTCAATATTCATGGATCCTCATGCAACTGAATTTGGATTCTTTTGGCCAAGAGTGTGTATTCAGACTGCCCTTATGCCCTTGGTGTCACTGTGTCCCCTTTTCCACAGACAGAAAGAGAAGAACATAACTGTCTCTCAGTAGTAAGGAAGGTTGATTATGACACATATGGAGATATAGCTAAAAAAAAAAGAAAAAAGGCTAAAAAAAGATATAGCTAAAAAGAAAAAAATCCCTTTAATGTAAAAAGAGCCATTTCTTCTTTGAGCTTCCTCACTCTTATGGGTCATCTATATTGTAGTTTAACTGAACTAAACAGTAACTAAGCAAAGTCACTTCACTTTTTAGAGGGAATGTCCATGCAAGATTTATTATACATAAATAGATAAATTTTAAAGTTATTCCTTTACTTAATTTGCCTTTATTTTCTGTAGTGCTCTTGGTTAAGATACGCAAAATAACAAGGCAGAACTTGCCTTACAAGATTACTGAAGTTCATGACCTAATAATTTGAAGACAACTTTAGAAATGCAAGCTGGTATCTTGGTATCTTTATGTTGAGTCATATGACCTGAATGCATATACTAATCCTTTACTGTTGTTCTATACATAATATTGCTACACAAAGTTGGTCCCATTAGTGTCCTCCAATGTTCACTAGTAATTTGAAACAAGTTAATTCACTGAATAAATTGCGAGATGGCAAGGAACATCTCTGTACATGAAAATCCAGTTCTGTAGTAGGCAGAGAGAGATCCTAATAGAATTAATGAGTTACAACCAACGCAGTAAAATGAACCAGCATGACTAGTGCTCATTATGTTTTAAAAGGGAACAAAAAGTACAGTTTGATTGTACCCTTGGAGACTATTGGTCAAAGAGAACAAAATCTAGCAGGTGGCAAATCTCTTTCATATTGTAATCGAGTATTTAACCTCTCTACAATGAGGATAATGACTCATAACTAATTTGGCAGTTCTGAACTTTAAAAGACTGCTATTATAAAATATTTTGGATGGTAAAATCTAATTATAAAATATAATTTGTCTTTTTCCCCTTTGAAGTAGTTTAAACACATCGTATTAGTACACAGTTTGTCGTTTAATTCGGGAGGCCTTGCTACAGATGATGCAACTATTCCTACGCTACTCCAGCAGAAATAGTAGCAGTGTTTTGCTCCAGCTACAGTAAAAAAAAAGAAAAATGTCACATTATGAAGTGTTAGTTATGCCCAGGTAATAGGGTCTCTTCCTACTTATCAGCCATCAGCTAGTTTTGCACTATGTTAAAAACGAGTAGCCCTGACCCTTGCTAGAGTAATCACTGCTTTTTCCAGTGCTACCTTTCTTTAATCTAATAAGTGAGAGAGGTCAAACAAATTTTGGATAAGTAACTAGTTAAACACATTTGATTGCAAAGCGACAAACAGCTTTTATAACAAAATCTAACTGAGTAGTCGTTGGAAGACATCAAAACATAGCTCTGAGGAAGTGTGTAGTTGCTCTTTCTGGGACTCTCAGAAATTGGATTTTGAGACGTTTAACATATATCTGAAGTTTTCCATTTGGAGCATACAGAAGTTCCCATTTGAAATATATTTGAAAAATAAAACAGTGAAAATGATTAATGTTTCTTGTTTCAATTTTTAATCCAAGCAGACACAGACACAATTTATAAAATTATTCTATTGCATTAAAGTTTTATATAGCATTTAACTCTTACGAATGTTTTTCCTTCAGTGTATGATATATTCATATTTTAAAATATCTTTGCACAGTCCTTTGTGCAACTACATGCTAAAAATCTGCAAGTACACACTTAACACTAAACAGCACAAAAATACATTCTGTATCCATTCATATGCAAATTTAAAACATTTCACTTGGCAGATAAACAAAGAAAAGTTATTTTAAAAAAATCAGAAACTACAAAAATGCGCACATAAAAGTCTTCCCTTTTGGATTTTTAGTAAAATACTGCTCTGTATAAGATCTAATGAAAAATTCCAGTGCTTACAAAATACTTTATATCTATGAGAAAAACAAATGCTTAAATTTATACCTGTATGAATTAAACACAATCACAAAATTAAAATATAAAACCAAATAACTGAAATTATCAGGGACATGGCATAGGTCAATGCAGATGTCACGTGTACCAGGACATGTAAAACTGTAATTAACTGGGCACCAGGTAGCCAATATCATGGAGTATTGAAGCTGAAAACAGGGGATTAATACAATATGCAGAAGGTACAGAATTAAGTGTTCAAACAGCTATGTAAACTATATATAGCGTTTCTAAGAGAAAAGGTGAAGGACTGAGTCTGAAAATAACTAATGAAAAGTTGCTGTTTTCCAGTATTAGTAGTATAGACACCTCCACAATTTTGTTCATCTGCATAAATTGGCTATCCAGATATATGGAAATTCTGTAACTTTAAGTTCAGAGTTTCAGCAGAGACCACAGTATCTGTCCTAATCATTGACTACTTTAATGATGATACATAAAGTAAAGCTTAAACGGGACTGGTTCCTGGGAGATTAAGTGATACATGAATGCAATCAAGTCTGATCACTATCACAGGAATTTCTAAACAGATTTTTTTCTCTGATGATTAGACAATCTGTATGGATTAGGGGGGCTCTAAACTCTTGATCTCGTAACTAAGTTGCATACATACGTTTATAAAATATTGGCCTGTCAGCAAGATGTCAGTATCATGTTACTGGTACCAGTAAATCATTGAAAAGGTCATCTTTCCCTCAAGGAGTAGGGCTTTAAAACTCTTAAAACTAGCTAGCTATAAAGAAAACAACAACAACAAAATCAAAGTATTTTCAGACTGTATGTAACCTACTCTACAAGGCTTGTGATAATAAAATTAATTAAAATGTCTTACTTTTTACCTTTGTGGTCCTTTTTACAGGCCTTGCTGCTATCCTACAAATACTGCTGAGGCAATAACTGTTTCGGAGAAATGAATTAAAAAAAAAAAAAAACAAAAAACCCACCACACTCATCAAATAATAACACGAGTCCTGATACTAAATCAAGAAATCAAGACAAAGAACAACATAGGGGAACTTAAGCATACAGACTTGCAGGTCCACCAGGAAACCTGTTTGAAGGCAACAAAATAGGTCACTAAAGATGAAATTGTGCTTTATTGCTAAGCTTTCTGAGCTTAGAGAAAAAAAAAATATGTATTTTTTTTCTGGAACATATCAGAACAAAGAAGAAAATGAAACAAGATCCAATGAATGTCAGTAAGCAGCAAAAATTAAAGCTTCAAATTTTCAAATTTTATCCTAAAATGAAAAATTCCTATTAATGTGAATTAGGACTGTATATATGAGTTGAAAATAGCTAAAGGATCTCTGAACCTTTTAAAAAACAAACAAAACCCATGAACTAAACACAATGGTGTTGCTTCTTAAAACACAGCAACCTCCAAAAATACAAGTCCAATTTTTGTCCAGATATCATTATGGAACTAACACTAATAAGTCATGACAATTTAATGTCAGTTTTGCTACACAGAACTTCTACCACAAAATTAAAATTAAATATTAAAAGTCACCTAACAACAAAACAATGTACCATAGAGAAAGTTTCAGGCCACAGACTGTTGGAAGGAAAAACAGAATCTGAACAAGCATAATTTTGACAGCCAAACTATACAAATGAACATCTCTTTATACTCTGTTCATTTTTGTAATTAAGAATACTTCAGGATATTACTGGCATTTCAGGGGGCTATGCAGATTTGTAGTAGAAATCTTAGTTTGCCAAAACAATGAAATCAATAAAGCTGCTAATTCAAAAATTTAACATACTTTACCAGAGAGGACTCTAATTGATAGATGCATTTTTTATTTGATTCTACACATTCTATAAATTAATCTCCTAGAACTGGTTCTGCATCAGCAACCACTTTTGCCACTCGAATTCCAGAGACCTAGTTATATCTAAATTCTGAAAGTTGTACAGTTGTTGGCCTTTGGTATAAAGCTCAGCAGTTCACAGTTATAGCAAATTTGGCAGTTCCACTGTAGTTAGGTTCTATTCATACTGATTCAGATCAAAAAGACCTGGCGAGCCAATAAGAAAACTGCATTTAAGTTTTTTTTTTTTTTTCTTTTTACTTCAATCCTCTATTTAAAAATAAGCTAGGATACAAAATATCATACTAAGCGATGTTTGATGCCCAACTTATTACTGCTCCATATCCCACCCGAAAAGCAAGGCAATTCTGAATTAGGGTTGCCACTGTTATTGCTGCTCACCCAGTAGAGTTTGTAAGCCACTGTTCAGAAACTTAGGCACAATGGATGGCATGGTAACCTTAACTCAGCATTTCCTGGCTTTTATTAATTTAATCAAAATAATTAAGTTTTAACATAATTTTTATAGTTTTCATAACAACCTGAAAAGCATAGCAAATAAAATGTATTTCATTCTATATTATCATTAAAGTGGCTGGTCTTTTTAATAGAGCTTTCTGATTTTTTTAAACGATGTAACAAAACACTGGGGGAAGAGTTATAGATAAAATCCACCTAGCTACCATGTTTAGTCTGAAGATTTTGGTGCGCCAAAATTGACAGCGAGCTTTCTTGGCTTTCGCTTGCTGGATGTGTTTGGTGTTGATTTGTTATGAGGAACGCTTGGAGTAGTCACCTTGTCTTGAAATGAAACAGTGGATTGAGCAGCTTGAGTAGATTTTAAAGGAGCTGAAGAACTATCTTGCTGAATGTGGTCAGAAGACACTGGCTGTTCATTCTTTAGTGGTGCAGCTTGAGGGGAATTCTGAAACTCCTTGAGCTCAAAGTTTTTCTTGCTAGCAGCCCTTTTTTTAGTTACCTTTAAATTAAATAAATATTTTTTAACAGAAGGCATTCTCAAAAAACAAAAAACCCTGCAGATATTCCACAATTAAAAACATGCATATCACTCTTTAAAATCATTTTTCTAACACTAAGTAATGCTTCACAAGGGTGTGTCTGCATTCATCATGTATAGACCTTTTTACAAAAACAGAAATCTTAAGACTAACCTGCCAAACTTACCTGCAGAGGTATAAACTGGTTGTGAGTACCAACTGGTATAGTTGCTGCAAGAGGCATATTTCCTGGATAGGAACCAGGATAATAATGTTTGCCATGAACAGGCATTGGAGCTCCCCAAGACATTGGACCAAACATGTGAGATGATGGAGGCATTATATTAGCTGTGAAAATAAACAACTTTTAGCTCTCTTTCTTCAGAAAAAGTAGAGCATCTCACCAAAACCCAAAGCATGCTTTTTGTTTCTCTTTCTACTAAGGCCTAATATGATTCATAGGTATTTATATATATATAAAAAATATACTTAAATAAAGATGACGGTTCTGTTTTTAAAGAACCACATCTAGATGATGGCATGGTTGAGAGCACTGGGTCACTGCATTTGCATTTCCAAGCGTACATAAGCTAGTCAGGATTGCCATATCCCTCCCTGAGTAAACTCTACTGGTAGAAGGGAAGCATAGGCCACCCTTCTGCCTCAGTCAACAATACAGAAACTCAGGGGAGAAAAGATACAGCAGCTGCTGTAGGTTACTAGGATTCGACAGTGGTGCCAAGTCATTAATTACCAGCTGTGGATGTGAGCTTTAGTACAATACAAAACAGATAAAACCAAAATGCCACTGTGATTTAACAATAGTTAACAATTTAACAACTTAATAATTTTGGTTATTTACCATTCTAATGTCTAGCAAGGCACAACAGGACTGTGACATAACACTTCACTGAAAGTTAATTCTAAATAATTAACTAATGAATGGATAAAAATTATTCATGGAAAAAAAAAAAAAGTAGATACTTAAGGAAGATATTTTCATGAATGCCAGACAGGTACAAGTACATGCAGGAAAACCAAAAAAATCCATCTTTCGGGAAGGCACTCATTTCGCACACAAACACCTGCTACAATTACAGATGATTATGATAATATTTTAAATATGTATTAGTCAAATACTTACCAGGAGGCTGTGTAAAGACTGGAGGAATAGATCCAGGTGGTACAGGAACTCCCAGAGGTTGATAATTTGGAAACACTGGTGGAGGTGGAGACAATGGAAAGTTCACTCCTATAGAGCTCTTTGAAGAGGAAAATGGTGGATTACAAACAGCATCAATGCAATAAAGAGACACAAAGATTTCTAAAGATTCTTTGCTGTTCTCACCAATCTCTGTAAAGCAAAAAGTGCAGCTTTTTCCTTGGCTTCAGTTTCAGAATGACACTGTGGTCCATGAACCAACAAACCATTGGATAACTTTATGTGACAAACTGTCATGGTCTGGGAAAATGAGATAAGAATTTTAGAGTAATTATACTATACAAAAAGTGAATTTGAAACTCAATGAAGAGTGTATGTTTAATCACTGTTACTATGTTTAATCAACATTACTTCAGGAATAAACAAAAGGAGCTATGATCTTGGTTTTAGAAGGATTTCAGTGACCAATCAAAAATATTATAGGATAATTGACACGAAGTTGAGAACTTTAATGTCTGTGAAAAATAAGCTTTACCTGTGGTGTTTTCAGGAAAGAGAAATCAGGTTGTGACATTCCAAGCAGAGAACATATATGAGAAAGTTCAGAAACAGGAGTGGACAGTGTAGTCTGTGGACCAATGAAAGGGTGACCTCCAGTTTCCAATGCTGATGCATTCTGAGGGCCTCCAACGCTATGAGGCTTGTTCATATAAGCAGCTAGCAAAAGAGAGAGAAAGTTACCTCACAATTTTTTTCCTTTTACGAAAGGCAGCAACTTTGTTATCAGCAGAAAATAAAGTATATTTGATTTTTTTTTTGTATCTTCACAACTGACTTGAACATAAAACAGATGATTATACCGTAAGTTTTTCAGTTCTGAATAAAGAAGCCAACTTGAAAAAGAGTTTTTAGTTCATTCTGAAAGTAAGTGAAATATAGTGAATTAAGCCTGTATTGAACTGTCACTATAAGGTGAAGCTCTGAACTCTTAGGTGATATCTAAACATACCCATTTTTTTTGTTTGTCTATATTGCAAGGCAGCTCCATGGGAATCCTGTCTACTAGGGGGAGCAGGAACATCATTAACTTGGGATTTCACTTCATTCTTGGTTTCCAGGTCAGGGCTGTCTATCTTCAAAATTTCTTTGAGCATCTGTGTTCCTTTCTTTAAAAGAAAAATAAACCATTCAGGAAAACAATGGTGTTCAGAAACACTGTCTTCTTAGTTACCTCTGTTAATACCACAAATGGTAATACTAAAATTTTATTTTTCCATCAGTTATATTTTACCAAAGCAGAGATAACAGTGTCTTATCATAAACAATTTTTTTTTTTCAAGAATAGCTGATTATAAACCTCATCTGTGTGTTTAAGAAGACAGTAGGAGGTTTGAAGGAGTTCCTTTAAATAGTAGCTTGGATGCTAAGAGACAAGATGCTAAATTATTATGTAATGATTCCTGCAGTATACACACCATAGCAAATGACTGTGGTGACAGATGTTCTTCATTCATAGCTCTTGCTTCCTTGGAGTTAGTCTGCACTTCATTTTCTTTGGAAATTTTCAAAGAAGCTAGAAGGCTTTCAAGCTCATTGCCCTTGTTAAAACAAATTAGAAGAAAATTACAAGAAGATGCAAAAGAAAAAGTGTTTCAGCTTAATTTTATGCTGATTCAGCCTGGTCTGAGCATAAACAGATGTCCAGACACTATACACATTTTTGCATATAAAAATATAGGAGGTGACCAACAAAAAACTGATTTTAAAATGATCAAGGCTATTCAAGTTTGTCTTTTATCTGCTATAAACATGAATGTACATACAAGTCAATAGCAATAATAGGGAACAAAATGGCTCATAAATTGAAATTATTCAAAGAGCAGAACAAAATGAACTATCTCGACCCTACCTTTCCAGCTGTATAGGGACCATCAACTGAAGCCTTCTGCACTACAGGCACATTGGGACTTTCGTTTCTCTTCAGAAGTTTGACATTATACTTATGTCCTGCAAAATTCTGAAATAAACTGCAGCATTTACTATTGAACACTACTCCTCAACTGCTAAATATAATGCAAATGTATTGCCAATTTATCTGCAGAGACCTTTCACAAGCTAACATCCTTAAATATGAGCTCAGCTAACCGCAATCTACTGTTTGGATTTTCTCTCTACAATGTAGCTTTTAATGCCTAAAAAGAACAAGAAAATAACAGGAGAGGTATAACAAGTTTCTGGAGGCTCTTATTATTATTCAATATCATCTTTATATGTTTTTTGATCTTACTCTCATTTAGGTACAAAAAAATTTAGAAAATAACAATAATAAAAAAAAGAAAAAAGTTAAAATGTATCTATCGAAAGAATCAACTAAGATGCCCAGTAAATAGAAATTGGTAAAAATATTAATTAGATCAGAGTAAAATGAAAAAAAAATAAAAATAAACAAAGGAAATGAAAACCGGAATATATTTACTCAGTATAGAAGATTAAATTACCTGTTTATTTGATGTTTTATTATGCGTCTGACTCTCATTTCTTGCAATTTTAGAATCTTCTTTAACTACAAATAAATCATGTAAAAGTACACCTATTTTTTTGCAGTGATTTTAATTGAGTTTCATTAAACCCCAAAATACCAACAAACCCATAAAAGTGCACATAGTAGCATTAATTTCAATCAAATGCCATTAATTCACATTTTTTTTTGTAGGATAAAATAAACAGAGGTGAATGTGTGCAACTATATACCTGTAAATTTACTTTTCTCTAAGAAACATGCCTGTCTGCAAGCAAATTGAAGCAAACAAAACAAAAAGCTGGCTTTTAAGTTAGGCGAGCAGAAAGTAAACATCATGAACAGCTTGGTTAAAAGTGTTCTGGATTAAGTGTGAAACAGCCTAATACACAAACCAGGAGTGGTATGTGACAATAACTTGTGCAATGCACTGCTCATCTAACTGTAATAAATTATTTTCTGTCAATAACTACAAATATTTAATAGGTATTTGAATAAAAGTTGGATAAGCAATTAAACTTTCTCCAAGTTTTCAGTTATAATACTTACACTTTTTATATGGCTCCTGTTTTCTTTGATGGCCTTTAAAGCTGCTCTCATTGAAGCCTGGCTTGTAGAACTGATTGCCAGTTCCCAGCTTGACTTCCTGAGGTAGAACTGCACCCTAAGGGATTCAAACATCTAACCTTAATTTCCATGTTAGTTCCTTATCATTACTTCTTTCCAGAGCTATGCATATCTTGCAATACTTTGAAGAAAGATAATTTTCAACACTGACTGAAACGTTTGTCAATGTGATGAGCTGATGCATTAAAATAAGCACACTTACATTTTTATCTCCAGCGAGCTGTTTAAAGATTTTATACTAACCTTCTCGTGCATGCTTTGTTGAATGTGGTGAGACTTCCCAGAACCCTGCAATGATTGCCATATGCTGCAGAATTCATCATCTTGCTTATTCTGTGGCTAGCAAACAAATAAACAAACAACAAAACAAAGACATACAAAGACATTTTTGAGATTTAGATGTCCAAGGTTAACTGATGACATGCTCTAATGACAGAGATTTTCATACTGACACTAGCAGAACTTGCAGAGATTTAACTTCTGAAAATGGGCTGCAATATGTTTATAGTACAGCTTTTCCTAAAAATCGTTCACAAATTCTAATCAGCTTAGTTTGAGATTTGAGTTTGGTTAGATTTGCTTACAATTTTTACAAGTTATCAACGTGAAAAAGATCACTGAGGATAATTAAGCTAAGATGATGATTCAAAATGTTTTTGAAAGCGTATTCTCAGATTGGTAGTATTCTTCAGTTTTATTATTAATGCCTTATTTTGTAGGCAGTTTCAATTGCTTATTACTTCTCAGGCAGCTTCGGCTACTTAACTTATAGGTATGTTACCACAGAACTGAGGCTCAGCTAGCTAAAGAACAGCTGTTCTGAAATTTTAGTATCTAAATCATCTAACATTGGAAATAATTTATTCAAAAACTTACATGAGTTCCGTACTTGAACTAAAACATTTGATGTAAGAAAATGGCGTTACCTGTTAATCGTGAGAAAAGGACTCTCACTCTAATAAGTGTGCCAAAATAAGTATTAAGGCAGTCAGGTCCACTACTAAATGAATTGAAACATTCACTTTATTTTTCTGATTGCCACTCAAAAATGATCCCTTCTGGAGTGAACCGTAGTTGCCCTGATTTTCACCCCTGAGACTGTAATGCTGCCTTCCACTCAGCTGCTAGATCATTGAGGATGGCGGGGGGGAAGCACTCAGCGAACACAATGGCGTTTCATTAAAATTGTCTAAATACTTTTTTCTTCTACAGGCTTACAAAATATGAAACAATTCTTCTCAACATTGAAAAGAGTCATGCGAAATTACCCATTAAGCTTTTTTTTTATTATTTTAAAAAAAGAAACACCCATAAAAATAGTTTAATTAAATCAGTAAGAATATCCAATTTACCTCTTCACCATTTTTCTTGCTTTCCTATATTTTCAAAAGAATCAAGTCATTACCAGGAACCAAACAAATAAAAAAAAATCATGTCCTCTCCTTCTGAGCAGGAGTACAAGCTTGATTTACAGAAAGCATTATCAGGAATAGATCATTAAGTGCATAACTGCATCTCTGCCAAAACAGACTATTGGATGATAACAACTGTGGTACCTTCTATGAACTGACCGTTTGCCTCCTGCAAACCCATATGGACCTACTCAGCAAAACAAAACAGCTGAGTTCAACAGGGAAGTTCTGGTCACTTTTACTATTGCACAAAGTAATATCTCAGAAATAAAGGTTCCCCTAATGCGAAATTATCCACTTACAAATGAAATTGTTATCCTCATTGATAATTATAACCACAGTCATAACTCAGGCTGTGGAAAAATATTTATGTATAAAGGAAAAAGAAAATGCTTACTTGAGTAGGAACAAAAAGGGAACGAGGAGAATGGTTGAGACCTCCCAGGGGCACTTTTTGGGAGCATACGGAGGATAGATCAGATGCGTATGCACTGTAGTTATTCACTGCTGGCTGAGGTTTAACTATGGCAGTCAGTTTTTGATTTCCCATTTCTGACCGATTACCATGAGACAGATTAATTAAGGCACTTGATGGCAGACGATAACCTCTGGCAGGTGAGCACCTAAAAAAAGGCAAATTAAATCACTGCTTTAATTCATTTAACTGTAGACATCCCAGTACATCTGAATTAACAAGGGCATTGCCTTTATGCCAAAATGTAATGATTCACGTTTGATTAACAAAATTTGAAAACTACACCCAGTATTGAAATCCAGTACCATTGCACACAATGTTGGTCACATCGAGCTCCACTTCTACCTCTGGCCTTCAAAACACTGAAACCAACAATTACTACTACTTTTTAAACTCACATGGTGCTTTTCAGTGCTGAGCTCAAAGCGATTTTAATAGTGAGGCAATTTTTATGGCAAAACTCTGTAAGCAAATACTTCTGCAAAGCATTTAGGACCTAATTTTCTTTTGCTGAGGTGAAAACTCAAGCTGATGGCAGAATTATAAATTCAAATTAAGCTGCCTTTAGTCATATCTGACTTAATGATTCTGAGTCTCAGATTACTGAAGATAGTTAATGTTCAGGAATAAATCCCCTTTCACGAGGAATAAGATTGTTATGCTTGCTAACCTCATGGAATAAGCAACTATTTTCCCCATATTTTCTGTTATACAAAAATGCAATTGATCTAAAACCAACAGTAAAATGAAAGCCACTGGCAATAGGTGCTTATTTAGGTACTTAAGAGGTACCACACTCTAAGACAAAAGTATTAACTATGTCTCGACCTCCTGAACTACTGGTTAAAACTTAAATAAATTAAATATCAATTACAGGTATCTTAGAGTCATTCTTTCAAAATAACAAATGATTTTACTATTTTTTTAAATCTATATGTTAAAAGCATACTGATAGTAATTTGTTTCATACTTTTATGTTTATAAATACATTTGGATCCATTGCTTTAGTCCATTGACGCAAGTCTGCTTTCTAAAACGTAATAGTTTCTAAATAGGCAAAAAAGCCTAAAGAGCATTTCCAAAATATACCATGCTTAATAAAAATAATCCCTAATCACAGAGAATCTCAAAAGATAAAAACCAACCAAGTCCTTTAAGAGACAAAAGCTTAAAAAGAAGTAAAAATACTCATAAATATAAACCAAAGGCCAACAGTTCCGCTCACCAATGGCACGAAATTAGTATGACACTCCACACACAAACCTTATAGTTAGGCCTCCAAGGAATTCTTCATCAAACAAAACTTCAAAGAGTACATCTGTTTCTCTACTGGCTATGGAAAATGAAGTAAAATGTAATTCTACATATATGACAGTGCTTATTTTCAGCTAAATAACTTAAATTCTGGATTATTTATGCAGTAAGAGACCAAAGCCTCTAAATTATTAGCAACAAAGATATGTTATTGCCTGAATGAATAACTTAACAATTTAGAAATTCTTCTCAAAGAAAAGGCTGCCGCTTAAATACTCCTTTAACAGAAACATACCATGCACAGCAACTTGTTCACAGAACTGCAACTTGCAAGCACTATGCATCTTACAAATGTCAGAATTGTCTTATTGATATTAAAGCTTCAGAAAGAAGATACAAGCCACCTTTACTGACAGCTTTAACAATACCTTTTTGTTAAATATTGCTCATATAACAAAAGTCTAATGTTTCTTTGAAATTTTTACTAATGTATAGTAATTGTAAAGAGTGTCTCTCTAAAAAGCCTCAATCAAATCTAGTTTATTCAAGATTCTGTTGGATGCAGACTGAATGAGAAAATAAAAGCTAAAATGTCAGGCTACACAAACAATTTTATCACTAGATCTCAAACTTTTAGGTAACATCTGCTTTGGTGAATCCTTTTGTTTACCTGGAGAGAGACTTGTGGACAACCTTGCAGTCAAAGAAGATTTAAATACAAGTCATATAACAGAAACGGACTATCATGGAATAAAATTCAAAAGCCAAATAAAACAATTTGAGACACAAATCACATTGAATTTTATACTCGGTGCAAGCAATTGGGCAAATACTTGGTTCCATTTTCTTTTTACTGCCTCTATTTCTCTTTATTTTGTTTATATCTTACCTCATTTACTTTTACTTGTCAGTCCTTATTCCTTTTCATTGATCTCCCTGACTTCTTCACATTAAGAAGGAACAAAGGATAAGTAATTTTGTATTCAAAGTACAACTGCCTAACAAATGAAATTAAAAGAGATGACCTGTAGATTTAATTCACAACAGAAAATATGGCACTAGTGGCTCCCAACTGCATATGCTTCTTAGTTGAGAAATTTTCACAACCTTTATACAAAATACTATTCTGCAGTCTGTTTTCACAACAGTTTAGCTATAATATAGCTATAATACTCTAACCATAAAGAAAATATTACCTCCTTTAATTCCTATAATGGTGCCTCGAAGACCAACAGGAACAGAAAAGTTCTCTCTCACATTGACAACACGATCAAACAGCCTGTACTCTGCATCTCGATCAGGAACTACCCCATTCTGTTGTTCTAAAGGCTGAAATAACCAAAAGATTATGTTAGCATTGGTTAATAACATAGAAGCCTTCTTCTGCTGACACAAAGCAACAAAATCCTTTTTTTTTTTTTTCCTTCCAACACTGACTCACTGCTTTTGCCTGGGAAACAGTGGTGCCTTGCATGATCCAAGAGAGACCAAGGGGATCAACAGAAACAAAACAAAACTGGTGAGCAATAACTGCCTGTGTCATTAACACGGGTACCCGTGAAATACCAAGCAAGATTAGCAGCTGGTCAGGGTCAAGAAAAAAAGCAGAATAAGGAAAAAGTGACAAATACAAAGCACATTTTACTCTGTCTTCATTATATGCCTGTGAAAGGCAGAATTGCAGGAGCACCAAGGAGAAAAGATGCAAAAAAGAACTGAATAGTTCTATAATATATGAAGGCATCTGTAGCTAATTCTTTCCCTCTAGAGAAGGAGACCTTTCCCTTTCAAACTGATTTTCTAGAAGGCCTCATACCGATTTTTTTCGATTAATACTGTACTACAATTCTGCTTGTTGAACGTTGATAAAAATCACACTTAAGTAAAATAAATATTATGTGGACAAATTCATTTTCAATCAACAACTTCTAATGTCACTTACTCTGTATAGCAAATGAGGTTTCACAGTTACTCGCACCTTCTTGTTGCTCTTCCTCTGCTAAGGGAAAGGAACAAAAAGTCATTAAATCTGGTCTTCAGGTTTAACAAAACATTTGAAGAGACAGCAAGGACATTCTTTTGTTTTGATAAAGACATAGAGCTTTCACGAAGTGTTTAAAATGACTAAATCCACTTGTTTAAAACATGACTGACTTCCTACTGAAGAGTTTTTATTGTTCGACTAATTCCAGAGTTCACACCAATTCACACCTTTGTGTCCTTCCAACAACTTCAAAGCAAAACAACCCATTATTTCATGTAGTTTTGCCTCTCATTTTTCCCTTCAGTAACTTTCTTGAAGAAGCCACTACCCAGTTTTCCTCATGTCAAAGAGAAACTGCAATGGAAGAAAGGTTGGGACAGCACTTGGAAACAGCACTTGAGTCGTTCACAATTTATTTGGTAGCTATTGCTTTCTGAAACCACCAAAAGGCAGAGGAGCTTCAGAGTACATCCTACAGCTGTTGAATCACTTCAAAAAGAAAACCAAAGCAGAAAGATTATTAATGCACTTCCCTGAATTACTGTGACAATCTACACTGTGAATTCGGCACTTAACATTAGTCTGTATTATTTTTCTTCAGAGGAATAAATAATCTTTAATCATCTGACTCTAATTCAAAAATTTGAAAAATTACCAACAGTTGTGTTTCAGTTCATTGCTGTTCACAACGGTATCAAGCTGCATACCTTGCATTTCTCTATTTCTTCCTCAATTTTCTCAACAATGGCTGCATCCAAAATTTGTAAGTCACAAGATGAGCGAGACAAAGCAGAAACAGGATGTGCCTTTAGCCAGGCCACAATTTCTTGAACTTTTTCAGCCCTAAATAGAAACGTTGTTGATTAAAATCACTTACACTGACTAAGCACATAACCATGTCACCTGATTTTTCAGATATATACTACAACATAGGCACAATGCTTGTATACATTTGTGAAGTAAAAAGCCCATAAGTGAATCATGCAACACTATTTCAAAAATATACTCTATGGAGGGGGCAAATAGTCTGTTAAAAATTGTCTGTAAAGCCTATTCTATAAATTAAGTTTGTACCCAACAAACTAACCATGTCTGGCTGCGGTCAAATGATCTGTGACTGGCTGTTTCTCACTGCACATATGAACGAACTTCAGGGTGTGAAGGGCATAATGGAGCATAATCTTGAGATTTTTATAACAGAAAAGTCCTATGCCCACATGGCAAAGTCCTGTACAGTGCAGGATTGTGCAGATTTACCAACTTAGAACCATCAGCAGCTTGAACTAGCTTTTTGATAACTAATACATTGCTTCTCGGCCTTTTGGCTAAGATCAAGTATAGTGTAGTATAGTATCTGGAATCAAGCTTGCTCCTTGTCTTCCTTTCTGAAAAATCTTTTACTTTCAGCTTCCAAATTTAAATACCAACTGAATATGTACATACACAGTTGGTCAACTGTATGAACTAACATGAAAATACTGTAACTACCCAGAACTGACCGAATGTGTAACGAAAAACAGGTAAGCGCTGCGTGCATTATATTTCATATTGAAAATCACTTCAAATGCTTAATGTTTATTGCTTATTTTTCAAAAATGATCTTTGAGTGACTTTCTGATTACTTTACACCTATGTAATATTGAAGAGGATTTCAAAACCAAAATTTATAAAGCAGATACTGAAAATTAAATTGATCTTTTGCTTGAAACAGGAGTCTGACAGAGACTTTGATACCCCAACTAAAATGCACAACATGTTGATAGTTTTAACAGAGTGATGACCACCCCCAGATTCAGCCTTACCCATTCTCATCCTCGCCAGGCCAAATGTCGTCTTCATAGAATATATCTTCTTGGCTATTCTTGGATATATAATTGAAGAGCTCAGGCACCCTAGGGAGTGGATAAATGGAACATAGATTTAGTTGCACCTATTGGCCCAGAAGCACCTCATCAAAACAAATTATGATGGGCTCTAAAATTTTCCAGAGTTTTTTATATATATATATATATATATACACACACACACACACAAATACATATATTTTTAACTAAAATTCATGTCTAATTGTTCACTTGTCAATATAACCGCTGACAAAATCATTCTGTCCTAAGTAGGCTTCACCAGAACTGAAAAACTGGAGAAGTAATATGCGCAGTCTTGGGAGGAGAGTATACTGAAGGAAAGAAATTCCATTAGAGAATTGCCAAAAAAACCTCACAGATTCTTACAACATCTGGGCCCAGAACGACAAACTCCTGCAACTGATATGAGGTTGGATAGTCTAGATGAAGTCCATATTTAATAGTTACCTTTCTATATATTCAGCAAGTAATTGTTCTACTGCAGAAGAGTACATCCATTCATTTCCAACTTTCTTAGTATAGCCAGGAACTTCTTCATTTTTCTTATTAAATTTCAGGTTCAGCCCCACATTTGCTTTGTGATCACCATGAGGACTAGAAATAAGGAAACATTAACTTACAGTAATATATACATATACCTATACATGTACACACATACATCCTTAGACATGAAATATATAAAAAATATTTTCATTGAACTATTTACTTATTAGTACACAACAGCTATAAAGTTACAGGATATCCACTGTACTATGCCAGCTGTATCTTACCCTACTGTAAATAAGGGTAGGGAATATTTTCCCTTGCTTAAAGGAGATCTAACCAACCAAAATTTACCTGGCATTTACTATGATGATGAAGCATATCCCTCAACATTAGTGGAGCATATGTATACATTAAGTCAGAAGAAAATGCTCATGTATCAAACACTCCTTTAGTGAGCTGTCCTGTGAAACCATAGTTTTTACATTTAGAAAAATAGGGATCTCCCTCATACACTTAAAAGTTTAACCTTAACTGTTAAAAAAAAAAAAAAGTACAGTTATTATTCCTTAATTAAAAGTACAAATTAAACATTAAACTCCAATTCCACTTTTATTCTCAGCAGGACAAGGTATGTATGCATTTCTTTACCCTACATGGGTTAATTTGTATCAAATCGAAACTAATTTTTCCAACTGGTTGGCAAAACGTTGAATACAGTGTTTTGTTGTCTCCTTCCACTGACTGGTTGTTACAGAGAACTTCTACTGCAGAAGAATTATAAGGAAGAGTTTTAATCTAAGTAAATGTTCAACTGACACAAGTATTTTAGCCTAGCGATCTTCACTTTATTTTTAAAATTAATTTAAAAAAAATCACCATTTCCTTCACCTTTTGCCTGAGACAGGAAAGATTGTAGTGAAAATACTTGAAATCATGAACCCTGAGCAATTCCTTCTTTGTTAGCTGTAATAGAAACAACAGGACCTTGATTTCACCTTCTGAGAGAATATCAAACTGCTTTTTGAGAGACTCCTCAAAAACACAAAGATACAGAAGCACTATAGTACTGGTGTAATTTTTCTCTCTCATATGTCCTGGCCGAAGCGTATATGAAGAATGCAGATTTTTCTTACATGCCTGAAGGAAAACCTAAACTGTCTCTACGGAAGGGGCTTCCCCATATTTGGGGATTCCTGTTCTCTTTGCGGTGACCCAGCAAATATTCAGACATGGGAACAATCAGCGCGAGCTAGTTTTCAGCAACTAACTGGCATGTCTCAACTGTATAAACATGCTGCTGTGTGCTCTTCTGCACCTTTGAGCTGCATGTAAACAATGAAACAGATTTACCAGGGCAAAGGGATTTTAACCACCTCTGCATAACCTGTCACAGAGTTTTTCTATTGCTGCTCCCATAGCCCCCTCTCCATCTCTGTAAACCCATGACATATTTATGGAGTTATAGTGAAGCTTTGCTTCAGTAATAATACAATTGTTGCTCAGCTTCTAGAGGGCAGGCAAGAGACAGTGTTCACAGCTTCTGTTTGAAAATCGAGTCTGAAGCACAAGCCAGCCTTATGTCAGTCTTCCTTTATCTTTAAATGTGGTTTTTTTTCAATAAAAAAGTAGTTTAAGATTACTCAAACATTAACCAATAGTTAGAGGTATGAACTTAAATGACACCAGAACAAATTCTTAGACACAATGGAACCAAAATGTTTGTTAGGTCAAACTTAGCTTGAATTATGCAAACGGCTAATTAGGAAAGGGTTTTTTTTTTTTTTTTCCGCTTCTAGAATGTGAAAGCCAATATGGCAATACTCCAGCAACCACCAATTAACAAGGCGAATACGTATATGGTAGAAGGGAAACACAGTGTACAGGAATTTCATTTATGACAAATACACTCTGAAGAAAGTTTTAAATTAGAGATTGCAGTTACACATTGTTGTACAGAAGAACAGCATTAAACATTGCAGACCTTCTGTAGAGCAGTATTAGAATTTTCAAGCTTCTCCACTACCAAAAATTCTCAAATATACTTGGATGTAAACTTAATTTTTCTT
>NW_010584054.1:75395-86636 GCF_000705375.1 Tinamus guttatus | reverse complement strand
TGTTTTCCATTTAGGTAAGTTTTAAAATCTGGTGGATAGTATTCTATGATAGGAGAGTCTTGACTAACCATCAAATGCTAGAAAAACACAATAGAGGAATCAAACAATTTCATAAACAAATTATCAGTAATTCAGGAAGACATAAAGAAATTCCGATGCTAAAGCCAACTCAAGTCTGAAGAGGAATTAACTGTTTAACTGTTCTGTGCAGAGATTACTTAGGGAGTAATTTTGTACTTATTAACTTAATTTACAATGTATGAAGGACTGTAAGAATTAGAAGTATTTAACCACACACCTAAATTTAGAGGTAGACTATAACTAAGACGACATGCAAGAAAAAAAAAAAAAAAAGTATACACACCCATTTAGAAGAAAGGAACTTCAAAATAGAAAAAAAAAAAAAAAAAAAAGGCAAAAGAAAGCTGAGGGGACTGTTAAATTCCAACCCCTACCTGGTAACATTTAGGTAACAAATCTTTGCTAGCTGCAGGAAGTACAGCAAGAAGCTGTTCAAATGGCATGAAAGGTTTTCCCAGGTCAAATTTGATTTTGAGTTCACTGATGTTGCGAATATCTGACAGATAAGGTGCATAATGATAAGGATAATACCTACAGAAGAAAAGCTGCTAAGTTATTTGAGTTAACCACAGTACTACAGTGTTTACTGATCAGAACTATGCAGAATTATATTAAATATTTCTAATATTATATGTGAAAATTGCATTTTTCTTACCAGCTCCATGACTGAACTCCATGGTAATAATAGTGCAAAATCCACTGTATTGCCTGGACATAACATTTAGCTTGATCAGCCAGGAAGTCACTTAAAAAAAGAGAGGGTAAGCGTTAGCTATATACCTTTTACTTACATTTACATTACATTTACATTATAGCTACTTTACATTAGCTATATACTTACCTCTTTGTACAAAGGAATAAGGTAGAGCATTCTTGGAATCTAATAAATGCACAGCTTTTTGACTATTCAGTATTAACGTACTCTTTCTCTCTGGCCCTCAATAATTGTTACAAAAACTTGACTTACATCTCTTTTTGCACCAGCCAGAAACATCACAGCTACAGTCACTGCCAAGAGTTCTTTTCTGCCTTCAGCATGGATGAATATTCTGACTTAAGTTACACATAAGGAAAGACTTGCCTTTGGTGTTGAAACAAAAGGAAACAAACAAACAAACAAAAACAGCATAGACTTACTCAGAAACTACTTCTACACCCATCTTAGTCATGTAGTAAGTTCTCTTGTATTGCCTAAACTCAGTTTCAAAAAGATCGTCATCTTCTGGTTCATCCTCCAATGCATCTAGGAAAGAAGTCATGAAAAACTGTCTTACCATTAATTTGTCCACTATAATAAGGTGTCTTGAAACAGGATGTCTTAGTTTCAAGACATTTAGTTTTTATTTGATGCTTTAACTTTATACTTCAATTCAGTTAAAATGCTTGGTTTTTCCTTGTACAGAAAGTACAAGGAAAACAAAACAACCAAACAACCAACTAACTGCAAGAAGTCTGGATTTTTTCTTTGCTTTTAATTTAGATAGGCGAACTGTTTATAGTCTATTTGTAAGAACAAAGAAGAATAAGGGAATGTAAATTATCAGAAAATATTTTAAACATTTAAAATTAAAAAATATATATTGTTAACAACATTGTCTAGTGTCACTGAACAATATTTATACATCCATGACACCACACTTCAATATAGGAGCATACAGATATTTCTTACAAGTGGAGCATGACTAAAAACCCAATCAACAGCCCTAAAATCATGAACTTCTAAAACAGAAAATCTGTTCATTCATCCCAAACTGTAGAGGAAAATGCCTAGGCAAATAATTTAAAAAATAAACACATTTTTGAGATTTACTCATTCACTCTTTTAACTTGAGCATGAAAATACTGGCCAGGTATGAAACACTTATTTTGCACTTACTTTTTGAGGTCACAGCTTCATCTTCATTTTTTTCTAGAGCAGCCAAACACATGGAATTTTCCTGAGCCTATTAAATTAATATTTGAGATGAAGTAAAAATAAATAAATATGCACATATCTAATTTATAATCATATAGTCTATAACTCAAAATACTGCAATCAAGATACACACATCTGATTATTCCTTAATACTATCTCCTAAAAATATACATTTCCTTCTTTGTAAATGCCTGAAGAAAATGATTCTATCTATACACAACTGATGAAAGAGCATACATATCAAATACATCCCAATCATCTTTGGGTTTCAAGTTTAAAAAACAAACAAACAAGAACAAAACAAACAAAAAAAAAACCCACAGATTTTAATAGAGTTCAACTCACTTGTCTTTGAAATAAGGGCAGATTAAATGTTGCATGGATTCATACAGGCAAAATAATGACTTAATGTTACACACTCTTTTTTGTACAGTACTGACTAGCTTTCAATAAGCAGGAGTCATTAAATAGGCCCTTCCCTGTACCTATGTAAGCTCCTGCCTTTCACTGCAATCCAAAGGATCAGTCAAGATGGCTAGCTAATACTATACAGCTACTCCAAACTTCTGTAGCAAATAAGAAAACAAAACAGAATACAGCACATCTTATCATAGGAAAGCTAATACCTTGCTCTTACAAATCTCGAACTGCACGGAAAAACAGGACAATGATATGTGATGACAGACTAAACTTGAAGAAATTTCCTACTGGTACTGCAACAGTCTATCAATGAAAAAATACGACCACTGCAAGTCATATATTGAAGGACAGCAAAAATGCAGCAGGGAAACAATAACAAAAAAGAAGAACAAACTAAAAAACATGACAGCAGGCCATAGACAAAAACAGAGACAGGATTTTTCTGAAAAGCATGCTGTTGCCCGCTGTTTGGTTATTTATAGAACTGCAAGTTTGATAATGGATCTTATACAGCTCACATCAATCAATTTCATGTTTGTCTATTCATTGCCCAAAAAAAAAAAAAAAAAAAAAAAAGTTAAGACTTTGCAAGATTTGATTAAAAAAAACAAAAAAAAAACCCAAGAACTTGACCTTGACTTAACCATTTCATCACTCATGACCAACAATGCATACAGGCAATTCCTCAAATGTTACATTCTACTATTATTTTGATCTCCAAACCATACACACAAAAAAACACAATTTGAGACATTCATCATTCGATTTGTATGGAATTTAAATTACAGTAGCAGGTATATTATTGATTTGATAGACATAACATTCTTGTTTTCAGAACTAAGCACATAAAACACTAACCTTTTTCTTTTGTTTATTGTTTCTGGCTTCTTCTGCTGCAATACCAGCTGCCTCATTGAGGTATTTATTGCCTACCTTACTTTCAAACCACTTTAAGTCTACAAAGACTTCACTGAAGTGTTCACGATCGAACTGCACAGAAAGATTAAAGTTAATATAGAAATACCTCGAGGGACAGCTGAATCTAGATTGAATTTAAATTAACAACATTTTTAATAAGTGCATTAGATTACAGCCAGAGCCATTAACACACAAATACTTTTCCCTCAAACTACAACTAAGCTAACAGATTAACATGATCATGAGTTGCCTTTTTTTCTTAGCAACTAAAACATACACCCAAGTCCTATTTTCTTTCTGTTAGGTAGCAATAGGTAACAAGTGTTAGTAACTTTCACAAACAGTACAAGTATATAGGACCTGGGTAGTACAGTCTTGTGCAACATACCTAACGCTATCAACCCCATCTTACGATTCTTGTGGCAGCAGCACAGGAACATTCTCCTTCAAATTTTAACAAAGGGCTGCGGCACTGCCATTTCTATGGACTGACCTACACCATTTCTCATGTCTAGGATGGATTACTGCAGAGCACTTGACAGAATTGCCTCCTGAATGCCAGTTAGTATTGTTTCATGCAGAATGCTGCTGCCCAGATTTTAATATTTCTCTGCTTTCTACCAGCAATCTCTGCTAAAAACTTTCAAAAATATATTGCACTCCAAGACCTACAAAGACACCTTCCACTCACAAGAAATTAGAAGTTAAAATTCAGTCAAGCAGGGGAAGCAAAGAATAATGCTGCCTGTACAACACTTTGACCATTATTACTTTTTATTAGTCAATGGAAAATGGTTCTACTGTGAATTTTTACTCAGTGCTAGTTAACACGATTCAAAATACTCAAGCTTTTCTTTTTACCTCTTATAAGACCAGGTGACAACTGATTGGATCCCCAAGATAAAACAGCTCATGTTACCAACTGTAAACATGATCATTTAGCAGTTCTTTAAAACTGCATGATATCTGTTAGGGCACTATATGGAATTTACCTACAATGAACAATACCTTTCTGCACAGTACAATTACCAAGTTACTCACATCTGACAATCTTGCGAGATACTTCTCAAAACGTTTTAAGTTCAGATGCCCGCTTTCATTTATGTAACCTGTTTGAAGAATAAAGGGTGTGGGTTTTTGTTGTTGTTTTTTAATAAAATCTGAATGAGGTTTAAAATTGCAATTTAGAAACGGTGTAAATATTATAATGCAACCTTGCCAGCTGTCTAAAGAAGGTGTTACAATACTAAGCTTTCTAACATGATGAGATCAATAAATATAAACTGCAGCACTGCTCATGTTTCTGCCTTACACAACAGAACCAATTGGTCCTGCCCACCCCCTTCATAATATTTTAACAAAAAAATAAAACAGTACTGTCTACATATTGGTTTCCACACTTTTGTAAGGTTCTTCTCTGAATAAAACCAGGAGACTACAGTTCTTAATACTTTAAATCTACATACATGGAGTTATTCTTCATCCACTAGCCCCTGAAGTCCAATAAAAAACAGTATATGGCATGCAACCACAGTAACTTCCTTAACAGAAAATGCAAAACTCCTATTTATTGCACAGTACACATTCACTTTCTCAACTGGCATACTGAACAAGCAGTGCTTGGAGATATATTTATTTTATAAGAACCACTATAAAAAAGCAAAAGCAGTAAAAAAACAAACAATTAAAAAATCCAACTATGTTCAAGTCTAACTACCACTACGATGGTGTGCTGCACAGTAATCCTTTGGTAAATGACAAGATTTTTATCTTTCAGAGATTCTATTAGAAGGATATGATACAACAGAGCTAAGCTCGGTGATGCTTTTGTTCTTTCCCATTCTTTACCTGGTTCTGTTTCATTACTATTAGGGGAGGGGAAAAAAATAGTAATGAAGAACAGCATTTTCAAAAATGCAAATAGTCATGGACACAGCTGAAGACTGGAAAAGAAGAAAAATTAGCTTTTGATTAGAACTGTACTTCAGCCAGGATCATCAAACATTATTGTAATATTAGAAGGATGGTGCTTAAATTTAACCTTTATACTTAACCTTAGCCTGTTCTATACGTATGTAACTCTCTATTCCTTTTTTTCACTCCTACTTACCTCCCAATTCTGGCAAGATAGCCATGTATGTTCTATAAAGTAGAGGCAGTGCATCATGGTTAATATGTAAGTGAGGTAGATGAGGGATAAAATCATTGCCTACAAGGAAACCCATTAAGATCCAATCATCTATTATTCTTTCAATATCATATTCAAAAGAAATTTTGTCCTGCAAATAAAAAAAGAAAAAAAAAAAAGGACATGAAGTTTACACACAAAGTCTTCACACATTTTTACTGACAATTCCATCAGAACTTACTTTTACTGGTGAAAATTCATAATCAATATATTCTCTCATTAGTGATAAGTGTAGTAAATGAAATGTGGTTTCTTCTGGCGCACATGCTCTGTAAATTATTTAAAATATTAAGTCAATTATTTATGAACACTTTGAAAACATGTAATTAGTAAATTCAAAGTTATCTAAAAATACATAATTATACTAGGATTGTATTTTTTCAGAGGATATAATGTATAAATAACATTTGCATCTATTTTATGGTTAGTTTTGAGTCTAAAATTTTGCCTTAGAATCCTCTAAACAGCACATGTCACTGCACTGTATGGAAAACGGCTAGTCGACAGAAAGCCTAGCAGCTTTGCCTAGTACTGTGTTGCTATAACTAGCTACTAGGCAATTATTCTATTCTCCAAAACAAGGGACAACTTCACCTAATCTCGTATCAGTATACTTCTGCTCATATTACATAACTAGTTTGATCACATACAGAGAACACAGATTCATGTCTAGGTTACATAGGCATTGAAATTCCCAGACATCTGAAATTCTGCTTTAAAAAAAAAAAAAAAAAAAAAAAAACCACCACCACACTCAGTTTGAAGCAATTTTCCAAATGCACACTTTAGTAGTAGCTTTAAAATATGGTATTAAAGTGCAAAAATGACAAATCTATAGTTTCTGGCATAAGTAAATCAATATATATTCATTTTCCCTTCTCTTAATTAAAATTAGCTAATATCTAAACCAAAAGGCTATTAAGATTAGCAAGATGAAGACTTTGATACACTTTAAATTGGAAAAGACTATTTCAATTTATAGATACTGTAGCGAGCTAAGAGCACCTCCAAGGACAAGCCAGCCTAAGCAACCTCATGTGCATGTGCCTATACACAGCTGACATTGTCCAAAGCTCTCCAAAGCTCTTGTGCATGAAACTCAGAGCTATATGAAAAGTACCAAGCCAAGCCTGAGCTACACTCGGCTCTGTGAAACATCAGACCCGACTCAGCCACTTTAAGTGTAACACTGCAATTAATATCAAAGAATTCTGGAAAATACAGCTTGATCCTGTAAGGATCCTTTATCTCTTTATTTTTTATGTCATTGGATCTGAGAATCCTGATACAAAACAATGAACCTTTCTCAACCAATAAGTTGCCAAGAACCAGATGCCTATTTGAACTTGTTTTAATATTTTCAAATTTTCCAAGAATAAAATACTCACTAAAATGACAATAACAGAAGGCAATGAAGAGCTGCATTTTTCAGGCTTTTAAAATGTTACAGAGTAAATTACTGTAATGAACAATTTTTTCTAGATACAAAACAAAACATACACAAAGTAATGTTTGACAAAAAAAAATGCTACTAGGAGATCATGTCTTCTCATTCATATTTTTATAGAATTAGCCCATCAAAAGGGTTTTTTTTTTTTTAACGAAAAGAATGGTGGGAAAATGACATTTGCTTTTAATATGACTTTATTCTAACTGATTATTATCTACAGATTACTTCAAATGGGCAAACCCAGAACAAAAGCACAGAGCCAGCCACTTTTTAGTCATTATTCTAGTAACTTGCTTACATGCACAAAGCCAGAGAGATGTATACAGAGGGGCTTTTTGCTTTGTTTTTTAATTTATAAAGACAATTACGTAAACTGTCAATTCAGCTTGGGCTGCTCCGTTCAGAGTATGGAGCAAGAAATGAAAAGTTCTAAAGATTCTTAACAGCTGCCCTGATAACATGCATTTTCCCTTGCTAACTAATTCACATGCCTAACAAGTTGGTTTCTCTAAATTCACATTTTTCTAGCAAACCATAAACAATGACTTTATAATTAAAACAATAAAAAACATGTTTTTATGACTCTCTATCTTTTCAATTTCATCTCATCATACATAGAACAGTTAAAATCAATTCACCTTTGAGATTTTTTACCACCAAATCTGACTTCTTCTCTCAAGAGTGCAAAGTGTGCTTCATGACTAGTTAATCCCAGCATAATCTGTTACAAAGAGATGTTAGAAGGGTTTTATGACATTTTAAAACTGATATTCACGACATGAGAAATATCAAGAAATTTTGCTGATTGTTCTGTTGCTTTACAAATTTAAAAGTTTAAAAGAATAAAAATAACGTGCCTGTTTAATAACATTTTAGTACTTCATACAGTTACAATACAGAAAGACATTTAAAAGAACAGCACAATTATAGACATTGGTTGTTTATATTAAGTCCACATACCAAATCAGCATCTAAACCATAGAGACAGTGTCTTGTGTTTGGATCATGGTGGGGCTTTGTTTTTTCAGATCTGATGAACTCCATAATTTTATGTTCTCCTTCTCCTGGAGTCTGCATACAAAAAAACAAAAAAAAAGGAAAAAAAAGAAAAAAGTTAATTTGTAGGCATTCTGCTATAAAATAACAATTTATTTTAAGTAAATCATTAACAGAATACAATGACCTCATGGCCTGATAAGTAGACTGTTACTCCTTGCCAGGATTTGTCTGTGGAAATCTTCATATTTACAAAATACTTAAGATGTTCGTGCAATCTGGCCATGAATTCAGTTCCTGAAAACAGAAATCTACAAGTTATATACAAAACATTTCACGAGTCATTCAAGATTACATTTACACATCATAGATATTAGTGAAAAACAGCAAGAAAAATAATTTATGTCAGAGATAAAGCGCATAGCTGTTTATAAGCGTTTATTTTTACATCTATGCTTTCAAATTAAATAATAGATTATATTACCTGGTGTAATACAGTTAGAGTCAAATCTGGCTTCTGTAGGGAGAGTTTCTCCCTTTTCTAATGCCTTCTTTATTTTGTCCTCTGCTTCTTTTGCTGATCTAAAACAAAGGAGAGTAGGGTGGAGGAGAGAAGAAATCAATTTACTCAAGTAGTAATGCCCTAACCACAGCTTTTCCCACAAAATACAACATGCATGGTTGCTTTTTTGAAGAGTATTAAAAATAGTCTCCGTTGTCTCCAATGCAAATGATTTCTTTTTTTTCCCCAATAAAGGGGGAAAAATTACTAAGATACTGTTAATATCTACGTTATAAAGAAAATCATTCAGTGACTGATCACAATGAAAGCAAATGAATATTGAAACAATGGGTATATTTGAAAACACTATTCCGGACCAATAAATAGCATGCAAATTGGTAACAAGTGAAATAAAGCAGAAACTCTGGAATACCACCCAGCTCTAATAATTTTTCTCCATTACTACCGGAGAAAAACAAAATCACTCCAGCCTCCCTTTGCCAAGAATTCTATGAACATGTTCTAAATGAGAAAAAGAAGAAAAAAAAAAAAACACTAGTGGTTAAAAATGATTTATTGTATTCTTCTCCTACACAATTTTAAAAAAATGTTAAAAACAAAAACAAACAAAAATATTCCCAAAATCATATACAGAGAAAAAAACCTAGCATACTGAGTTAACTTCCTTTTGTTTTGAATTACAATTTTAAGAATCAACATTTACAAGCAGTTACCTTCAATTACCTAAAAGTTATATCTACTGTCAATGGTGCAACTAGTCAGAATTTATTTCACATTTCGGTGGATACATTTAATGCCTTATTTGTTTGTGTTTTTTTCCTTTTCTTTTAATATTTGTGTTAAAGACAGAACAAGAACAAATATTCTCACCTAAAGCGTCTCCCACGCTGCTGATTCATTTTTGCTCTTGGAGCTACTCCATCAACAGCCATGAAGAAAACCTTCCTTGGTTTAATAATACGAAACAGTACCTCCAAATAGTGAAAAATATCAGCAAAAATCTTATCTTCTGAAATTCTGAAGTGAACATCATCATCATTGGGATGTGAACATTGATGTATAATACCATTCATGTCCAGGTACAAGTTATCAAATTCTGGAATCTAAAAATGCCAAACAGTTAGTACTTGTTTTGTCACAGCTGAAACAAGGCAAATTACTGCCAAAGGCTGAGGATAATAAAGTCTGAAAACAAACTGAGGTAGGAAGACTTCCTCATGATTGATCATACAGCAAAGGGCTAAGAATATTTTGACTGGCTGCAGTTCTCCTGCAGATGCAATACCATATTATGGTTTCCCCAGTGAACAGTCAGTTGAAGAGATTGCCATCCCATCTGCGCTGCTTTTGCTACACTAGAGATTCTATTGCCTTTGCTGTGCCAAAGCTGTACAATGCACCAGACAAATGTCTCAGGTTACCAAAAAAAAAAAAAAGCCAACAAACAAAATATTTAAGAAAAAAAAACACATTTTGGAGGAAGAGTTTATTTTTCACTTATACAATTTTGCATTGCTGCATGTTAAACAATAAAAACAACAAAAATGTAGATGAAATGTCCAACACTATTTTGCAGCAGAGCTGGCTTACGAAGCTCTAGAGCTCTCCCTGCCAATCAGTTCCTATCAAGACCATTACATGATTCCAATAGTTGTTTGTGCATCTAGAAAAGTGGAAATTACTACCAAAAGCTGTAGGCTTAAAAACAATTCAGCAATTACCCCCTCATGATTTCCCTAATGGCTTTTCTGTCAACTCTGGTGTTTCAAGGATTTCTGTTGACTTCGCTTAACAACCCAGTCCTTCCCATCTGTGGAAGCCAAGCACCCCCAGACGCATCACATACTGCTGAGTGCATGAAATGAAGGCGATACCTAGTTTATTGCCAAAAGGAACCAACGCACGCAAGAGCAATTTGCAATAAACAAACCTACTCCTTGATCCATCACTATGCAAATCCTCCTCTCTTTACAACTGGAAAAAGAGGCTTCACTTTTTGTGGTGATTTGTGATATTGTTGATGACTTATTTCTACGTGGTTTGTAAAGACAAACTGTCAGACGTGTATTTATGATCCAAATTTAGAGAAATGTAGCTCTGCTTTAGTGCCAGGAATGAAGAGGAGAAACACGAGGCAAGACTTGAAAGATCGCTCATCACCAGCAACAACTTCTGCTGCACATAACCTTCAGTACGCTTTAATCTTATAGACAAACAGGACTCAGCGATATTTCTGTACCGCTTTTGAAATATTTTCATCAAAACAGCTTTGTGCCTTGTGACACTAATGAAGCACCATGGTCATACACCATTCAGAAACTGATGACATTAGAAGAGGCAAGAATATTATGCAGTTATATGTATATAGCAATTGTCTTTATTCTGAGTATTTTTTTCTCTAATAACAAATAGATAGCTACTGATAGGTCACCTTTCAGAGCTACAGTGCTTATAACTATACTAAAGAAAAAATGCACCCTCTTCTTTTGAACAAAACCACTTAAATGTGTTAAATAAAAACAGACAACTTTACATATTCAGGAAAATGGGCAGTGGGGCACCCAGATAGAGGAATACTAGAGAGCAGCACACACATAAGTATTTTAGATGCAGACATTATCCAGACTTCAAAAGACAACACACAGCACAACAGCAGCCTTGGCACACGGTGGTGGTGGCAGCCCCTGTCGGGGCACACGCAGTGCTGCCTTGGCCTGCGGCGGGAGCAGACACACACCGAGCTCACCGCG
>NW_010584054.1:39952-74169 GCF_000705375.1 Tinamus guttatus | reverse complement strand
GGGCAGAGCCTCCTTCTGCCCGCCCAGGACACCGGGAGCGGCCGCTTTTCCTTGTGGGGTGTGCAGGGTGGCGCTGGCGCCCTCTCCCCAACGGACAGATCAAAGCAGGGGCCAAGATGGTGTTAGCAAAAATCTTCGACAATTGGACAACGCTTCAGGAAGCTACGCCGAGTTCCTCACAGGAACAAAAGCGGCGCGAGCAGGCAGGCTCCCACCCCGCGGGAGGGGAGGCACCACGGCCACGAAAACGGGACCCGCGCTCCTCTCCCAGACCGCTAACACGTTCAAAAACAGGGTACAAAAATAATTTAAAAATTGCTCTTTCAACCCATACTTGTTTTAGCAGAGGAAGGAAGAGCAGAGGGGGAGAGGTGTGGCAGAAGCTGGTAACTAGTACAGGCCCTGAGATCATGATATCCGAGCCAAAAATAAGGCAGGAGAGTTACCAAACAGGGTAAAAGTACGTGGGATTATGAAACTACTACAAAAATTTAGACAGGGGAGTGACCGCACAGAGAAACAGCACAAGCAACCAAAAATAGAGTTTTATTGCAAAAACAAAATACTGATTATTTTTAGAAAGCCCTTTAGACCTATGACTTCAAAAAGTTGAAAGCACCAATTTATAGAAGGCCAGTATAAACCTTTTATGTCAACTGTCCTAACCTACAACCGAAGGAATTACAAAAACTCTACCAAAATACAGTATTTTACAGTTAGCATACAACATTCTTTGAGAATAGTTCACAGAATCATCCATTATGTACATAAGAACTCGCAGAGAACTGTACAGTCTTAACCATTCACAAGCACTCTTCTCCAAGTGTATAAAACATGCCATAACACGTATGTCAGCAAGTGTAGTCTTCATAACGTATACTCCAAATTTACAGTTTACAGAGGCTGCTTAAAAATCACAAATCAGAGATGATGAGTTAGAATATAAGTGCTTAACACTTTTAAAGAATAGTGTAACGACATCATTGTGAATATTATCTTTCCAAAATAAACAAATTTCACATATATGGAGCCCAGCCCATATACATCTGGCAGAGAAGGTTGTCATCACTTGCTTCTTGAATAAGGTAATGAACATGTCCCTCGATAGATAAAGGTAATCCTTTTATTCTGTTTCTAGTCTTAATCACACCTTGCAGCCGCTGTTCTATATCAAGGACATGAGTTTTGGCCTGCAAACAAAGAAAAAACAAAAAAGAAAAAGGATTCTACTGTGTTTGAACTTCCATGCATTAAAATACAGAAAAAATGTTATCTTTATCAAGATACTTGAAAATTGTAGGCCAGCTTAACACAAGGCCCAAATTACTAGAATTTACTTTGAAAATAATCAAACACTTTTAAAAATCATTCTCTGAGATGGTTAGATATTGGTCAAGACGGCTAGCCTAGAAAATTCAGGCTGAAGTTAAGAGCAACAAAAAATAAAGTTTAAGAAGAGGTTGTAAGCAACCTGTTTGAGGTTAATAAGTTTTGTAATGAGCAACTCAAAATAAGCAGTTCTGAAACCCACTTACAGTATCTAATTCATACAAGTTATAGTCAACCATTTTCATTCAGAGCTCCACTTATCCAACAACAACAACAAAAATTAACATATATAACTAATGGGTGGTCTTGTAACTAAATGAAAAGCTATGCTGACATAGTAAGCATTTGAACACAAGATTATTTTCTGTGCTCAGAGAGTTCAATTAAGCTTTTTGTTGTAATATAGCTTCAATACCTCAGTTTTCTTGATTTGTTGATCTGTTCATCAATGCTCCCTAAGCATTATCTGCTATTACACATTCAGTCCTTTTTACTAAATACTCTTCTTAAAGAGAAAAAAATGCCAAAATTTGGCAAAAGGCAAAGTGAATACATATTATATTTTAGATGAATAATATTATATTTATCAGCAGCTATAAAATACTATGAATATTTTTTCCACATGTAACAGGCATTTATTCAGTAATAAGCTTGCACTCACAAAAGGCACAAAAACATGCAAGGGGAAGATGCCTGATAATCACCGTCATTGCAAATTTGGAGCACTCTGCCACAATCAGTGATGGGAAGCAAAAGTCTTCCCTATTCTACTGTTCTTATTGATGTCCTTTTTCTAGTAACGTTAATTACAAAAATACAGACTCTTTACAATTACAATTTTTATCAATCAAAAATATTATCATAATATCCTAGGGATGAGTACTATTAATTACTATTAGAGGAAAAGATCAAATATTTTAAAATTTAAAAACTTAAGAAAATTAAATTTCCAAGTAGAAAATACATAACTATATTGGAACCATAACAAGCACTGTAGTATTTGAAAGGGCTTATGTTAAGCTTGCTTGCAACTAACCTTTTCATTGACAACTTCTCCGGTTTCGTTCACCAGTGCTTTTGTATTTCCTTTGACAGGTTTACTCCACTCCACAAGAGGATCATGGAGAAAAGTCTTTAACACACTAAGTAAATACAGATATAAAAATACATGTACAATAATCATTATACAATTTCTTTAATCTTAACATATGAATGTCCTACATCTGTTTTTCTAAAGACAAAATAAACAATAATATCTATGATAGTCAGCATTTTCTTAGTTTTTTTTTTGTCATAGGAGAAGGATATCAGCTAGACAATACTACTTCTAAGACAAGCATAAAACAAATTTTATTTACTGTTTTATGCAATGATTTAAATTATCTGGACTTTCCTGTGTAGTTTTGCTTTCTCCCTTGAAACCTGTCATTCAAAACAACTTTGCCAGTTCATCCTGGAATTATATGTGCTTTCTGGAATTCAGATTATCTACTGAAGACACTATATTTCCCAGCCATTCATCGATTTTAAATGACATCTTCCACAATCTTATGAAGCAAACTGCTCTCTAATTTGCTTCTGACAGATTTGTTGTCTTAGCTGAAATCACTTGCATCTGCTATTTACATTAACCTGAATGACTCTGTCTGAAATGAATTAGAGAGAACTGACCCTATCATTTTGTTATTTGAAAATAAACCTCACCCAAGAGCTAACAGTGATCTTTCCAGATGACACACAGTTGCAATTGATTTTGCTCATAGACTATGTTTTTGCTATTCTCTCACATATTGGTAAAGAAATGTTTTCATTCTTACTGTGCACAAGAAATCTTGTGCTTATGCCAAATACTAGAAGAACAATCATTTGATTTTTCTCCCATGTCTGAAAAGCCAGGTAAAAATATTGATTTAATTCAGCACAAACTAAGAAAATTATATAATAAATGAAAAACATATACTTCAAGTTGTTCACAAATTTTTAATACATAAACATATCTATCTATAGTGGTAACAAAGCACTGAGATCAATCTAAAAACCTGGTAGTGAATATTTATATTGATGTATATAACTGCATGCCATAGTCAAACTGAGCTGCATGACTGGCATATCATATGCCAGAACTGGCCTATTGACCAACAGTTACTGTTTCAGGTTATTGGAGTATAGAATTTTTTTTTTCCTCTCCCAGAGTTTAAAGCAAAACCCAATACCATACCTCATTAGAGGCTCTCGCTGATCCCGCATCAGCCTCATTGTCACTTCACAAGCCCTTCGAAAAAGACCCTCTGTTCCCATCGGACCCATTCCATTAACCATATTATGGGTGAGACGAAAAGGAACAATTTCTGGAACTTCAAAAGTTTCTCCCTTTAAATTGATAAAAATAAAGTAATATTAGGCATCGTTAATTAAAACGACTAGTAATCAATAGCAAAGGAAAAGTAATCAAACAATGTCCTAGATGACACAAGATGTTTCAGATCACCGTTCCTTCTCAACTGATTGGGGCAAATTACTATGAATAAAGGATACTAGTTTCTAAATAACATCTATTTTCTTGTTTTAAAATAGTAATACAGGATCTAAATATCAATCTCTCCATATACACAGATAATATATATTACTGTCCATGGTCTCAAAATTCTAGCCTGCCTTTTTTCCCCTAACCATATATAACCATTTTTTTTTTTTGATAAAAACTTCTTTTTTTTTTTTTTTTTTTATAATAATTAAGGTTATGTAGACAATTTAAGCTTTCTGACAAGGTAGTAAAATTCTATACTAACAATATCTCTGCTTCACTGATCTGAATTAAAAAAGGCAGAAGTCCTACACCCAACAAAACTTGCAACAGAAATCCCAAATCACACTCTGACTACAATTTCTATTGTTTATTTTTATATAACCATTGGCATTTTTGTATTGAGTGTTATAAACACAAATAAACTCTTCATAGCAGCAGATTAGGCATTTAAGAACAAAAAGACTATAATTCTAGCTTTGTTTGCAGGGGTGGTAGTGAAGGGGGAAGAATCACAAAATACAGACAACCCCAAATACTCTATAATTTGGATGCATATAATGTATCCAAAGAATGCTTCTCCAGCGTTGCCTAAGTGGAAAAGCTGTCTGCCATTACCCCGGTATATAAAACAGCTGCATACTCCTTACGTGTCCAAGATTGCTTTCTGGTATAAATAAGAAAGTGAAAAAGAAAAGTGGAAAAGAAACCCTGGACAGTAGAAATGTGTAACTTATATCCATGGAGAGTGAAGAGCAAGTTCAGCAAGGGGCCTTTCTCACCTTATTGAAAAGACAGTTGAAATCCACATGAACACATTCACCAGTCAAAGAATCAAACAGGATGTTTTCACCGTGACGGTCTCCTAAACCAAGTATATAACCTACCATCGACATTACTGCCACAGAACGACAGTAGGCTGACCTACTATTGTACCTGTAGGAAGAGAAATCCATTACAAAAGGTTAAATCACCTCCTTTACATGCCCTTATTATGCATTAGCATCACTTAAATTTATTGAAATATATAAAATAAATATTCCTGAGCTAGCCCAAACCCAGTCACTCACCATGAAGTAGGATCAGGAAATGTTCTAAGAAACCATTCATGAAAAAGAGGAGGATGACGGGGCAGTAGGACTTCTTTGAACATTTTCAGCTTTTCAGACAAAGGTGCTGATTTTGGAAGCATGTGCTGACGTAGTTCCTTTCCGGTCATATAGATACCTGTAAAAGACCACCCAAACAGGAAGCCTATTATATGTACTACCTGTACAATACATGTACTACACACACATGCAGTTATCACAATGTAACCCAAATGGTGTATTTTTGATTGGACAAACATTTCCATAAAATAGAAATAAATGAGCACAGAGGGAAAATAATGCACAGAACGTTCTTGGCGGGGGGGGAGGGGACAGGAATATTTTCTAAAAATGCCTGAAGAAGCTTCTCAGTTAAGCAAGCCGTTTTACACAAATCAAAGCCACTCATTAGCTTCAGCTCATTCCACACTCACAGATGCCTGCATACATTCAAAAAATTTCTGCCACAAATTCTTAAATTTTAGGGGTTTATATAATTAATGTAAATCCATCCAAATTCTAACATCCTCTCTTTTTTCTTTCATCCCATAAATTCCCCTCAGAAGAATGTTACATAAAAAGAGTTATTTACCCTTTTCCTTGTAAAGTTTTATCAGGATATTTCTTAAACCAGCAGTATTGTTCACCCATTCAATTATGCCGCATTCATCATTTAATGGAATAACTGCGTAAGTTCGGATATGGAGTTCTCGTCTACGTGACTCTGCATCTTTTCTTAAGCACTACTCACAAAAGAAAATAAGTAAAATTAACAGACAATATATATAAAGAAAATATACCAATGACACAAAACCATTTTATCTACATTCATTTTCCCCGTCATACAGTGTAGGATTTAAAATTCTGAGTTTCAGTGTCAGGACAAACGCAAGTAAAATGTTTCTCTCCCCTCTGAAGTCACTTAAAAGAGAATTTTTCAATAAATTGTGCAACTTGTACAAAAGCAACAGTTGAAATCAGTAATGCATTAGTGTTTCAGAAATATTATCATTTGCTTTGACCTCACTGAAAATATGGTAAGTTAACTTTCAGTGTACTATTGAGCAGCAAAATATGACTAAAACAGTAAGTATGGCAACATTCTTACTAAGAAAAGAAAAATGAACCCATTATTTGTACAGATTCCAACACAAAACAAGAAATACATCAACGAGATCAAAGTTTATGGTAATTAAGCATTCCTATATATTTTTGCCACTTGTTTTGACGAAATGTTGTACTTTTTACAGAGTTGTAAACAAAAAAAAGATTGTTATGCATTCTGAATTCCTACTGATGTCAGCTGAAATCAAATATTTTGCTATAGCTTACTCTCTTCCCCAGTAAATTCTTCCTCAAGAAGAAGAGCTAACTTTTTGTTGTTGGTTGGTTCATCATTTTATTCTAGTTAATAAGTATAATATATCTCATTTTGTAACTTATCAAACCTTATTAATAAGAGAGTTGAATTCCATGAGCCGGCAGTCTTTTCTTAGATCATCTTTTGGTTTACACATCATAATATAAGATTTCCCATCTGAACCTTTTAAGCTGATCTTTTTGGGCTTTTGAAGTGATGCAAGAATTTCCACCTAAGGGAAATTAAATTCTTTATTAATACCTGTATCAAATGCTACAAGACAAAAAAATGAGTGTCATAGACCATTGTAACAAATTACATTAGTACTTTCATGGTGCTTATATGTTATTCACAGCATGTTGATCTCAGGCCAAAATCTGATCTAAATACCAAGAGGCCCCATACTTATCAGGTTGTTATGACAGGAGTCATTAATTTTCATGAAGGTAAATATCAAGCAAACTTTTGTGTCTCATCATCCTTCCCCTTCTAGAGAACTAAGAAAATCAATTTCAGCTACACTCATTTGGCATGAAGCTTAAAATTACATGTTAAGAAGAGGCTTACCGTATCATCAAAGCCTGAAATGTAGGCCCAGCATCCAGGAAAAGGGTCATGGTTTGCATGTGTGCCAGGAATTGAAGGAAGAGTTGGTATCATCACAGATTGTAAAGGAATGAGAATCTCACTGAATGTGTGCTCCTCTACCAACCTTTTAAGTGTTTTGAAATGAATACTCATGCTTAATGTTGAGCTGTTTCCATCAACCTTAAAAAATGTTGTTCATAAGTTAAAAATAAATACTTAAAACATTCTTGCTATTTTACATCTACTAATTACTTTTGTTAATCAGAAAAAAAAGCAAATTAAATTTCAAATGGGGTTCAAATAAAATATATCTAGCCCTTATTGCTTAAGTAGATTTCACTCTGAATGTAATACAAATTAATTAAAGGAATAGCTAAATTTTAGCTCTGTTTTCAAGTTCATTTAATCATGACAACGAGCCATATTTTTGTTATCAAAACTGTAAAAGTTACTGGGGGAAAAAAAAAGAACAAAGCATTTAATTTTAAGTCATTACAACTGTAAAGACCAGACACTATAAAATACATCATTATGTAAATATTTAAAACATGCTTATTCTGAATTTTTTTAAATTTTTGTTAAGAAATACTTCCAAAATAAAAATCTTTTTACAAAGGTATTTGCAATTTAAGAGAAACTATGCTAATATAATGAACAGGCTAATACCAGGTATCAGAATAATCTTTCGTACAACATTTTAAAAGATCTCATAACATTCATTAATTTATTTGTAGAAGTACCGGTTTGTTGCATAGTTCTAACAGCTTATCCGTAAGGCGTGTTGCATCTCCAATAAATTTTCCCAAAGATTCCTTCATGTGAATAGCTTTGTTTAGAATTTCCTTACATCTATTGACACGCATAGGGTAGGAAGACTGAAAAGAGAGTATGATTAAAATTTACTAAGAAAAAAAAAAACCTCACAGTTGAGCTACAGTCATGAATATACTTTACTTCTTGCTTGTCATATTTAATAACTGCAAAGAGAAATCTCCTATTTAATGCTGACAGGTCAAAGTGGTATTTGGTGGGGAGAAGAGATTCTAGGCTTAAACTATTCTTGGGAGCCCTACAACTAACAGTTATTTCCCAAAAATGTGCCAGTCCCAAAGAAACAACTGTACTATGCTATCCTATTTTCTTTGAAACAGTTTTACAATTGGAGGAATAAGCAGCAAATTGTACATGTGAATCAAAACAAGAGATTAAATATTTCATTATAAAATTGAAAGTACTATGACAATTTAAAAACAATAAAAAACTGTCAATAACTCCCCAAATAGAAAGCTAATGATCTCTCTATTATTCAGATTTACTTCCCAATAAATCACACAAGTAAGAATGCATCTTGATTAGCATCCTATTCTGGAGCATTTAAAACTATAATATCTGAGCTTTCAAGTGGCCTGCGATAAAATCTTTTGAAGTGGTAACAACATATCCTGCTCCACAATACTGTCGCAGCAGCTAAGCCACTATTATTTCTTATAATTGTCAGCTAAATAGGTTATAATTGTATTCTCCTTGCTAAAAACAGTTTTACACACTTAACGAAAGTGCAGCTGTCCTTATCAAGGTACCTTGGACACAGCAGTCATCATCCACATTGCCTGCTGGGGATAGGCCAGGAACACTTTAGCAACAATCACCATCAGGACAGCGAAGACTTCATCGTGAGAGTGACAGATTCGGGAGATTAACTGAGAAAAAGCTGTCAGAAACTGATAAGGTGCCAGGTGATTGGTGTGCTCTGTAATCACCTTATTTATTTTAGCTAAATCATTTTTCATTTGAACACGTTCTGAACGACTTGCTGAAAAACACAAAACAGATTATGTTCCTTAAAATCATTTAAATGTTCCTTAAAATCATTTAAATCAAGACAACAGAAATATATTTTGCAGTCAACCTCTCACAGACAAAAAAAAAAAAAAAAAAAAAAAAAAAAAAAAAAACTCCAAAACCCATAAACAATCCCTGAAGGGAAACATAAGGAAAAAGACCATCCTAATGTAGACTTCTCTTTACAAACAATTCAGTAACTCAATTATTTATAATAACTACTGCAGTTAAGTTATTAACTAGGCAGACTAACAGGAGGCACGGCTAGGAATGAAATAAACATGTACAGACAACACAATACATGAAGGACAACCCTCCTTGCACTCTTAAAAAGAAAAAAAAAAGATGGGCAAGCGTTAAAATAATACAGGTTTTAAAGACAATTAATACCTATTAACATCCAATAATCAAAAAAATAGTAATTTTTTCATATAATCTCAGGCAGTATGTCTAAACAAAGAACTACACGCATATTTCATTATTCTCTCTCTTTCAATAATGTACATAGAAGTATGACACTAGAAATATGTGCAAGGATATGATGTCCTACCTTTATCACATTCATATGCTTTTGCTCCAAAATCCAGCCACAGAGATAGCATTCTTGGCATCGACTGATAGATGAATTGGTTTCCATACTGCAGAGACCTGTTTATTTCATGTTTAAATTACAGTATGTTAATGCAATCTATTAAAACTATTAATCTATTAATAAATTATTAACCTATTAATCTATTTATTAATAAATCTTACAAAATTTTACACACTTAATTGTTTCACAGTCTATTTTACGGTTCAGAAATATATTAAGCAGTTTAATGGATATGCAACCAACTAATATATAAAAGTTTAGTCTGTGTTAATCAAAGCTGCAGATGAAATAAGTAACGTAGTAAATACCACTTCTGTCTTAGAGGAAAGAAACAACTGCTTATTTAGAAAACAGAAGTAATCTCTATTAAATGATGCACTTAGTGTTTTTCTTTTACGAAATGGCATAAAATATTTAATCACCCCAAACTCTACTGTTGAAAGCCAATGTATTTTTATGTATTTTTCAGCACTGCAGTAATCATTCTATACAAGCTACACAAAGATGTGGGAGGGTCTAACCTGCCAAAATGATGAACAATGTATCTAATCAGATCTCCTTGCTTTTCCATCTTATTGTCAGTTACCATAGGCATTAATTTATCGTAGTATTTAGCAAGATAAAAATGCCCATCTTCCCATTCTGGCAAAAAAACTGTAACATCCTGAAAAAATAAAGAAAAATATGAATAAAAATGAGAATGCTAAATATTACAGTATTTTCATAGAAATTACCTAGATTCCATTATTTTTGACTATTCCAATGTTCATTATACTTTTCTTAAACATTTTTCTTATATACTTTTTTTTTCTCCTTTTTACCTCAATAGAGTGTATACATACATATATTGGGTATACTTAGCCTCCACTAAAGCTAATTCATATGCTTTTATCTTTAAAACAAGACCCACTTCCTTCTTACCCATTGATACACCATTTAATACTAGTGGTACTTGGCTGCACTATGCGAAGTTGGCATGGTTTACATAATAACGATATTTTGTTACATTATTTAAAAATGCCATCCTGTTAACACTAGCACATGAAATTACCTTATACTTTTTCATAATTGCATTGCTTTCAAAATTAGCAGTTTCTTCCATAAATCTGCCCACTAGCAGCATTGCTCGACCATGGATGAGTTGATTTTTGGTATCACACAGTGCTTTATTCTCAGGGAAACATAACTCAACCCCCTTCTGCAGAACAATGAGTGCTTGGTGAACCTCACCCTAATAGAAAGAGGAAAATGTTTCATTTACTTTAAATAAGATATGTAAAACAGCTTACAGTTGTTACTTAGCAAAGTTCACAGGTGTGTTTCAAACATTCTGACCATGGTGAATGGATTTTATTGTCTTCAAATGCTTCTTATATTCCCTTTTTGTTTCAGCATCACTGTCCCTTAATTGCCCTTCAGCAACGGCTCCCAAGCTTGCTAAATAATTCAAGTTAGTTAAAAGAATATAAGTAAAAGTCTACTATTCAAATTGTTTAAATTAGCCAGGGCTGCTTTGATAGAAGCAGATAATCCATCTACTTTATACACAGTTGTCAGGAGACTGAATAGATACAGAAGAGGATTGACTAGCCGACCGAGGTCATTTACAACATGAATTTACAACACGAATGTATGACTAAGGTCCCAGTTGATGTTTCTCATTTTACATATATATATATGTATAAAAATATATATATATGAGAGAAATATTTTACACATATATATTTTATATATATATATATACACACACACACACACACTTTTTTTTTTTTTTTTAAACTTGGAGAAAACAAAAAGTTACTTTCTTGTACATAAAAAATTCAATTTTCATTTTGCTCACCTTGGACCACAGCCACTTTGCTCTTTCTATATAAAGCTCTGAGAGTGTAGACTCGCCAGCATTCAGAAGTGCATTATATGCAGTCTGGTGATGGCCAGCTTTTCTTGCAATTCTGGCACTCTGGAGCCAACATTGACCTACCAGTTCACTGTAATCCTGGCTGCAGAGATATTTTTGTAGAAAGTGAAAATTTTCAGTTATCAGTACTCTGTTATAATATCAAGCAAATATCATCGTGTGTTAAAAAGCAAATATCTTAATAAGTTATATGTTACAAAGAACCTGTTTAAAATTATTTGTAATATTTACGTATTACACAGTTTTTCCACTAAAAATAGCCTAAAAATACTTTCTTCTCCATTTCTCCTTTACCATTTCAGAATTGACAGACACCACTTTTGCCTTCCAATTTGAACATAAGTAATACTGGTGATAACTGCAGTTGTGTGCAATATAAGTTTCTGCAGATTTTTATTTACAGCTTTTAATATGTACATGGAAAACCAGAAGCTGACCTGCAGAGAATAGGCAGACAGACAAGAACTGGTCACATTCTTACCTTTTACCAAGGCTGAGCAAAGCCCTTCTCAGTGCTAGAATTGGTTCTTTTGCTCTGTAGGAGTTCTGGGTCATTTCAATACGAGCACACCAATTAAGGGAATCTCTGCCATGGTCACCATCTGCTTGCTGAAAAACTGGCCCAATACTGTGCTCTAGCTCACACAGCATATGCAACCTATGACAGCAAAATAAAGGCAAGGTTGAAAATGCTTGCTGTTTGGAGTTTTATGTGGTATTTGTCTTTTTTTTTTTTTTTTGTCCAAAAGCTAGCCATAAAACTCAGTTGAAATAGTATGACTTCCCTTAAAAGCAAAACCACTGCAATATCAAACCCATACCCAAAAGGGAAAACAGATTAACAATAATGCTCACATGTCATTGACTCTATGTACTATCTTAAGCACAAAGTTCAGTTGTACATTTATATTACCTGATGTTCACAAACTTACTTGCTGACTTTTTCAAGTCTATACCACTCTTATTGAATTTCTCATGCAGGACAAATTCCTAACTCAAAGGTTTCCAGTTAGCAGAGAATGCAAAAAACAAGTTGAGCGTAAAAACACACCAGCACCATTTATTGTGGAAATGAAAAATTCTTACTGCTATACTGCAACGTACTTGATTACATGCTTTCCAAATTTGAAAACACAGTGACAAAAGAATAAAGAAACCTGATAATGTGTTCATATCCTCGCTGATAGGATCCTCTTTCAAAGCTTGCTGCTGAAAGGGGTACAATCTGCTCTGCTCGAACAACTTTCAAGGTTTCATAAAAGGCAGCTTCATTTTTCTTCTTGGCTGATAACAATAAATGTCCCAGTCTGACACTCCAGGTAGTGGACTTCACATCTTTGGGAAGTAAGCAAAACAAAACATCCCTCTGTTTCTTTAGCAGCTAACATGCCACTGAAAACTTTCCAAAATAAGATTCTTCAAACTGAATAAATGAGTTTTAAAAAGACTGTATAATCTACCCTTCAACTACCCATCCCAAAGAGGGGGGGGGGAAGGATTGCTCAAAGACCATGCAGCTTAGGATCAAATTCTTTTATAAAATCTAGAAGAGTATTAGTCAATGTCCCCTCCCTTCTCAATTAAAGACAAGACTAACTTCCCCTGGGTTGCTTAATGCTGACCAAGCTAGAAAACACATTTGCTAAGAAATTGAAGAAAATATTCATATTTTGTTATCAAGAAAATCTACCTGAAGCTAAATAATTTTCCAGCAAATCCCACTGTGACAATTTCCACGCTGCCTCCACTCTGTATGTGTTCAGCTCAGAAATCCATTCTGACCTGTTAAAAGTAAGAAAAAAAAGGCAATAAAAATGGTTATGTTTAACTTGTATTTTTTTTCTTTTTTTTCACATGCAAGTTTTACATGATTTTAACAATAATCTTAGTATAAAATTTTCCCTTCTGCTTGAAAAGAAGGTAAGCTTGCTTTAAATACAATTAAATAAAATAAAAACCAACTTCCAATCCAATTTTCCTGTTAGGCTATAGAACCACTATGAAACAAGGGACATGTAAGGCAATGATGGATTTTAGTGTTTAATAAATTAAAATTATCTGCACTGAACATGGTGCAGATAAGCATGTGTCTAGATGTTTTGAATTTCGTAATTTATTTACAAACAGGGTTCTACAAGGTTTGCAAGCGTCACACTGCTAGTAAGATACCCCTGAAAAGCATCATATGCTTGAGAAAGCACAAAAATGACTACTAATACAAATGTACAATGCAGGACTGTCAGATTACTCAAATATTGCACTAAAAGCATATAGTACCTGTTGGCAAGTACTCCATTGACCTGAGTAATTACAGTAGATAACTGACCAAGGCCTAACATGGACTTCACTACACCATGATAATGAATAATCTAGAAATGGAAAAACAAAACCGATTAACACACACACACACACACACACACACACACACACACACACACACACCCCTTCACAATAAATCTGTGGCAGTTTTAAGGAGGAAGTATGTCAATTTGGATGTATAATACTTTATAATGTGAAGAGGCATAACCAGTTGCACCATAGGCTAAATGAACATTCACTATATAAAGAAAATCTCCCATTTCCAAAGAACCTAAATCACCATAACCAATTTTTGAAATGTCTCACTACAGATGTAGTTTGATGTTTGCCAATTTAATAATGCATGTTTTAAGACCTGTGAATAAACTATTAATCCAACACTGCCTGCAAATTACAGTATAAATCCACTATGAAGAGATTTGCTACAGTTCATGAAAGACAACAGCAATACATAGCTAACTTCCACAGAAGATGCTTATGTTCATACACAACTTAAATATTCTGAAGTGATATTTTTGGCTTTTTCTTGTATTAGACAAGTAATACATTGTGAAAGATTAACAAAAAATGTATTAAGAATTTGTCCTGTATTTTACCTGATCAGGTTCCAGCTGGATAGCCCTATCATAGCAGGCTGTGGCATCTCTTAGCAAGCCAATACTTTCATGTTCAAGGATTTGTTCTTTGAGGGATGGTTCTGCTTTCCGAATTGCACTCACCCCAGCTACTCCATCTGGCTCATGCATAGCAGCATACAATTTCTTTTTTCAAACACAAAACATAACAGAATGGTAAATGGACATGAAAAACATCTATAACATCAGAAGACATTTTATATGACATGTTCAAAATGATGCATCTTATGGAAAATGGAGAGCATGGAGGAGTATTCTTGGCCTTAAGCTTTTATTTCAACATTTAAGTAAATGTCAGTTTTGTTAGGCAATTTACCAAATTGAGAAGTGGCTTACTGCCATAGTCACGACTCCATACCACAAAAGGAGTAGCATTCAATTTACCTGAAGCAATTTTGACACAGGGAAAAGTGACAAAATATGACTCTTTTTTTCCCCCCCTTTTTAAAATTAGATAACAAACAAAAAACCTGGAGAAATCCAAGATGCTCCTGAATATTTTGTTTATTCTCTGTGATGAATGATTCAAAGTGCATCACAGCCCTTGTATACGCCTTAGAGCGAAAGGAAGCCACAGCAAGAGTATCTTGAGGTATGAGGTCTAGAAAACGTGTCACATTTTGATATTCTCCGTAGTCCTCACTTGATGCTAAAAAAGAAAAGCAGTTTACAAGTCCATCACTGAATTCATATAAGTAGAAGAACCCTATATATCAGAATTGTATTAACTCATTTTCCATTTTAGTGAGATAAATTGCTTAATTTAAGAACAAGTTTTTCTTTTTAATGTTGAAAGCAACACGGCTGAACCACTGCCTGCATTGTTTAAGATATCAAAGCATACGTTAAACTGAAATTTTAGAAAACTCTCTGAGAATTAACATTTCTTTTATTTTGAAACTCTATTTCTTAAAATAGCCATTAAAAACAGTGAGATTGGTTTGAGGTGAAATTACTGTGAGAAAAACAACTCAAAGTAGAATAATGTAGCGATATTGCCTTCTTATATGATCATAATGTCAAGTGGTACATTTAAATACTTGAAGAAGGTAAATACAACTTAAAATACAGTAAGCATTACTCACTTTTTAGATCACCTCTGTCTTTGTTAGACTTGCTCGTACTTTTCTCAGCAATAAGCATTTGAAACTTATGTCTAGCCCACTGCGTTAGATGATCAAGCATGGAAAACACTGTCTGCATGCTCAGCTGACTTAGATCAGATGCACTGTCTTGAAGTCTCCTAGTACATATGTCATCATGTTTTAGAACAGCCATAATCTCTGCATAAACCTACACAAATATTAAAACAATAAGAGACAAGTGTCATATTGTCATCAAAAAGCAATTAACCTAGTCACAGCCCATACCCAGAATGTTTGATCACAGATATCTTAACTATGCAAATTTCAAATCAATTCAGCATAATCTATTTTTTTCCATTCTCTTCAACATCTGCTAAAGCAAACTCAAGAAAAATCAAATCCAAATTTTATCTTCTACCTCTTATCTGCTCCAATACTTTTATGAACCCTGCTCTGCATGGATCTTGTAGCTCTTTTTTTTTCCTACTTAGAACTATAAGCATTCACAAGAGAAAAAAAATACGCGTCTGAACTCTCAGAAGCGTACAAGCTCAATATATTCTTTTCTTGTGTTGTGCACACTTCCTCTGTGCATTGTTCTGGCTCTTGATACTACTGTAATCATAATTAATTACATGTTTCTCACTTTATGTCCTTCTGAAATATTAAGAAGGTGGAAAACCACATACTAACTTGCAGGAATATACTCTGAAACCGAACTGAAAACATATACTATCTACATAGAAATATTTTATGACTATACAATTTGTTCATATAGAACTGTAGTAATGAACAGCAATGAACAGCTCTTAGGAAGAGCAGCTCCTGAATATGTTTACATAGGACAGCTCCTCCTTATATCCCCTCACCTCTTGTTGATCCTCCTGACTGCATCCCAACAAAACATAGACAAGAATGTGTGGAAGCAGATAAATGGTTACTTTATAGTCATTCTTCATCATAATACTGCAGCAATTGAAAACTTTTCTGGCAAGATCATGCCGTACCTGTTAGAAAGATGGCATTTCCACAAAAAGCAAAATTACACAAGTGTTTTGTGCAAGTATCCAAACAATTCATTAGCATTAAAAACAATAAATCAATAAATTATTAATAAAAATCAGCACACAGAAAAGCATAAGGCTTTACAAAAGCATAAGGCATAAGAGTTTACTTCTGCACTCAACCATTCTTCTGCCCTTAAAAGAAGGCAAAAAAAAAAAAGTAATACATATTTCATGCTATCCTCTGAAACGGGGAGGCCGGTGAAGCCAGGGAACTCATGCAGCTAAATTTGCTTCTGAAACTGGTTAGTGTAGAAGTGATTTTTTCAGTGAGTCACTTACATGTCAGACTATAGGAGAAAGGGAATTAAGAAAATCAGAAAGAAACACAAGTTCTTTTTATGTGCTCAAACTATGGGGAAATGAAATGCTTTTTTCAAAGACTTCCAAGAAGATAAATTAAGGTTTTACAGAAGTATTTCAGGTATTCAGAAGCATTTGTCAGTGTGTTTACCAAAATAAGACTCTGCAGACAAGCGTGGACTCCCTAGACTTCTGGTTTTGACACAATCAGTTACAGCTTAGAGTTTGTAGGCAAGTGAAAGGAAGATACACGGTTACCTTGATGATGCAAGAAGTGTGTGTAGTGTCTGCTCTAACAGGCCTATAGATAAAAGGCTATAACATTCCCTCACTCACCCCTCATTTTCAGAGACTGAAATTAGATTCAGTAATTATAGTTGTATTTACAAACATACACCACAGATTTATGCTTACCTTTGTTATAAGGTAACCTGCCCAAGTTGCTGACCATTCTGCAAAATTATCATCTAATTTGCTTAAGTAAATTGGTTTCTTCATCTTAGACCAATTTACATTTTTTTGATAACTTTTATACCTGTAAGTTTAAAATCTGCATTAGTAAAACTGACATTATTATCTTGAAATAAGAAACAACAGAAAGAAATTAGTTAGCAAGTGCCTGAACTGGAATCCATTGGATTTTTTTTCCCCCAAAAGAATTAATAAAACATTATGAACAGCCAAATGAAACATATTTTCACTCTACAGATCACTGAAATGATACATGAAATATGACCTGTTACCAGCACTTTTAAGGCTGCTGGAACAGCTGTTCAAATCAAACTTAGAAATGCTGTTTGAAAAATGAGCCAAATTTGGTGAGTCAAATTTGTCAAATTGATGTCTCAGTCTTCACAGAATAGTAATAATCACACGCACACAAAAATCAAGTTATCACTTGATAATGTGATTAATGTGGGGGGGAAATGCTTTTAAAGATGTAATACAAATAAACCAAACAAGTATTTACATACCGTGTATTTAAGTGAGGTTCCAAGATTTCTTGCACATGCTCAGGAAACCTTCTCCAAAGCCTGGAGCCTGGGCAGTCAGTGTTTGTCTCTCTGCAGTCATAGATAGACAATAACTCCTAAAAAGTATGGTTCACATGAACCAATTAGCACTGAAAATGCATTTATAAAGAAAATTGGTGCATACAGACATACAAATTACAGAATGGTTAATTCCAAAACTGTATCTTCTTAACTTTTGTCCAGTATTATCTCCTCTTACTAGACACACAGATTTCAGCTAAGTATTAACAGCCCGAGGTTCTCCAGTTGGTACTTGGACATTATCCAATACTCCTCACATCAGCCAATAAGCCAGGACTAGAAGCTGACCTGATTCTTCCTTTTAAACAAGCTTATTAATTTTTCTTAACCCACTGGACTATATGAGGCCATTCATTTTCTCTTGGAGCAACAAAGTAGGCTGAAGTTTTCACAAAGATATTAAACAAGAACAAATCAGCTATATACCTCAAACACATACATCTCAATGTAGCATTTGCACTGTATAATTCTGTGTTCAGTGTGGCAGGAAATAATTCAAGAAGAAAAACTAAAGATCTATCCATATATCTTACCTGAATGGCATATGCTGCAGAATCTTGAGCTCGAACATTATCCGCATAAGCAAGAAATGCTCTGGTCAGTTCCATTAATAATCCAAAGGCAAAATTTGGATCCTCCACTCCAGCCTCAGTCACAAACAAAATACCAATTTTATTAAAAGAAACAGAGTAATTGCTATATCATTTAACATCCTGATAATCACTTTGAAGCCCATCTCCAAACTCATGTAAAATAGAAAACATAGAAAACAGTGGGCCTAAAGCTATTAAAATCCCTATTCTCTATTACTTTTTAAAGAATTTAATGATAAACAAGATAATACAATAACACTCCTTACCACAAATGTAAAATGTTTTCCTTGAGTTTCACTTGTTGAAAAGTCCAGCCTGCCAGGGTCTATGGCTCCCAGCTCACCTAAGCATTCTCCACAAAGCAGTCGGGCTTGAGAATTTGCGTCCTGGCAGCCGATTAAAAGTACAGTTACCAACTGAGAGATGACCGGCTCCACAGTTTCACTGTCTGTTACATACTTGATCAATGTTTCCTAGGAAGTTGAAAAACAAAGATGACTTTTCTATAACCATGACAACAATAAATAAAGCATGTCAGAAATTATACAACTTTAACTCACTTTTTCTCTGTGTTTCATTTGCTTATGACTTTAGCATAGTCACTGAAATATTGTATTTTTGTAACTATAGCTTGGTTTCCCTGTATTCTTTGTCTATATAGAAAGGATGGCACAAATGAAAAAGAACACTGCTCAATTAGTATTGACTTCATGGCCAATATTGTCTTTCATCATCATCCACATCTCTACTACTTCTATCTTTGCTTGTCTTCTTATCAAGTATCTGTCATATTTTCTACATTTTCTTTTTCCACATATCTGTCCAGAACCTTCCTGTTCTGACAGTTCCTCTTGATGTTTCTTTCTTCAGCTATTGTTCCACCTCTTAGTTTCACTGCCATTTATAACTGTATTATTTTATATTCATTATCCATTTCTTTACTCTTGTTTCTACATAGTCCATGAGTTCTTGAAGTCCTTTAATGACTGATCATCACTCTAACTGAATTTCCTTTCTTTCTCATTTGGATTCAGATTTGATTCATTTTTGACTCTATTCAAATTAGCTTTCTATACCTGATTTCTATATAATGTTTCTTTCAGACTGGTAAGTGCATGGATACGAACATCTACATTCTCATGCTGGATGGCTCTCATGGACAGCTGCAGTGTTGTCTGCAAGTCAGTGCTTTTGGAGGATTCCTGAACAAAATACAATACAAAAAGTTCAAGTTAACCACAACAGGAAGACAGTTAAACAGCATCTCAAAGAACAAAAGGGGAAACACATATGAAACTTTTTACCTACATTCTTAGCTATATCTACATTCCACTATTTTGCCATTTTTTAAAAAATATTTTCTCCAAAGGTTTTTCTTATAATTCCTAATGCAAAGAAAATTACCAACTTGCTTGGTGAACTTCAGTATCTGAAATGGAGTTAACCTTTATTCTTGTTACTTCATTCGTACTAATTGCTACTTTCCATCTAATTTCTAAACCTTCTGTAGGCCACCAAAAAAATAAACTGTACCGTATTCCTATAAAGTAGATGAACTTGGTAACTTGGGAATACAGAAGAGGAATCTAATTTAAAGTAGTTTCTCCTGCAACTCACTAATTGACAAAGCTAATACTGTAGTCTTTCAAGAGTAAAGAGGGCATAAAACTCAAAAAAAATCAGGGTCAGGGTATTAGAGAATAAGAATGCTAAATGTGAGCACACTTCACTCCTAAAGAAGGATAAGGACTCGCTTCAAGGTCTCCTATTATACACAAATTCCAGTTTGCCAAGAAGCCATTTTCCAGTGAATAATTAATCAATAAACCTTACATGTATTCTCAATTATCATTAATTAATTCAATGTACAAGAAGAAAATAACTGTACCTTTCTATATTCCTGAAGGACTACTTGAACTTCTTTTAGTTCTGGAAGGTCAGGCAGAAAGTATATTTCATGCAAAAAGTCACGGACTGCATCCCTAGTAGTTAAAAACAAAAATATTTTACAAAGAACATGGTAAACATCAATTGGATTAGAAAAAAAAAAAAAACCTCAAACTAAAATGTAAAATGTCATCACTGGAAGAACAAAGGTGCTAACTCTGCCTTGTAAAAGCAGCAAAAGACCTAATTTCTCCCAATTTCCAGATCTGTATACTCTAGCCACAATTGCCAAATTAAAATAAGCAGTGCTTTGAATAAATGACAGCAATCATTATTACTCTGCTTGTGTGGCTTGCAGAAGCAAACTATAGGTGACTAATGCAAAACCGCAGAATCTGAAAACAAGTTTAAGAACAGAAAAAAAAGCAGTCTGAACAAATTGTAATTTGGCCAAATCTTAACATACTTTTTCTAAGGATAGTATACAGACACAAGAGTTTCTCTCGCAGGCCCAAGCAACTTTAATTTAAAGTTATCCCTGTTCTTATTACAATGCCTAATAGTCCATTTAGCTGGGAACGATTTGTACAGTACCTGTTCTCAACTATGAGAAAATAAAATATGGCTGTAGTTTCCTTTGGCTGAATATGGATAAGGGGCAGTAATGCTACTATCACATGACTAAGTAGAGAGCCAAGATAAGAATGGTCCAGACTTCGAACGAAGCAATCCCAAGCTCTAAACAAGAAAAGACAACAATAAAAACAATAATAAACAAAAATAAACAAAACAATAATAAAAATACTTAAGCATAGAGACATTTCCACTGAGTCATGAGAAATTTTAAGTTATGTCAGCTCTAAGATTTAGTCTAAAAATCAGGTTGTGTTCAAGGGCAGAAATGGCAGCTATATCAATATTTGGGTTCACTACCCCACCTGCAACACAGTTCTGGAAAGTCATCTTTGTATCTTAGACCTGTTCTCAGCGTAGTCATCATCTTTACTCTCACTGAACTGATGTGTTTTGGACCCATGAGCTTCATTAAAGACATAAGACTGTTTAAGGCCTAAATATAAATACAAAGAAAAAAAAAATGAATGTATTAGGTACTCAGTAAATTACAATACAAGCATATGTAATACTACAGTCACGCCACACCCTGGCTTAATAAGTCATACCCTATAAATTAGGTGGAGTAACAAAGATCTACTTTCAGTCTATCTCATTGGTGTAAATCTTCAGACAAACAAACTCGATCTTGATACTTAAAAAAAAAAAAAAGTGAATTAGCAAAAAAGAGAATGAAAACAAGGTTGGATTGACGGGATTGTAACAAACAAACAAACAAAGGAAGTAATTTAGGCTGCAGTATGTTGGCAGATTAAAGAAGGAAGATTTGAAACACCAAAGTTTATGGTTACAGAAGTTTAATAATTGCATGTCCAAACTGTTACAAGCAGCCAAGGACAACTTTCAAAAATAGAAAGAAAAAAATACCAATAAACTTGCATACAAAAATAAGAGAAATGACACAAAACTTTTGGCAAAAGTAACTGCTCCAGGGAGCAGGTAATAGCACACAGGTCAGAAGGAATGATTAAAGAATGCAAAGATGGAAGAAAAAGCAGCAGATGTTTCAGTTACAGGCACTGGAATGTTCAACATGATGCATTAGTAAGAGGCAGAAATCTGAGCTTGAGGAATGGGCCTGGAAGGACAGATTCACAAACAGAACACAAAAAGATAGAAACTGTAACATACGGCAGAAAAGTTAAATAAATTAAGAAATTCAGAAAACACAAAGATATAGAACTAGGAAAATGAAAGCATCTCAGCATTAACAGAGAATGAGAAGCAAAAAGTTTGTATGAAAATACTCAAAAAAAAAAAAACCTACGTAGAAGTTGCTTTGGTTCTAATTCTAATTTACAGAAATCATCTGCACTGCCTCTCTAGAGTGGCTAAAGGGAAAAAAAATTATTTTTCCCACTAGGATTAGGATCCCATATCCTCTTTCCAAAATGATATGGGAATCTCATATCTTTGACACTACAAGGACAGTACCACAATCAAATAAGCAAGTCTTGAATATTAAGATAGTCCTTGCTTACCTCTGTTTCAATATTCAGAATAAGATTGACTCACCATTTTTTTATCCTCAATGCCAACACTGGAACTCAACAACTGCATGTTAAAAAAGGCCAAAATACCAAGCAATTTAGGCTGCAGATAATCAGCCTAAGGGACAAAAAAAAAAAAAAAAATCTAAATATATTATAGCAACAATTAAGTGCTAATTCTGAGAAGACAAACGAGAAGAATACCAAATATATACATTATGCCTTAAGATGTATCAGTGTTCAGAGAAATCCTTTTACTGCTACTACTAATGAAGGCCATTTCTTTTTTACTGCATACTTGCTATATACCTCCCTGTTACAGAAATTCCAGATATAAAATTAGAGATTTCAGATATAAGATATGAAGCACTAGCCTTTCTACTACTATTTGTTCAAGCTAGGATACATAAGTGATGTTCCAAGTACAGTATACATTCAAATTGGGTGACAGAGCACTGGAACAGGCTGCCCAGAGAGGTTGTGGAGTCTCCTTCTCTGGAGATCTTCCAAACCCGCTTGGACGCAGTCCTGTGCCACGTGCTCTAGGTGACCCTGCGTGTGCAGGGGGTTGGACTGGATGATCTCTAGAGTTCCCTTCCAACCTTAACCATTCTGTGATTCTGTGAAATTGGGGAAATGAATAGTCAACAAAAAAACTTGGGAACATTTTGATCTCCTTACCATTTGCTCAGATGATGTTATTTCTCTAGGTCCTTGATAGGGATCATCATGAGATGCAAATGAAGCCAATATTGATAAACCATTGAAAACCTGTTGATAGTGCTCTCCTATACGTAGCAGTAATTCATTATGCAGTCCCTGGTAGTCCTGTCTCAGCAAGCTACCCAGCTCTATCTCAGTCTCGTTCTATAATAAAATATCACAGAGAAATGAAGTCTTAATTTCATCAGTGAAATCAGTATGCCAAGAAAGGGGAAGCACTAGACTCGGGTTGACTGACTGTAGGAACCTAGGAGAGTGCTTCCAACCAGCTGAGCAGCTAATTGAGGTCTCAGGACCTTTGAAGAGAGGAAGAAAAATTCAACATTTTCACAGAGCCAATGGAACCGATTGCAAATAGTGGAAAAAAAAAATCTGTACATATAAACCTACATGTACCCTAATTAAAATTAAGCAGGAGGAAAACAGCTCATTGTTCATCTATCATGGTTTCTAATCTGAATGTATAAAATAGCAAATGCCAATTTACCTTGAGGTAATGAAGTGCTCGCTCAAGCTCATCCTTTGAGCAGGAACAGACCAAATGAGAGAAGATGTATTTGAAATTGTTGATTAAAATTTCTCTTCGGTTTACATTCAGCTGTTTTGCTATGGTTCGAATGAGCATAGAAGCTGCAGGACTGGCTTTGGCTGCCAGATCAGGCAGCAAAACTTGTAGGGTCCGCTAGTAGATTGAGAACACTGATTAGGAGGAGGAAAAAAAAAAAAAAAAAAAAAACCAACCAACCAACAAAATCACACTCCAAGAAGTCCCAAATCCAGGGTTGTTTTGTTCTCTTTGTGTCAGTATGACACTTATGCCCACATACTTAAGTATTAAGAACTCCACTGAGTTGGAAACAGTCATGAATGTACTTAAAATAAAAGGGTTTTTTGTTTTTTTAAAAGGTAGGTGCTTCATCTAACCAGTATTAAGAGAAGCATCCAAGTAAAAGGGGAGTTAACTCTTTTTTTGTCCATCCAGACTCTCCACAGAAGGAAATCTTAACACGAAACCCCAAAACACACCTACCAGTCAACTAAAACATTGCTCACCTGTCATGTTCCCCATCTACTAACACAAATATGAAGAGAACATGTATGAACTACTTCAAACCAAACAGATATCCAAACAATATCAGAAATGTTCTATCTATAAACACTTTCATCACTTGAAAAAGGAAAACAAACAAAGCAAAACCACATTTTATAAAGAACCCCTCCAAGGTACTAAATTGCCAAGCTAAAGGCACTCACTGACTATTCCAGACCTTGGAAAGCTCCTAACTCATCGTACCTCTAGCACTGTAGCCACAGCGCAATTCCTTGATAGATTTGTTCTTCCTGCAATTGTTGTTGCAATTCCAAGTGAACCTAATTCTAGTAAACATCAATGACAGCAAAAATTCCCATCTGTGATGTTCAGAGAAAAATAACAGACTAAAATAAAAATCTACAAGTATACAAAAATTAGAAATAAAAAGGAACAATCAACTTACTGAGAGAAAGCGATTTAGGTCTGGAAAATCAAATACATTGGCAATTTCAGATAACATGTCCAAAGCCATTTCTCTCTGGTGAGCAGCTTCTTGTTTCTGCAGCTCATTACCCTGGCATGGAGCATTCAGGACCGCCATCTGACTGGAGTGCAGAGATTCCACTAGAAACTAAGCATCAGGAAATATATATTTTTTTCATATTATTTTCCTCCTTTTTTTCCCCCTTTTTACTCCCTAAAACTACACACAGAAGTTGCACTTCCTATGCGCCTGTTTTCCATTCTCATTTATTGCACATGCATCCCAAAGTAATAATCATGTATCTATCTCAATTAGCATCTACTGAACGCATTTAATTTTGCATTTAACTTTGACCCTGAAATGGCTCACAATTCAAATATTATTAAAAATCAGGAAATTTAAAAAAGGCTTTTTAAAATTTTAAACAGAACTTCTCTTTTCAGTTAACAGGTATAACCAAAACCCAAATTCATCATTGCAGTATTACCCTTGTAACAAACGGCAAATTCAATTTTAATTTTACATCTCCTGTGACCAAGGTGCTATACAATGCAGAAGAAATTACAGAGTTCCTCTATTTCAAAATTCCACTTTGTTCAATTCTTCATGAAAATTATAAAGATGAATTAAATACATACAAAAAATAATCCAACTATATGCCTGTGCAAATCAACCTCTCTCGCATTTTTACCTGACAGATAGGCTTCTTGTACTGACTGAAAAAAGCCTGAAGTTTTATAGATTTAGCTGCTGCCAGGGATCGAATTTCTGTATATGCTGCTCCAGCCACAGAAGCCGACTTGGACAACAAACAGTGCAACAAATGCAAAAGAGCAAAAGGTACTAAATCTCCTTTTGATGCCCTTACAAAGTAAACGGAAGAGAGAAAAGGAAAAAAAAAAAAAAACAGAGAGAAAGAGAGGTTAAAAAAAAAAAAGCACATTACTAAAACAACTTAAGACTACACAAGAATTATACAATTACGATACAAAACAATTCACCGGTGTATTTTAATGGGCTTAGTTGTGCTTGTTATTAAAGGACAGAAAAAAAAAGTGAGGGATATTCTGCATGAAATAAAGGCTTATTACATTTCCAAATGATTCTAGATGAAGACTGAGCTTGAAATAAGTATGCTTAAATTTACATTTACATTTGGACTAAAAGTTACTCTGTAAAACTGACAATATTTTGCAATTTTCAAAATACCATCAGAAGTACCTTCCAATATCTCCTGTTGTGAGAATCAGAGTATCCTTCAGCTCATTATTTCTTGATATTTTGGCTTTTGTATAGGCTTCTTTCATTCTTGAAACAAAGAGCTGGAAACACAGAGGATAAATAAAACAAGAAAAAAGATAATTTGAAAATATTTGATATTAGTGAAGCAAAATTGTATTAAGTTAGCAGAAACAAAAGAGAAACAACAAACAGCAGCAGAAAATACAAGTAACAGAAAACACAAACAACAACAGAAAACAAACAGGAATTCACCTCTTTTATCAATTCTTCTTCAGAGTCCAATGATTCCAGTATGTTCTTTATACAGTCACTAAAAGCCACCCTTACATCTTTGTCTGGATCTTCCATTAGATTTAATAAAGACCCAACAAGATTTTTTACGCTAGATTCATCACTGTTAAAATTCAGATGCTTGCAAAGATGAGGTATATTTTCTATAAATGCTGAGGAATTGGTTGGAAAAGGGAAGAAAAAAATACACTTTTAGTACTTTTGAACACTGGCAAACTAAAAAGCTACCTAAAAATCAGATTTTAAAGTTTTTGGACTTCCAGACATACTCAGAGAACAAAATTAAGCCAACTTAATTTAAGACAAATATCAACAAGAACAAATATTAGCACAGATAGCGAGCGAAATACAAGATGTCAAGCACTATTACAGCTATAAAATATACATATATATGTATGGAAAAAAAGAAAAAAAAAAGAATCAACAGGTACAAGCATAGTGGCTTAGTACTTTATATAGACTGCAAACTGTTAAAAACAAAGTCACATACCTAGCTTTACTGAACTGGATTCTTTGTTCTCAAGAAGGCTAAGAAATGGCTTGAAAATATAGGCTTGCACAGAGCAAGTTTTTTCATGAGCTGAAGTCATAGTAAGGTTGCTACATAAAATATCATAATTAACAGGCTTAATATCATAGTCCATTAAGGAAGGTCTTACACCGAATGTACCAGACAGACAGCACGCTAATTGCCCAACTATGGCAGCACAAGCCTCCTTGACGAGCTCAGACTCATCTTCGATTTGATTTCTAAAATGCAAATAAAAAAGACATTTGAATAAACTGTTTACTCACTAAATTGCATTTCTGCATTGTCCAAATTCTCTAACGATACTGTTATCAGGACAATTTAAAGGATTTGTCTCACTAAAACGTCTTTTTGATTTTCAGACCACTGAGGCTTCAAGTGTATGAAATAACACTGTGTATGCTGAGTGCTGCATATTATAAGGAAATTTAAGACTAGAAACAGCAGCATAGAAGAGAGCAAGACATGTATACAAAAGCAGGAAAAAAAAATGAAGCATCTCTAAAAATGAAGAGATCCATAGACAAACATCATTTTTGTTTCACTGAAAAAGATCTTAGTTTAAATCTACTATTTAGGACTGGGGTCTTTACTTATTGAAGTAGTTTGCATATTGACTTGGTAGGTGAACACTGTTCTATTGTACATCTTCACTTATACCTACTCACGGATAGCTTTTATGACCTCTCACATAGAGCCTACTACATTTTAGATGAAATGTAAATAAATATCTACTTTGGTGCTTACAATTCAAGTTTTATATACACAGTTTTCTTCTCACATAAAGAAGAAAAAGTAAAAGTATACATACAAAAGCGTTTTTGGAATCATACTGTAGGACTGCACATTTGATGGATGAAGAAAGACAGAGAACCCTTTAACACAAGTGGCCCGAATTACTTCATGGGGGCTTTGTAGTGCCCAATGATAAACGGATTTTCTCCAGTCCAAACGTATGTTTCTTGGGAAGAGAGACAGGAGGAACACGCACCATGACTGAGTTTGAGGTGCTGAAGAGAAAAACAAAATAAAGCAGTAAATTCACATATTTATTAAATTTATAAATGAATTCATATAGTCATTATACGTAATATCCAAAAACTGAAAATTTTTAATCCTCAAAGAGGATACAAAAAATAAGATTAAACTGCTTTAAAGTAAAACGGCACAAGAAAAAAATGTAACCAAAGACATAATAGGTTTTAAACATTTAACATACTTACAGAAGCTTTGTGCAGTCTGTTGACTCAGAAGTTGAGGATCATACCCAAAAGCGGATGGTTTAAAAGAAGAATCATCAGAGTGGTTATAAATCCATGGCAGAGACAGCATTCCACATAAGTTATCAAGAATCTGATCACTCAGTGGAATTTTTACTAGGGAGAGGGAAGGAAAAAAAATCTAAATTTACAAAATAGATACATATTTTACATTCTTAATTTGCTACAGAACATTATATTCCCTATCAACAAAAGTTAGTATCAATACTCACTACTACATGTTTCTGTTCCACATTTTAGGAGGCATAGTAATAAATAATGCAGTGCTACAGCAAATAAAAAATGTGTGAAATCACTGGCAGCACTGTACTTCCATGTGCACTAGAACAAACACAACTTGGGTATTTCAGGACTTGTATGAGCAATGTCAAGTGGACTCCATAATGTCTAGTAAGCTGAAATCATGGTGTCACTTATCTTAGTAGAGTCCTCCATCCAACTAACTGCTTTTAGAAAATATGTATGTACTTCTTATTTTGAGTTTGCTATTGTACACCATATTTGGCTGAAATCAGTCAAAAGATTTGAAAGCTTTCAGTTGAACAGACAAATACACAGAAGCAGCATGCCTTACCTTTAAAAAGAAAAGTAGCTAAAAACCATTACCTACAAAATTAAATTCTTATAAATATTCATATCGCCATATAGATTTTATCTGAACAAGAAGCCACAGAAATGAAGAAAAATTAGGACTTATAAATTGCCGTTTTTGTACAGGAATGGAGTTCTAATGCAAGATATATAAATTCAGCCACTCTACCACAATAAACTAACTCAGTGTTACCTGCATTTCTAGTTTTCAGATTCAGTAAAAAACTTCTTAGTCTACAATTTCTCACCTTGCACATACAGCAAAGCATCCAAGATTTTCACTATTCTGTCAATCACTTGTTCTAGTTTAACAGTTTGAGCAGCAGCTTCTAATAGGTTCCTGCAGACTTTCACTATTCTTGTGATAAAATCAGAGGAAATCCATGTGAGTTGTATATTCACCAAAGAATCTATGGAGATGGAAGTATCCTTAGAAGTGTCAGTGTCACACGAATGAGTTACTTTACAAGCTATCCTGCTTTAAAAAAAAAATCATGATTAGTGCAAATCAGTGCATTTAATGCTACAAGCAAAGTGATTGTTAGGAAATTTATACAAACTACATGAAACTATTAGCTTCTCTTTTCACCTTGACGCATTTACCTAGTAGAATCTGGAGGAGAACAATGAACTATGCACAAAGCAGCTAGTCGCAGTATTACAGTGATCCCTTCGACAGACTGAAGAACATCGCATGTCAGAATTTCTTGCTCAAGAAGAAGCATTAAGGATGCAGCTTTCTTTGTGATGGCATTCCATAGCATGCTCTTCATTTTCATGTTCACGGGACTAGGTCTGTAATTTAACAATACTAATTACTAATTACTGCTCAAACACACACTTTCTCAGAAACTAGAAATCAACATAACACAAATAGAGCTAATCAATTCTGGATACAGGACTACAGTATTAGGAAAAATGTTTTTTTCACACCGAAAAAGCAGTTTGATGCAGTTGCTATGAAGAAACTGCCTCAAAAAAAGTTAGCACATCTGGTTATTAACTACTGGCCAACTTATTACGAAAGTGGTTGGTTACCACTTACTGGTGGTAACCATACCTTACTGGTACAGGTGATTTCTTTGGATGTTTTGTTCGTAGGCTTAATCTTTGCCTTTTCTCTGGAACTTCATCACTGCTACTGCTCCACCCATCAGTATCAGAAGTGTCTAGCTGGTTTTGATGGTGAAGCTCTTGAATAATTTCTTCTGTTTGTGTTTTTAATGCTGCATAAAGTGGACTCACCAGATACTAGAACGGACAAATAGTAGAGATACCATGATCCCAAGCCTCACTTTCCAAAGACATGGTAGCACTGTTTCCAACTCAAAATAAAAGACTTAAAATAACAAAAATATCATAAATTTCTTAAAAAAACAAAAGCCTTTTCTTTAAGAGCCTTAGTTAAATGATAAAAGCTTTTATAAGTAATGAAATTTCCTGAGTCTCCATTGGAAACGCTAATGCTGGTTGTTTCATTCACCTTGTTCAGCTGTTTGGGTTATTGAAAGAGTTTCTCCATTCTTGCCCCAGTACCCGGCTACTGAGGCCACGGTAGACGGAAGCTTAAGAGACAAATGATACAGATGTGGGTGTATGGGGTAGAATACTCAGCATGTTGTTTTATCTTAAACCTTTCTGACTCCTTGCCCTCAACAAACATGACTGAAAGTTGGACTAAATTTCTGACATGGTTAGAAAACAAGAGCAACTTGAATAAAGTGAAATTATTTGTCAACTCCCCTTGTTTTACTGTGATATCTCTATTTTATACTTTGATTACAGATAGTCCCTTGTGTTTGCACAGCCTCTCACTATTTTAGTGTGCCTTAAAAGTAGTGTTCAGATATAGCCAACTTTTCAAAGAACTGTAACCTGTAAAATCATGTAAGCCATCTTAGAATATGAATCTAATTATCTAACTAAAACAATAATTCTTAGGTTTTTTCTTTGCACAGATGTAGGCTTTTGTACATTACCCATTCCCAAGATAAAAATAGATTTTAAAATTAACCTACCTCTTGTTCTTCCTGAGTACCAAGCACATCCACAAAAATTTTGCATATGGTACTGACATGGACTTTTCTTACTTGTAAGGCACATTCATAGCCAATTGGAACAAATTCCAGAAAATATTGCAGTATATGGCAAAAAGCAGCTTTCAGCTTTTCAGATTGAAGACACCTGAAAACTTCACCTTCAAACAATGCACAAAGCTTCTTGAGTAGCATATTTAAGTAGACAGGTTCAATATTTTTGTAAGAACCTGCTTCAAATGGCAGCAACGTCCTCACCAAAAGTAAGAGTGGTTCTTCAAAGAGTTTTGATTCTTCAGCACCCATTTCAAGTACTGACTGTAAAATTCCAAAAAAGACAGTGAAAAAAACACTGGCCAGCTGTTCTGGAGGTCCTCCCAAATGAATTAATTTTATTAAAAATTTAATTGCCAAGGCTTTAACTTTTGGACTACCATACTCCAACAGGGAGCAACCTATCCCCCACAGAACAGTATCTTGTCTTACAAAAAACACATCTGCAACAATGTCTGTCAGAATAGACATTAATATAACTTCCAAACTTTCCACATTGGGCATGCCCATCAGCTGTAATGGTGCCAATCTTAAATATCCAACATTGTCACTTGTATTGCTTGAAAACCTCTTTACAGTCACAGGCCAGAGCAGCACATCTCCCCAGAGATGCTTTTGTGCGTCTCTTTCGTGCACGAAAATTAAGTCTTGGAAAAGCTGTAGCAAGTCTTTCGTTAGTACTTCAAAAATGGAGCAACACTTCATTTTGAAAAGAAGTAGTAAAGAGCAGATAACATCACAGATATTCTTGTGCAAAGTATAACAGTTTGGAGATGCAGCAATTCGGAGAAGCCTTGTTATGATCCAGTTACTAAATTCTAGAAGAATAAAAAAGAAATAGCAAATAGCAAACTTTTGTTTTTATTGTAAAAAAAAAAAAAAAGCTCATATTAAAACCACCTTCTTGAGGGCGAAAACAAAACAGGTTGCTCATCAATAAAACCATAAATCTCCTTAAGATAAATGCATTTGGACTTGGTAAACAGAATGCTATCACAGAGGCAAAAGACCTTATTGAAAAAAAGAGGAAAAAAAGTAGGGAAAAAAAGGCATTATAACAACAAAGACAAATAAACAAGAAGAAGTTACATTAGGTTCCATTTCATCTACATTTTCTGCATTTCTGAAAAAGACTTAGAAAATGACTATGGATTCAGGATATCTCCCCAACAGGAACAAGGCAATATCTTAGTAAACAACAGTAATCAATGTCAGACTCTTTCCTGATATACATCTTGATAAGTTTCCATTATCAAAAGTGCAAATTAATTTACAATTATAAAAGGGTATACCATAAGATTAACTTATAAATGCTGTACGTCCAAGGGAACAAAAATGGGGGAAAATGGAGACTTGTATGATCCCGTGGGAAGAAAAATGAAATCAATATAAACTTTTCTAAAGTCTCACCAATGCAATTGCATTCAGTTTCCTCCTGATTTCCATCTAGGTTTACAAACATGAGGGGGGAAGATTTCATGATATGTTGAATAAAATCAAGCAGCATTACAGAACTTGGCTGCGAATCGGATTTCTTAATAAGCTCCAAAGCAACTAGGAGAGGAAGAAAAAAAAAAAAAGCTGAATTAGTACCATGATAAAGCAAATTCACAGACTTTCTTAATACTTAACAGAGAAAGAAGAAAATTATTATATAAAGTATTATGATATGGTATTAAGCCTCTATATTAAACCTGTATAACTCTCACTTAGAAGTGCTTTATAAATACTTTTTATACTTTTTCAGTTATACATTTGACTTAGGTTACTTTGTATCATAACAGTAAGGATTTCATCATGCAGATTATTTAAAAATAAGTCATAAGTCATAACGCATTCAGCTAGTAAATTTTTGTTGCCACTGTAACTCACATATAGCTATAATTTATTTGTGGCAGGAATTGCATAAAGCAGAAATAAATACACACACCGGCAGGACAAACCAAATCACCATTTTAAAAGCAAGGGATGTAATACTTACCAACGTCTACATCTGTAAGAATTCTGTCAATGAACTGGCAGAGTATCTGTCTTGGTTTCTGCACAACAGAATTGTATTCTTCTGGATTAGCACTAAAGTTAAAAAATATATATATTTTACCATTATCCACTTACATATATAATAATTATCTAAAGTGTATACAAGTGACAGTGTAGAACAGTAAAATTGGTACTTTTTGCTTCTAGAAGTCTTCAGAAAGCTACAAATTGATTTTGCATTTTAGTGATCAGAAAATTGTCTTTTCCTCTTTTCCTCATTTTTCAAAAGAATTAAGTTTTATGAAGTGCTGAAGACAGTTTTTTTTCTTGCTATGCACTTATATTTGATTAAATCTCTCTCTGACCCACCAAGGAATTTACACAGAGAACAGTGGGGATTTACATTTACAGGATTTGCAAACAGAAGAGTTTAGGTGCAGAAAAATAAAATTAAGATCTATTTTGATTTTGGAATTATAAAAATTACTCAACTGACAGGCTGCCAGTACACAGAGTAAGAGAAGTCAACAGCAATAGCAATGGCCAAAGCATCAGCTGATGCTGAGGTTAAGTCTTCAGTATACACCTGCACTTCAACATCCACTAGCTGTCTATCACAGCACAATGCTACAGTATTTAACTTTACAGAATACTGTCATTTCAATTTTAGAGACAAACTTTTATCTCCGTAAGATGGTATTGAAATAGGCCTCAGATGTGAAAAGCTTTTATACTGCTTTAATATTTGCAGAAATTAGTAAATTACTCTTAACAACATATTTTATTGATTTGTGAGGGCATGCATAGCAAATGACTGTTAGAAACTTCAAGTTTCAGGGGTAAGTAGGTTCATTTCACCTGGCACAAGGAAAACTGCACCTAGGGGAACATGACACGCAGTTTGGATGCTTTCAGAGAAGGCCACAGATAAGATCACAGCCTGTTCACAGAAAACTCAGTATCTATCTTTCTGGAAAGACCACCTTTCCCACAGCATCGACAACAGTGGGTGAAGATGTGTGCCTGTATGTCTTTTACTAGTCAGCCATAAAGGCTCAAGAACACCTTTGATTCAGGCATTACCTCAAGAAGCAAGAAACCCAAGGACAAAGTCTGCCACACTCCACCCTGAGCATAAAAATGGGGCCTATTTCAGCATCTAAATAGAGGTGCTCCTGCTACTTTTTTTACTTTATGTGAAGAACAAAGCTGGCTGTTGCAGTCATGCCATCCCTCTGAGGAATCTTGTTTTTACTTCGGACATAGACATTTAGCATATTTTAACTGAGCAGCTCACATAGCAACCAAACCTGGATGCAGCCCTGACCAGATAAGCTTCACAGCAGCAGGGCAGAGGGCAGCAGGTTGCGGGGACCTGGCAGATATTGGAACTCCTTCCCCTATCGGGTGAGCCCACGCCAATAGCACGGCACAGCGGCAGTTTCCTCAGGGCCCGTCTCGCCCGTCCCGCCCGACCACTCGTCTGCATCTGCCCGCAGCCACGCGCTCTGCTAGGCCCGCCGCACCGGGGGCGGCGGCGAGGCGGCTACGGCCCGCGCACGCCCTACCTGGCGAGCTCGCGCAGCGCGGGGATCATAGAGGCCATCTCGAGGCCCTGCTCCGCCATGGCGCCCGCTTTGAAACGCGCGGCGCGCCAACAGCACTGCGC
>NW_010584054.1:15450-39386 GCF_000705375.1 Tinamus guttatus | reverse complement strand
CGCCGCGTAGCGAGCGGCGGGAAGGGAATTTGCAGCACTGCCTGCTTTTTGCTGCCTTGTTTTGGTTTACTTGTTTCTTCTTATTTTCCATGTCTGTTATTACCCATTCCTCTTATATTGAGGGAATAAACGTATTTAATTGCCTAAGTAAACGTATTTGATTGCCTAAGTGCCTTAAATAACCCTCAGGGTTATCTAGGTGCCATGCGATATACCTAAAGCAACCTGCTTTCTTACACTAGAGAGAAAATTAACTACGAAGGGATGGTGTAAGGAGGGATGTAGACTTGTGGCCCCTACACAGCAACCTTGTGCACCCAGCGAGTCTGTGAGACCCCAGGAGAAGAGAGGGTATAAACGGCGCTCTGTGCGTTGAAACTAATAGCAGGAAGGGTGCTTAACGGCAGAGTGAAGTCTGAACTTTGCTTTCCTCATTCAGGAGTATAGCAGTTTTTACATTTTTTTATGAGCTTCTTAGCGTTGTTCCTGGGCTGAAATAAAATCCTCTCAGAGGCTTCTAATGCTGTTGCCTGTTTCCACTGCTCTGTGCATGTCTCTTGTGTGTAAAACAGTCCAGGAAACAAAGTGGATGCATTTGTTCATTGCCATTGCTGATTTATTTCACATGCAGGCTTTTAGGCCTATTGCTAATGAACTTTTTCAGTCATACCTGTTTATTTTTATCCTATGAAATACATGTAAGCAGTTGAAAAGGTCAGCAGAGCTTTGTATGGAACATCCAAGAGTATCCTGCTTGCTAAGTTGGGAAAGAACTGGAATATTTCGAGAAACGTAACAAAGTATAATTGAGTTTCAACTTGAATTACCTTTCAATACTTACTTGTAAGGTTTTCTACTAGCTGATTACGTAGAATATTAGCGTTTTGAGAATCTACCTAGAACAAAAACATCTTAAATGTTTTGTGAAGTAAAACTTTGATAATACAGCAAGACCAGGTATGTCTGGGCTTTGTTATCATTTTAATTTGAATGCAGAAGTTTCTACTCTATTTAAATATATACTTATCATTATAGTCAGAATAACATTCTGAATGTAAACTGGCAATTTACCCTATGGAAGGGGTGAATTGCACTAACTGCTAATTTGAACTATGGTGAAAGTCATCCCTGATAAACTTGGGCTCCCAACTTTGGGATATTTAACTCTCTCCGCTCAGAAATCTGCAAGTCTCCTAGATCAACAAAGGGATCCTACTAATATAGGTATCGTAGAAGTACTTTAGTATAAATAGAATGCTATAGAAGTTCATGGTGCAGTTACTCCAAGCATATAACAAACATGTTCAGGCTTTCTTGTACTCTTTAGAGCAGTTCAGAGTTCATGTTGGTGAAATAGGTATGCAGAAATCCCAGCTTACCTAGCTCTACCTCCCTGGCTGAATTTTTCTGCGTTTTGTATCAGATGTAGTATACACAGTATTGTCAGGATTTGTGTGTTTTTTTTTGTTTTGTTTTTTTAAATCCCTCCCCACCTGAACACTCAGGCCTGCCTCCTCTTTGGCTTCTGTTGCGGCTTTTCCGCACAGGGCACTTGTTTAAATTTCCTCCTGATACTGAGTACCACAGAGTGACAACAACACGTTTACTCTGCTTTTGTTCCTTCTGGTGCAACCTCATTGGAAAACAGAGAGGAACATACTGTTGCTCTTGGGGCTCATCCACAGTGTAGATGTATGTGCGATATTGTCTGTTAAATCGCAGCTGTCCTTTGTAGGTAGACATAAGTGTTTTTACAAGGATCTAAATGCACCTGTGTGTTCCTTGAGGCCTGTGTGAATTGTGAAACACGGATGTTGTACAGGCTGATACAGGGGTCAGCAGAGGAACAGCCAGGATGGTGCAGGGGACTCTTGGAAGGCGTGCTAAGTGGTTTTATGTCGTATCAAGGTGTGTTTATGGTTCATCACTTGCATGGCTGCTGTAATAACACCTAGTAGTCTATATGATGACTTGATTTCCGCATATAGCCATGGAAATGGTTGTCAGAGTAGCTGACCTTTGAACGTGTTGCATTGTTCCGGTACATCATAAAAACATATATTCTGGAAAGATATATGTCCTTCAATACCTGTGTTGCCTAGTCAATTTGGCTAGAGAGAAGAGGTGCAGGTTAAAATAATATTTGGTCCTGGATATTAGTTGATGCTTCCCTTCCCTCTTTTTAATGAAAATGAGCAAAATGGAGAATGGTGAAAAATTGAGTAGTGAATGTTGGTAAGGGCCATTTACAGCTGACAGAAATATGTAAATTCAACCACTAGGCAAGAGAGGGGACAAAAGTAAGGAAAGAAAGTATACGATACATTAAAAACTATCTCCTCACATCTCCTCTCACTCTGTATAATCTAGTCCTGCAAATGTTTGTCTGCATGTTTGTTATATGAATAATCCTGCTTACGTACTTAAGACTATTTGTGTTGTAAAATTAAACATCTGAGTAATTGGAGAGATAGTGTGTTAAACTATGCATTCTTTGGGAACCTGACATTGTTGTTTGTATAGCAGCAAGCATTGTACTTTGCTTATCCACAAACACAGCTGATTTAAAAAAAAATAGTTGCTTCTCTCTTATTCTGTATCTCTGTTATTTATGTTTCTTGCATTGTAATAGAAAAATACAACTCTGAAGGCCGACAGCTTTGGAGTAAACTCGAGGGAACATATTTATTACCAGAACCACTGTTACAACATAGCTATTTTTGAGTTGATAGTTCTTGAGTAAAAGTAAGATACATGGAATCTACTTCCTTAAGGGAAAACTTTCTACATCTTAAATGGTGATTTTTAAAAAAATGTTTCATAGCTCTAAGAATGACTCTTCAGGAAAAGTGTCTGCATAGTTTCAGAGGCTCCTGCAAAACTCTATAGTAGTCATGGTAGAATTTTTTTTCAGTGTATTAATTTAAAATGCCATTTAAACTAAATTTGTTTGGAAGGTCCAAATATTTTAATTTAAGTGTGAGTTTCCTAATTATCTTCCATGGCTCTCTATAGAAACCAATGAAACATGGGTGGAAAGGGTAGTCACAGTTTTATGCTTCTATTGTCTTTGATATAAGCCAAATAAGTTGAATGCATGTGTTGTGGCACTACTGCTTGCCTTTTGGAAGAGGGCCCTGGGAGAGTAGACTATATTTTTGGATGTTTATTTCCTAGTAATTAGGACTTCCACTACCCCAATGGAATGCTTATCACCTTTGCAGCAAATTATATGAAAATATTTAAACTAAAACCATGCTAAACTACAACTGTAAAGATATGGTTAGATCCACATATTTAAACTTAATACTCATGTAAAGTCTAAGTCACCAGCACATATGAAAAAGTTCACACTCTTGATGATAACTGTTGCTATTAAAATCCAAAAGTCACTAGGTTTAAATAAATGTAGATACCAAACAGTAACACGATGAGATCTGAGTAAACAGAGTTATTACTATAGCAGGTTTTGTTCTGTGCCTGGCAAATTTGCAATTTATTGTTTCCTTATGAGTGCTGGGAATAGAAACCTAGCTAAGCAAGTAGCGTGACTTTCAAATCCAAACGTAATTTTGAAGATTTCCCCTGTGGGATGGCATAGCACCACGCTATTTCCTTTCAACCTTGGCTTTCACTGAACAAGCAGTTGACCAATGATCATGTTAAGGTCTGCAAAGGGATATTAGCAATAAAGATGATAACCAGCATTAGCCAGATCAAGTTAAGTATGAATTGGAAGTTCTAGGTTATTTACTGACGTCCACAGCTCTGCAGTACAGTCATGTCATGCCACTTTTATAAAGGTTTTTTAAGTATCACCATTGCTGTACATGTTTGAACAAGGACTACAAAATGAAGCAGTAACGGTCACTTCTTTATTCTCCATGTTTGTGGTCAAGTTACATGACCCCAGCTTTGATTCATCTGGTCCCACTCAGTAAATATTAGATGCCATTCATGAACTTTGTTGCCTTTTTATTTGCTTTGGTACTTCTAAATGTAAGTTACTTGATGAATTTCTGGAGCGGGGCTTAGTCACTGCTGTTACATACCTTTTGGAAGAGAATAAATGTTGTATGTCACAATAGCTCAGCAGTGACACTGCTCTTGCTGAACCTCAGCAATAAATTATTTATAAAGTAGATTATGTGCTTCTGTGTGCATGCGTTTGGTGCAAAAGAGATTATCAACCCACACTCAGGAGTTTTCTTGCAGATGTTTCCTTATTAATAATGGGCATTAGCAAAAAAAAAAAAAAAGTAACAGTGCTGGATCCAGTATCACCATGTGTAATTCACCTAGCGTAGTAACCTTACTGTCTGTAAAAACCACTTTTGGTCTGCGCTGGAAAACACTGACATACAGTAAAGCTGAATGATTAGGGCAGATGTTACCACCATGATTATATTTACTTAAATGCTAGTTTAAAGGATTTGTCTCAGTCTGAGCTTCAGGATCTAGCTATTACTTCTAAGTAGATTTTAGATAGTTGGGAAGGGACTCTGATCTTTGCCATGTCTTGCGTTCTCGTGGATCACTAATATTAATAATATAGGATTTTCTAGAAGTGATAGATTTCTAGGAGCTGTTCATGGCAGTAAAGAGACTGGTGCCATCCTTAAAAGCTAAATCTGAGCCCGTATAGTTAATTTACCATTTCCAATTACACTCACAACATTTTGAGGAGTAACATTTTCTGAACAGTAATTCTTTCTATAATTATCATTTGTAAGATTTTTTTTTTTGTATTGGGCTGAGTATTTTGTTTCTGTAGTGTTTCTAGATGTATAACTATATAAAGTTAAAATATTTTTGGTTTAAATTAATGTGGATTTTGTCTCCATTGCTGCCATCACACCTTGGCTCTGATGTTAGATCTCTTTTTCCCTTTGGTAGTACAATGTATTTGATTAGAAAACAATTCATAATTGAATATAAAAATATATTTACTTATCTATATCAGCCATTTAATGGTATGGTCCAAAATTGTTTTTCACATCCAAACAAATATATCCAAAAATAATATATGTGAATAAACTTGAGCTTATGAGTAATTCTGTTGATGTAAAAAGAGATTTTGGTTTAAAAAAAAGAGATTGTCATAAAGAGACAAAATTTCTAAATCTTCCCTCTCTAAATAATTATTTTGGCTTATCAGCAGAATAAATATCTTTCCATATAGTTTATTCTCTAAGCAACTTTTTTTCTTTTCACTAATCAAATTAGTAAAGGCATTTAAAGTCAATGGATTAATCTACATCAGTGTTTCTCAATAAAATAAACATATGTTCTGTGATTAATTGGGTACTACTTCGGCCATAATGTTATCTAGACAGTGCTTCATTGGGATGCCATTTTAGAGTTATATTCTGTTTTTCAGCTGGACTCCTCAATCAGAGAAAGATAGATCAGTAATAGTGGGAAAGTGTTCTTTGTTTTGAAATGAAAGTGTAGAAGGTAAGCATACTGCTAGCTTGCTTGATGATGTTAATAGCACAATAAATGCTTGCTGTTTAGAAATGTAAAAAATAGGGATTTTAGTATAGATTACTGTTTAATGCTCAAAGCATTGAGTTCCGTTCATGAGTTCTGTTGTATGATTTGCTAATGTCTGTAAAGTGTAAATGAACAGCAGGAGAGGATTATTCGGTATTCGTGAAGGTCAGTGAGAGGAGGATGAGCCCAGCAGGGCAGACTTGTAGCAAGCTTTAAAAAAAAAAAAAAAAAAGTGCCTGCTTTGTTAAAATATTAGGTAAGATAAATTTTCCATCTTGCAAATTCTCTTCTAGAGACATATTTTGCCCTGGTAAAAGAGTAGAGTTATTAACAAGCTGCAATTTGATTATACTTGATCTGTCAACAAGGGGAAGCCTATAGCTGTGTTTTAGCTTTGCTAAACATTTGGAACTTTGCTCGCTCGGTGCTAAAAGGGGCATTGCGGTGTAAGCAGTATTAATATTTTACTTGGAAAGTATCATGGATTGAAAAGACTTTGTACTGGTATCTGGCAATTTTGGAAGACAACGCAGTGCTAAATGCAGACTAAGAGAATTGTCACTACTGTAGGGCGTTTTAAAATGCCTAAAACAGGTACAAATTAAATTTAATGCTCATGCTTAATTAAGCCAAACGTCTTCTTACAGAGGTTACCTGCATCACCAGCTTACAGGATTTTCTTTGTAAGTACTGTGCCCTGTATTTACTAGAATGTAGATACAGTAACTCACTTTAGAAAATTCGAGATCATTAATTTGAAAACAACTTTTAAAAGAAAAGGTAATTTTTAAAAAGTATCACTCTTGCCAAACACTTGGTATAACTCTTGCCTGTTGGAACACAGCTTGGTTTTCTTATCCCTGATTGTTATTATTACAATGGCTGAGCTATTTGGGGAGGGAAGGGGACTGAGCTTAGAAGGAGCTGTTGACTGGGATGAAAGAGCTTCCTTCATCCTGAAAAATAGTTATATACCTTCTCTAAGGCAATCGCATTTCAAATCCTTAGTTTGGGAACACAAGCGTGTCTTGAAGCCACATGTATTCTAGTTGTTCTGTGAATTAGTAGTTAGGCTTGTCAGCTCATATTTCAGCCAAGTATGTTGCCAATATAAAGAAACAAAGATGTTTTGTCTAAAAGCAAGGATTCTGTAAACTTATTGCCTTGATTTGATTTTGACTTTTGATGTTTGGTAGTGTTTTCACTTTTTTCCCCTCTAATTTTCAGAAAGACCTTTATTATTAAAAAACAAAATTATGTTAGCAATGAATCTTAAAGCTGAGGTTTTGAATAATTCATTAGCATAATTTTTTCTCCTGGAAATGATTAAAAAATCTCAGTAACCGAGGTTTCCTATTATGTTCCTATATCCCCTACGCTCTAGTAAACATACCTCCTTAAGGCTACAAACCTGCTAAGGGGTGACATTTACGTATCTGTGGACTCGGCAGATACTGTATAGATTTGAAATGATTCCAGTTGCTTTTGCTGTGGATTGTAGAACCTGAATAGATTGACCACTGAAGAAAAGCAAAACGAAAATAACCTATGAAATTTCCATGACGAAAAATCCTGGCTTGCTTGTAGTATAGTATCTAATCAGCCTAATCTTTTGATAATCTTTTGAACCATGCAGAGTTGAACTAAGAATTAGCAGGTGACAGAAGGCCATATTGCCAACTAATAAATCAGTGAAAACCTTTTTTATTTTTTATTTTTAAAGCTGGCAACCTGCCCCTATTTGGCGCTATTTGCTAACGTAATTCACCTCCATGTGAAATATGTGGATGTCAGTTGAATTGCTGAGGACAGGAGAATGAAGCTGCATTTATATTATTGCACCTAATGATCTTCACGTGATTAACTTCTGGGGTGACCTTAAAACTAATTTGATTAGTGAGAGCTACCCCTATGCAGTTTAAGTATTTGTAGAGAGTTCCTACTTCAGAGACCGCAAAAGAACAGGCGTATGAGAGGTGGAAATGGTGTTTTCCTGGAGGGTGTTGCCAGTTGTGCCACTTTCAGGTCTCCCTCCCCTTCTACCTTTTAGGATGTTTGTTCACTGATAGCTTTGTTCGTAGTTTTGTTTTTTGTTTTGTGTGTTGGCTATGTGTTATTTTTACACTTGGAGAAAAGGAAAAAGTGATTCATAATTTTCCAGTTGGTTTAAGAAAAAGATTTTTTTTTTCCCTGAAATTGTGTCCTGTGGAAGGGCGAATTCCATAGCAAAGAACAGTGACAGTGTGTGATATGTCCTACCTGTTAGGCAGCACTGAAGCTGGAAGAAATGAATTGACAGCCTTGCAAAAAACGCTGTAAAAACAGGAATGATATTTTTATTGCAGATTAAGCGTCTGAAGGTGAGTACTGTCTGGCTGTAGTAGTTAGAATGTGAAATCCAGCAATATCTGGAAAAGGGCATATGAATTGTGAAATTGTAACTTGTCAAGGGCAGCAATAGAATTTTGAAAGTCAAGCTTGTGATAAAAGTTGTTATGCTAGAAGCTGGTGGATGGCAAAAAAACTGTGCTTAGTTTTAATGTTTCTGTTTATTTTCATTTCCCTAAATGCAAGTACTGCAGTAGAGGTAGATCAAAGTTGCTAGAATTTGACTCAAATAATACTATCCCTTTTATAAATGTAACACTTAACTTTTCAATTCAATGTTAATTCGGACAGTATCTTACATTTTTATAGAAAGCTCCATCAATTATGTAAACTGATAATACTATACCAGTCTATGAAGTTCCAGTCTCCCTCTAAATTACAGTTTGTGTTACATGTGAGGATCTGCTTGATTTTTAAACATGTTTTTGTTCTGACTATATTGAAAAGCTTTAAAATGTGCTATGAAGATAACATGTAATATCTGAAAACAGATGCTTTTCCAGATTCATCATGTTAAAACCTTTTGTCATTTCATAATTTTGCAGCTGATCTCATGTAAGTTAGGGCCTAACTCATGATTTTTGAGAAGTCATGGATGCAATTATTTATTACTTCTGTTTAATTTTTCTGTTCAGTAATTAACATGCAGTGTTATAAACTAGTATATAGTAATAAATATGTGTAAAAATAATTAAAGCAGAGCACTCATTCTCAAGAAACATATTGGAGAACATTCATGCAGGAATATTAATACAGGAAAAGTAATGGTACTTTTATGTACAATTCTAGTTCGCCATGCATACTGCTGTACATGCATAAACTTAAACTGATAAATAGAAAGCTATTAGGTGTCCATTACTTAGTGCATCTTTGAGTCATTTCCTTTTGCTGTTGTAAACTTGATACACAATGTCAGCCTAGGCACAAAAGAATGACTAGAGGGTGGAGTGCCTGAGCTCACTTGCTTTTGTTAGTGTAAGCTTTCCATTTATATTTTAGCATGGTTTGCCTTAACAAAATGTCCCAGAGAAATCAGGTTTGGATTTTTAAATAGAAATTGTATCCTACAGAGCAAAGACAAGTTTTATCACAAAGTATTTCCTAGTTTCTGATCAAATTCCCTTGTGATAGTCACCATAGCATAGGATGTCAAATGCGGAAATACTGCTACACTGAGAATTGTAATGAGGTGAATGCCTGCTCAGATCATGGCATCCTAGCAGGTTTCCCAAGAAAGATATATTTGGTTGGAAGTGAGGGCAAGGTGGATGTGGAGGCAAGGTCAGGGTGGGAAAGGAGGCTCCTAGGAGAAGAGCAGAAGAGATCTAGTGATGGTAGCTTGCAGAGCCAAGTCATGCAGTCAGCATGGGACATCATTTTTATTTAATATAATGAATTGTTTTCTGCAGACTGACTCATGCAGGTGCTGGCTGATAACACAGGTGAGGGGGTAACACTAAGAATGTCATATAAAATGAAATAGAATATTCAATTGATTAAACTTCCTGGAAGAAATATAAATTTGGTTTCTATTCAGGGCTCAATAAAATATGTCCCAGAACAATGTGCAATATTATGTTGTTACTACTCTTGAAGTTTCTTTGACCAAGTGACCTTAATCTGTGCTGAGCCCCTTCCTTGCTGCTAGCACCCTGCTAATTAGTTTGTAGCTAGCCTCAGTCTATTGCACTGCTGTAATGAAATGCTTGATAGATGTTGCTGTCTGTAAAAATGGAAAAGAGATAATGCTTTCCAAACAGTGTATTGAAATGTTTAATTTATATTCAAAAGACCAACTTGAAATTTATAGATAAATAGATAAGATGATGAGGTTGCTTTGCTTTTGTTACCATTATTATTTTGATTTATAGTGGGCAGGCTCAGTTATGTCCTAGAACTGTGGAAGGACAGCATATTAATACTTAATATGAGTAATATTCTTCATTACAAGTGCATGTGATTTTTAATTGTGGTTAGAAGTTGTCCTGATTGTGACTAAGGTTTATGTCTGAACATGGCGAGGGAGGAGGAAAATATTCAGAGGTGAAAATGGGTTTTAACTGTAGTAAACCACACACATCTTGAAAATGGGCTGCATGATTTATCAGTTTCATAACAGGATTTCTGATTTTTTTGTGGCTACTAGCTTTAACTATATAAGGAAAGGTAAACATTATGCTAGACTTGTGATAGTGTGGTAGAAGCTAAAGCAGAACTAAAATGATTCGTACTGGGAAGGTTAATACACAGTTCACAAAGATCACACCTATTACAATCCTGGGGGTTTCTGCAAATGCTGTTTTTCTAACAGTCTAAAGGGGACACTTGTTCTAGTATTTATTTACCAAAAAGTCATCTACATGAGTTTCCATTTCTCAGGGGAATTTCCTATTTTCCCCCTTCTCTTAACACTGTTTTTGCCTGTTCCTCTCTGTCCCTGAGCTTTGTGGTATATGGATTTTATCACTGGATGCAACAGTTGCTCATTTTTAAATCGAAATGTTAGTGATTATGTTACTCTGGCTTTTCACGCATATAATGAACTATGTAACTGAGACCTTGAGAAACCTTTGTATTTACACTAACAATTGCAATTCTTCAGCATTTAACATAAGCTGATTTCTTTCAGAAGGGATTTCATTACGCTTGCATAGTATTTGAGTGGTATGACTTAATGGACAGAGCCTGGAAGCTAGGAATAAAGCTGTTTTATTGATTACTAATGATATGACTTAGCTGTTGAAATTCTACAGATTCAGCTGATTCCAGTTGAGGTTACTGGTATTCCTCACAGCTGAAAAACTTGTTTATGTTAAACATTAAGTCCTTACTTCTTTCTTACCTCTTCTGTAATCTTTCTTTCTCTGATGAAATCTTTTCGTTCAGAAATGAAACAAATATTTTAAAATATGTGACCATGAAAGTTACTTAGCTAGCATAAAAAGTCATTTTGTTTTATGGTTTGAAGTATATTTATCTTCCTACTGTGCTTTCATTTTCCTTATGTGTTCAGCATTTATCCTTACAGAGCTTGAATACCACGCTCATGCTTCTACTGAACTTTCACCAAGGCAAAGGTTGTGCATAATAAAAACAAGAGTTAGTGCCACTTCAACAGATTGATTTTATCCAACCTTTAGTTTGGAGCAGAGTTCTTTGACTGTTTATCATGTAAGAAGTTCTCTAAGGAAACTTCATTTTTGTTTCCGTGTCCTTGAATTTGTTGCCTATTGTGGCACCACTGCTTAATCTTTTGTATTGTATACTTTTATTCAGTTTTCCCTAATATGTTAGAAAGTTTGTGTGTTATATTTGTTTTATATAAAGTACGCAGCTTAGAGCACTTCTTTTCAAGGGTTTTATTAAGTGCAGTTCTTCTGTTTTCCCCAGACTGTGAAGATTTTGCTCCAGATTAAGGAGTTAGCGTTTTGCAGACAATATCTTACCAAGAGAACTATGAGAAAAAGCTTGTTTCTGTGTTTGCAATGCTGTGTATTACCTTTGTGTATTACCTTTGTGTATTACCTTTGTGTTTTGAGGAAAATCTACTTGTCACTGATGAGAGCATTATGCCTATAGCTTTCATACAAAAGCAACTTGCAAACAGGTGCAAGTATGCACTGCATTGGGGGAATACATTAATTTGGCTTCCACTCTTGGTTACTAATGAAAGTGATATTACAGCAACCAGCATGTTCCAAGTTGATATATTTCTAAACATCAGGAAATGCAGAAAAAGCAGTAACTCAGTGATGTGTATTCTTTTATGTCATCTTAGTATCCCAATTTCGCAGAAGAATTCACTATATTAGAGTGCTTTAGGCCTGCTCTTGTATTCATTAATACCACAGAGTTTGTAAACAAGTATTTGTAAAGCAATGAGGGAAGGAAAAGCTGAATGGTAGTTTCTACTCTGGTATGGAACTTAGAAGATTAGCATTTACTTCCCTCCTTTACTTCTGGTCTGTGGAACAAGGATGGGGTAAAGGAATATTGGGTCTCTGCAGAAGTGAAGCTGCAGCAATTGCAGTGGGAGGTTCTCTCCCACCTTCTGCACTAGACCAGAACATTGCTAGTGCAGATGGAATGCAAGATAATAAACTTCTAATAAACCTAGACTCAACATGCCCAGGTAACAATTTTGAGAGTTTTTATATGTCTGGCTAAATCTGGGTTCATTTTGGATGAGCAGGCATCATTTTGCCAATACATACGGGACAGACACATTTTCAAGTCCCTGTTCAAAGACCCAGAGAGGGTTAAGCATTTCCAGTACTTTACTGGAAACAGCTGAAAATTCTAGAGCATTTAGAATACTAATTAATCAACAAAATCAGAATCAAGTCTCACAGCATTCAAGATAATCAACTTGGGCAGTATTCAGCCCAAATTATTTAATTTATTTAAAATGGAAGCAATTGAAAATGTAGTGTTTCAGGAAAGGTGTTACTATGAAAAGAACATGTAGCTTTTTTTTTTTTTTTTTTTTAATCACTTTCTTAGATGTGGTCCTTCTATAGTAAGTGAGTTTTCCATTGGTGTGTTTTATTGCTTGTGCTGAATGCAACAATACAAAGCACGGGCAGGCTGAGATCCTCTTGAATGATGCATGTGAAGGAAACTATGGGAAACTGATACTATTGATGAATTTGCATGGCTATTTGGTGTACTCAGCAATCAAAGGCAGCTGGAGGCATTTTGTTTGGAAGAAAAGATTACTTTTCAAAGTAATCAGATATTTGCTTCATAATAGTACAATATGCTCTTGATCCTGAATTAAGTCTTGTGAAATTGTCCTGTTAACTGAAATTATGCAATACTTGCACCACTGAATTCAGATAGACTTATGACCAGTCTAATTTAAAATGAGATGTTTTAACCTGTTTTATTGCTTATTCCTGAGTCACCCATGTTTATCGTAGAGGGATAGTGGAAAATGTTGATTTTTTTATTATTCTTAATGTATATCTTAAAGTATGATTTTTTTTTTATTGTCACCATTTAAATTGCAGTAATTGCCAAATGCTTTTGATGGCTATAAATATATGTAGTCTTAGTATAAGCCCAGGTTGAAAAATACATCCTCTGGCTCTTTGGGGTGGTAAGGTTGCAAAAACAAAACTGATACAAAACTGGGTGGAAGAGCTGGCACTTCCAGAGGGCTGTGCTGCCATTCAGAGGGACCTGGACAGGTTGGAGAGTTGGGCAGAGAGAAACCTCATGAGGTTCAATAAGGGAAAGCGCAGGGTCCTGTACCTGGGAAGGAATAACCCCAGGCACCAGTACAGATTAGGGGATGACCTGCTGGAAAGCGGCCCTCTGGAGAGGGATTGGGGAGTTCTGAGCCAGCAATGTGCCCTTGTAGCCAAGAAGGCCAACGAGATCCCAGCCTGCATCAGGAGTGTGGCCAGCAGGTCGAGGGAGGGGATCCTGCCCCTCTCCTCAGCTCTGGTGAGGCTGCACCTGGAGTATTGAGTGCAGTTCTGGGCTCTCCAGGACAAGAGGGACGGAGACCTTCCAGAGAGGGTCCAGTGTAGAGCGAGCAAGATGATGAAGGGGCTGGAGCATCTATCGCATGAGGAAAGACTAAGTGAGCTGGGCCTGTTTAGCCTGGAGAAGATTGAGAGGGGATCTGATCAACATGCACAAATACCTGAGGGGTGAATGTAGGGAGGATGGGGCCAGACTCTTCTTGGTGGTGGTCAGTGACAGGACATGGGGTAATGGCTACAAATTGAAACACAGGAAGTTCCACCTCCATATGAGAACTTGTTTACTGTGAGGGTGACAGAGCTCTGGAACGGGCTGCCCAGAGAGGTTGTGGAGTCTCCTTCTCTGGAGATCTTCAAAACCCGCCTGGACACCACCCTGTGCCACGTGCTCTAGGTGTCCCTGATTGCGCAGCGGGGTTGGACTAGATGATCTCTAGGGGTCCCTTCCAATCTCGACCATTCTGTGATTCTGTGTCTCAGTTTGGCCATGTGGTATTTGAAGAACTCTTGATCTGTTGTAATTCTTATTATACTGCGTATTATTATGATACAGTGAAATATGAAATGTTTTTTCAACTATTTCTAACTGTACCATGTGTATCTTAACTATTCACTGAGTCTTCCTTCAAATATTGTTGGTTGTGTAATGACTGGCTATATTTATTTCCTTCCTTTATAAAATCCAGTCCTGGTTATACATTGTCACATAGGCATGCTAGATTGTCTTATCCTACTTTTGGAGGATGGTATGTATAATCTAAAGCTCTTCCACTTTAAATAACAGGATGTGTTATTCTCCTCTACTAACATCTCCCTAAGTCTCTTTTCACTGATAAGAGGAAGGTTAACTATCTTTCATATCCTACACTAATGTAAACTACAGTATCAAAGATTATAAAATCACTTGACCCTGTTGATTCTTCATTCTGTGATCAAGATCAAAAGTGTTTGAGCAATAAAAGAATCGTGTTCATGGCTGATACAAGAGTTTTATGTACCTCCAGTGAAACATCTAAAATAATTCATCCTTTCATGTTGTTAAAAGATCTGTTTAGTTGGCACATAATCATGTTTATATTTGGAGTTGAAAATTACAAGTTTGGAAAAAAAAGTTTAGCAGGTGCTATATCATCTTGAAAAGACTCTGAAAGCTTGTGTGTGTGTGTACTTTGTATACCAATGTTCCATTTTTTTAGCAGTTTTTATAATCTGCATGCCTTTTCACTAATGTTTTCCTCAGTTTCAATGTAGCTCTTCTGATCTCACTGAGTAACGAGTATCTTATGCATAGCCTTATTATTCCTTTTTATGTCTCATTACCTTATAATGTATCCCTTCCCATTAGGGGATGATAGAACCCCTGGTTCAAGTTGATGAGAATTTGAAGGGGATTAATCCATCTCCTTATGAGGAAGAATCCTGCCTGGATGCCACCGTGTGCAATGTGCTCTAGGTGTCCCTGCTGGAGCAGGGGGATTGGACTAGATGGTCTCTAGAGGTCCCTTCCAACCTCAACCGTTCCGTGATTCTGTAATGATGTGCGAACCTGTCCCCACCATACATTCATTTACAAAATCTCATGTGGGAATCTTAGGAGTTAATGATGTTGTGTGTGTTTTGTATTTGTTCCCCCTCTGCCCAGCATAAACCCCTAAATCAGCTTGACAATCACAGTCTAATAAAGAGAGGTACACCATAGCCTGTTACAATTACATGCTGTAATTGTAGGTAGTAGATACCAATACCAATACCTGGTTCTTGACACAAATGGAGTAATGCTTATGTACAACTTGTATTAGATAATGACTGCCAGGCTAGGATAATTAGGAACAACAGATTTAAGGATGCTGCAGGGACAGAGTGGTATTTGCACCTGAACTAGAAGAGGGGTGTGTGTAAAGCCAGACAAAAAGAGAAGTAACAAAAGAAAATAGGCTCTTGATTTGACATTTGTAATGTCCCTTCCGGTTGCAAAAGCAGCTTCAGCATGAGAAGGCGGCAAATAGAAATTGAAAAGAAGAGCTGGAAAATAAATTTAGTTGCCTGCAGGGATTTTGGATGGCAAGGATGCCAAGCAAGCACCGGGCTTGCTTGCTGATTCACTGCTGTGTTTTTGACAGCTTTGATAATGGGTCAGAAAAGGGGCAGGAACTGCTGTTTGGCCTCCTCTCTTTCTGCTTGGCCATTGCTCAGACAGGGACAGTCCTCCACACACAAAGAAACATCCTGATGGCATCAGCCACTGCTGATGTTTTATCTGTCTTAATGTCCTGTGTGGAACATTTCCAGGAAACTCCACTGGATTGTCTTTAGACACAAAAGGCCTTCTGGGTGCAGAAGACAGGCTAGGGATGCATGACTGCTGTCAGTTTATGTTAAGCATATTGGCCAGGATTAAAAAAGAGGATCAAGGGTCCTTTCTCAGCATGAAAACAGTGTTTGTACTTCCTCTAACCTAGAGCAGCAGAAGATACTTTAACGTAAGCACAGGCTACAGAAGATCTTAGTGTCATGTGGACACTGCCAGGGCACAGGGAAATACGTGCTTTGTAAATTAACATCTTTTTCAGGGGATGGTTGTAGTTCCAATAGATGTGCCAATAGATGTGAACTTTTTTAAGTTTTAAATCACATGGGAATTGCCTGCAGACTTTGAATTGCCTTTGGATCATGGTTTGTATATTGCAGTTATCTGAAACGTCTGGCATTTTTAGGTATTCTCTTTGGTTGTTCAAGCTAGATCTTTCCCAAACACTGAAAATATAATTGCAGCACTTTCAACATTTAATTGACCAACTGATTTACCCTGTAGCTATATAATACAGTATTTAGGGTTGTCCCTTTAGTCTAAATTAGAGGTATTAATTAGCTTTATCCCCTTCATTCAATAACAGAGTATCTGATGTTTCTGAAATAATCTTTGGAAATCAAAGATCGCTATTTTTCAACACAGAATGCTGGAAAATTTGAATTGTAGAGGGGAAAAAAAATGATGGTTCGTAGAATAACTTTGAAACCCTTCAGAAAATATTTATATTATATTATTTATTATATTATTTGTATTATTTATATTATTATATTTATATTACTTATAAGTCTGACTCATGTTAATAATATCAACTAATTTTGTAAAACTGCCTTTTGTACTTGTTAAATATTTTACTTATACTTTGACATCTTTTTCCTGTATTTCAAATATGAATGTGTTCATATGAATGTTAACTTTATTTTTTTAGTTTTCCAAATTTTATTTTTTATTTTTTTATTTGGATTCCTAATCAATGTGTAAGGTCATTTTTTCTGAACTTCTAGGGTTTTTGGGGTTTTTTTTTTTTTGCTTTTCAGTCTGAAGAAGGGTATATGCTGCTAGTAAGCTTAGCAAAACATACAAGTGAGATTTTAATCCAGTACTCTAAATAAGATTGAGTGACATGAAGGAAAAAGACTTAACTTGCCACCCACACTCAGAGCCATATCCTGTGTGACCCAGTCAGTCTAAATATCCTGTCTGAATTCTAAATTCTGGCTACTAGAATCTCCCTTCAGCTGCATACTGATTACTTATTTTCCAAATATGTTGAATAACTACAATTTTTAACACTAATATTTTCACATTTTAAAAATGAATCTAGCTTTTGTTGAAATGTCTCCTTTTCCTCCTAAAACACTCCATGTAAATGAAGTGTTGTGGAAAGATTCATCTGACTTTTGCCTCAGACTGTTGGTCGTAGGGAGGTATTTAAAAGTATTCCATTGAGTTTAACTCTTAGGCAAATGCTAGAGTGCCCAGTGCAGCACTAGGTCCTGGTCCCCTGGAGCACTGTCCCCTCATTGACCATGAGAATGTGTTGTACTTGAAAATTAATTTTTCTGAAATTGGTTTGTTGAAGTGAAAGGCTAAGATTTTGACACTGAAAAACTGCTCAAGCAGTGAGGGTAGACTGTTGGTTAATGTTTATTCTATTCAGATGAAAATATCAGCTGTATGAAAAAGTCATTGCTGTTATAAATTCACAGGAAAAGGAATTGCTGGATATTTGAGGTACTTTAAATGCACTTCATATCATTGTAAGTTGCGCAGGCCTAGAGATGACATTAGGGTTTGGTACCTTGTGTTGCAAATATCAATAACTTCTTTTAGGATCTGCTTAGAATTGATGCCTTATAAAACTGTCTGTTTATTATTAGGCATAAGCAATTGAGGACAACTGCTATTGCTGTCAGAAGATGGAAAACAACGTAACTACCATCTCTCGTGAAGAGCTTGAAGAACTAAGAGAAGCATTTAGTAAAATAGGTATGTTTTAGCTGAGCAAATAATAACAATTCCATTAATACTGCAGAGCCATATAGGTTTTGTGAAAGAAATAGTTATGGAATTGCTGTGTTTTGATAGTGCCATGTTTTGTTCTCTATTGCCAGACTTAGACTCCTTATGAGACTGGGTAGAAGCTACACAGAATAGCATGGGTTACAGGGAAATTAGCATAGAGTAATAAATTAATGCCTAAAAATCAAGTATGTTTCTCTAGTAAGCCCTTCTATAATATATTCTTCAACTTTTTATTGGAAAATCAATTACTGCAGCAATTACAATCAATTACTGATTGTGTTTTTGTATTACAGAAAATATTTTTTAAGAAAAAAAAAGCGGGGGGCGGGACATGCACATTGACAAGTTAGAGAAGCCAGAAGGTCTCAGTTCTTTCTGACTTGTGTTACTTTACTTGTGACAGTGTCTTAGATTGTTTAACCTTACATCATGTGTAAAATTGGGAAAATATTAACTCACATATATCAAGAGTTTTTGTGTAATGATGAAAGAGGCTGAAATCTGTTGTCAAACAAAAATATTAGCATTAAATATATAAAGCAGTGGGCATACATTAGTTATGCTACATAGATGAGGTTCAAACTCCCAAGAAAAAAATCTATGTTGTTGTCTATGGGGTGTAGCTTTGCCTTTCTTCTTTTAAAAATACTTTATCTCTAATATGATATTTCACTATATATGCAAGTAACACTTGATTGACATTTTCAAATCCTTGTTTGTATGAGTCTGGCTGCTTTTCTTACTTATATCTATATTTTTTAATAAAATTAATTTCCTGCAATGCTGTGGATAAAACCATATTTTAGGTTTGTAAAATGGTACTTTATTGTACTAAGAATTGTGAAACTAAGCTCAACCTCCTGCTGGAAAAAAAAAAGGCTTTCTAACACCTTGCTGTAGGCAGAGTTCCTGACATGTCATCTTGCAAGCAAAGTGAGGGTGGCAGTACAAACTGCTTCCAACAGGGCAAGTTAATACATTAGGCAAGGTCACCTTTAATGAACAGATACAGATCATCCTGGATTTAATTTTCACAGCTAAGCCTTACCACATCAAAAGCTTTGAAAACTAGAAAATGTCTATCAGATGTTTAGGATAAGGAACAAAATGCAGAGCTGGGTAGAGTTCTTGTGGTAGACTATCACAAGATCTGAATTTCAGATATAAAACTTTTACTAATGGAAAATACTATAATAAGAGGTAAGATAATAATTGATCTTCCTTTAATTTGAAGGTTTATGGAGGAGTTTGTTGGAATTTTAAGATATAAAGGCTTAAATTTAGTATTGACAGATTTATCATCTTGTAGTATCAGCTTTAGGATTATAAAATAATCCTTTATAAAATACAAAACAAAATGGCACACTTCCTACATAGTTGTGGCTCTTACCCCCATGCTTTCCTTCATTTGTATTTATATGCAGTAAGCCAAAGGGAGAAATACAGTTCACCTAGAACTGCGGTGCCATTTCTCACACTTTATTTACTCTCAATAATAATTATACTTGGTGGGGGGGAAGGGGTTGTTTATTTTGTTGTAGTTAATGTGAACATAAAAACAGTAAGTATTCTCATTTTACAGATATTGACAACAGCGGGTATGTCAGTGATTATGAGCTTCAAGACCTTTTTAAAGAAGCAAGCCTTCCCTTGCCTGGCTACAAAGTCCGGGAGATTGTAGAAAAAATTATTGCAGTAACAGATAGCAACAAAGACGGAAAAATCAACTTTGAAGAATTTGTCTCTGTAAGACATTCCTCTTAAACTTTCCTCTAATTCATAGCTGATTGTTTTTTTTAATAACTTTTCATTTTAAAAGGAAGTATAAATTAGTTATTAAGTTACTGCTTAAAGTGTAGAATGTGTAATATGCTTTAATGTTTGCTTCAGAAAAATGTCTGTGCTTTTTCCTCTGTGTGTGATATGCAACTTACAGAGGAATAAAGGTGTATGAGTCAGAAGGAGCTGATTAATGAGACTTATCAAGAGTGCAGGAAAGTTATTCTTCCACTACTTCTCAGCTTTTTAACAGCATGAAGAGTGATGTCCTAGGAATTCCAATGTCTAGACTGACTTGCTGCAGAATATTGTGCTTCTCTGCCTTCAGCTCCTTTGAATTCTCACCCCATGGATCGATCTTAGTAAATCTTGTAATCAAAGCACTATACAGAGTGTTCCTTTGCCTGTCTAATATGACAGTCTCTAGGCTGTCCAATATCTGATGAGCACTGGGACAAAGATATACTAAATGATATGACTAAGTAATTTTTTGAGAATGGGAACTTTACAATATTCTTTATAAGTATTTCCCAGTCATTATATTTGACTTTGTTACTTAATTTTGTTGGTCTAATTAACATGAGTCTAATGAGGTCTAATAACATGAGAATGCAGTAGTTCCAATGAGTCCTGCTTTCTCATTCCTCAAAGATGAGTGTCATGGATTATTTATTAAAGGAACTATTGGGTCAGCCCTTGCCCTGCCCAACATGTAGATTGTTACAGATACTGACCTTGAATTCTTAGTGATACACTGTGCTCGCACTACCATGCGCAATCGCTATACTAAGTGCTGTGTTTTACTGGGAATAGGGTAGGATTTTTCACACAAATTTGCTTGATTTAGAAACTTTTTATTTTGGTCACTGATGAGGGCACTTCATTCAAGAGAACCAAAATCTTTTCAGGATTAAAAAACTTGTGAGTTTTTTAAATAATTGTTGCTGGGATTTTATAGTAGTGATGTTGATTGAAGCAGATTACTTGTTTAAGTAGATGTTTCTTCACAAGATTCTAATTTGCACTGATTCATGGCTGAGATGCATCTGTTTGTATCTGAGTATTGACCCATGTGTGTTGCCTATACTTCATTATGAGCTCTGAGATCTCTAGTGTGTTTGGGCTAATTCAGGACATCTGTCAGTATACCTAACTTGATTTAATATTACAGGCACTTGGAAAACTGTGTCAGCTTATATAAGAAGGTATATAACTGTCATGCAATAATCTTTTACTCTAAGGCCTATGATCAAGTAAGTGGAAGAAGTATGCTCTAGTCCTGCATGAAAATATATTTTACTAAGTATCTGTTGAAAAATTACTTAGATTGTTGCAGAGCTAGTATGTTGACTTAAAATTAGCATCTTATGTACTCACTGATCAATAATATATTAGGTATCCAGTATGTAGGCTTCAGGAGGGGATTTGAGCTAATATTATCAATATAGTACCTTCTTTTCTCTCCTTCTGGAACAGGAGCCAATGTAAATAGCAAATAGCCTGACCCCTTTGTCTAAGTAGTTGAAAGTATGACCAGTCACAAAATGCTCTCTATTATTCTTTTATTCCAGATTATTCAGGAATTGAAGAGTAAAGATGTTAGCAAATCTTTCCGAAAAACAATAAACAAAAAGCAGGGCATTACAGCAATCGGGGGAACATCCTCGATATCTAGTGAGGGGACACAGCACTCTTATTCAGGTAACAAAAAAAAGGGGGGGGGGCAAATTATGTAGGGGTTGGGAAATAGCCTTGAAACTTGGACTACAGAGAAGGAATATTCAGTGGAAAATGTTGTTGTTCAAAGCAATCTAACAGAAGAAAAGCATCTGAAGATGCACAAGATACTTGTTTACTAGTGCACTTTATTAAAATGTGGGCTGATCAGTTTGTTGCTAGCTTTGTGCTGTACCCAGAAGTAAGATTTTGTATCTTTGCCAGAGCAAAAAAATGAAAAGCACTGACAAGCAGAAACAAATAATTGGTCTTTGGAGGGACTATTTCTAGTAAATAGATATCAAAGGCAACTTGCTTTTAGTCCTTTGGTTCCATAAAAATGAATCTCCAGTTTTCATTTCACAATGCTAACCAAAATAAAAAACATATATAGACTTTCTGGCTGGTATGGCCCCCTGAGTTGTCTCAGTGCCATTACAGAATTGTTCACACCTGTGTGGCTTTTGACTCGCCCTTGAGAAACTGCTTTTTAAATAATCTGTGTGTCTTTCTAGCTCCCCCTGTGGCATGTCATGTGCACTGGTAATTGTGCCTGATGACTTTGCAGTTTGATTTTGCTGTGGTTTTAGAAGGATATTAATTTTCCGTATATGAGGAAGGTTCACTTGATTAGCTGAAGATGGCAATGCTCCCTCTGTCTGTCCAAGTATTATCCTTGTTAACAGCATTTGCACTTGGTATATCCCCAAAGTAGAGGGGATATGTCTCAAAGGACACTTGATCACATCTCAAAAGCAGTTTTGTAGGATGGGCACTAATTGTTTAGACTCCCTTTCATTTTTAGGGGAGAGACACTGACCTGATTTTATCAGGAAACTGATTTATGATCAGCTGGGCGGTGTGCTAGAAGTGTAATGACTTAGATGTAATTATTCATCTTGTATGTTTTTTGAGCAAAGTAAGGAGAATGCTACTTGTACTCTGGGAACTGGGATACTGATAGAGTGGTTGGGTTTATTCTGGTTCTGATGAGACATAAAATCTGTAAACTAGATATTGAGAGAGAGAAAGAGAGACTCTTTTTAAAATTGCCAAGGTACCAGCTAAATACAGTAGAGCAATTCTGGTGATACTCTCAGAAATATTGTTAGTCTCTGAAGTCCTAGGGGAAGGCAAAATAAAATGTTGCATTTTAGACCAAAGCTATACACACAGAGATGTTGCACAGTTTTGATTGTAAATTTTCATTTTCTCAGTGTAATCACTGAGAAACTAAACTCACTAAGCAATGATATCTTTATCAGTATATTGTTATGACTCCCATGTATTCCTAGAGAAAATCACCAAATGTTTAGAGGGTACAGTAGGATAAAGATAAATCTGCACTTGTATTTTTTTTTTCTTGTTTGCTTTGCCATTATCGAGTTTCTTTCGTAACTGGCCCCTGTGAAATTGAGGGGCTTTGTTGCAGATGTAGCTTTTTATTTGACCCTAATTTGCTGTTCAGCAGTATGTGTTTATGGAAATGATAATTGATTATTTTAACATTGCTCTTTTCAGAGGAAGAAAAAGTTGCTTTTGTTAATTGGATAAATAAAGCTCTACAAGATGACCCAGACTGTAAGCATATCCTCCCCATGGACCCATCAGATGCCAGTCTCTTTAAGTCCCTGGCAGATGGCATTCTCCTTTGGTGAGTCTAGAGCTGAGAGGAGGAGGAAAAGAAATTCATCTCAAAGGTTAAGTTTTAAACACAGGGAAATTCATGGAAATTTTTTGTGTTAAACATCAGGACTTGACTCTTAAATATTTCAACAAATCATGTGTAAAACCTGTTTACCCATAGTAAAACATACTTAGTACATTTTTAGTATATCACTGTGCAAATGTTATATAAGTTTTGTCAAATTCAAATCTGTAATGATACATTCCAGATGCATGCAGACTGTTTACAAATGTTATAAACTGTTGATATTTAGAAATCATAGCCATTTGAAGTATTTTTAATGAATCTACTTACTGTATCATGGGACTGGATGAACAAAAACCTGATTTAAATGTGTGGCAAAAGCAAGAGCATACAGTACTATAGGCTGCTGTAACTTTCTGTTTAATTAAGCTAGCACTTATCCATATAGTGTAATAACTAAGGATTGGTTCATTAGTTTTTATATTAATTAATCTCTGAGATACATGAAGTTCTAAGATGCCATATAAATTCAGGTTATTAGTGTGTAATATAAATATTTTCCCAAGAGACTAGTTTATAGTTATATTCTTACCACGAACTTTTTTTGAAAATACAGCCATGCTTTGCTCTTTCAGTATAAACAATTATTCAAATTATTCAGATAAACAATTATTTAACAGGGAGGAGAGAGAGGAGGATGTACTCCTTATCACAAGGCAACTTTACAAACAGTCTAAAGCTTTATAAGCAAATAATATTTCTCAGGAAACATTTTATTATCTTGAATAAATTTTGACTTTTATTCCTTAGCAAAATGATTAACTTTTCGCAACCAGATACAATTGATGAAAGGGCTATAAATAAGAAGAAACTCACTCCTTTCACAGTTTCTGTAAGTACTACACAATTAGGAATCTGTTACAAATGAAGTAGAACATACTTCTATAACTTTAAGGATAGTCTTCCTGGGAGAGAGGCCGGGGTTGGGGGGGGGAAGTCATGTATTTTAAAATGTTAAAGCATTAAGTAATATTTTCTAGTAAGTATGGTTGATTCTTCTGTGTCTTAGAATGCATAAAGA
>NW_010584054.1:0-15408 GCF_000705375.1 Tinamus guttatus | reverse complement strand
ATTCTGCTTTTTGCTTTATTAATCTTTAGAAGTATCTATATAAAATAATCTTAAACTTCTGAGTGGAGAGCAACAGTTGTATCTTGGCAATACAATATAGAAAGTATCTGTGTGACTGCATGCTATGTGATAGGATGAAGCATTTTTCAGTAGCGGAGAGTGCCTTGGATCAAAGAAGAGAAGTTTTATTTTAGTTGTGTTGAGTAAGAGAAAGTGGCTTGAAGTTATGAACATGTTTGAGAACAGAAAGTTTTTAAGACATACCTTGGGCAGAAGAAAACTTATCTGGAACAGGGAAGTAGAACCAAAATTGTTAGCCTAATGAGAAAAGAAAATGCTAATTAAGAACCTCTGTTAAAAGGCAGTTTTTTTGCTTTGTGCACTTGAAAGGGCAGATTATGATATTAAAATAAGAAAATTCAAAACATATGACGCTAAATCCTGCAAGTGGATTTTGTAATCTCCATCTATTTAAAAAAGATGCATCAGCAAAGATGATAGTACATGTGCTTACACTGATTCTTTAAGTAGTGAAAATATGACACAGGAAAATACGAATAGCAATGTTTGAGACCTGTTGAGTTTTTTCTTGAAGTGTTTCATCTGTGACAATTACTAGCTTTAGTTTCAGCGTCAGAATGTTGAACTGATGTCATTTTCTTATGCTGTCTGTTCAATTACAGTTAAAGAGCTGATTTAAAATAAATAAATAAAAAATCAGCCTGTACAGAACCAAGATGGAATGACAAGGATGTCAGTAGCTTCTTGCAAAGAGCAAAATTCTGTATAAACACGTATGTCCACAGGTTCGATGCCCTGATATTTTGGGCAATATTGTTCAATTTGTGTATGTGATACTAATGGATTACAAAAAGTTAATTTGGTTAGACTATTCTTCGAGAATCTAGGCTGTGGAAAGTGGTCTGCGGTGTTTTGGTGGGCTCATATTAATAGTGTCAATACTATTTTCTGCTGAATTTTGATAAGACATCTGACTTGAGGGGGGAAGTAAAGAAGTGCAGCGGTCCACTACGAGCCACTGACTTATTTCTTATGACTTCAGAAACTTGCCTAATAACCTTTGCACTTGCAGTTTTAACATGAACAAATTTACTAAAAATCACAACCTTTTCAACTTGTTAAACATTGATATCCCAAATAGGAAAACCTAAACCTGGCCCTGAACTCAGCATCTGCTATTGGCTGCACAGTTGTCAATATTGGATCACAAGATTTGCAGGAAGGAAAACCACACTTGGTATTAGGACTCTTATGGCAGATCATTAAAGTTGGCCTTTTTGCTGATATTGAGATCTCCAGAAATGAAGGTAAGAGTATGTAATGTGTCCAATTTGTAATTAAATGCTTTGAGACCACGATAGCAATGATTTCAGCTTTATTTCAAACTTGCTTTTAGCTCTCATTGCTTTGCTAAATGAAGGGGAAGAATTAGATCAGTTAATGAAGCTTTCTCCAGAAGAACTCCTGCTACGCTGGGTAAACTATCATCTAGCCAATGCAGGGTGGCAGAAAATCAGTAACTTCAGTCAAGATATTAAGGTATGCAGTCATCAGACTGTTAGAGCACTACATGCCTATATAAGAATAAGTATTTGCATCTTCTTAAATATTTTTACTGCTTGTTTTAGGATTCAAGAGCATACTACCATCTATTAAATCAGATTGCACCCAAAGGAGATGATTTTAAAGAAGTTCCCATAAAAATTGACTTTTCAGGGTTTAATGTAAGTATGCTGAAGCATAAAGAGAATTATTGGAGACCTTTATCCATATGCCTAACACTCTGGCTACAGAGCTGTTCAAGGATCCCCTTTTGTTTTGTAGAGTGTACAAATGCTACATGAAATTCTTAAATGACACAAAAATTTGAATGAAGAAAAACCTGAGTAAAGATGCAGGGATGTACTAGAATAGGATTGTGCATCTTCAAGTCTAAAATTTGGAGCTGTATGATTCAAATAAGCATTTTGGAGCTACAATTTGGAGTTGTGTGCATTTTGGAATTACCTTAATGCCAACTTCTTCCCTTCTAGTTGGGTCCTCCACAGTGACCTGCAGTATCCTGCTTCAATTTTGCTGTTCTGTAACTTACACAAGGGAAAAGAGTAGACTCCAGAGCTCTTGTGATCCTTCCTCAAACCAAATATAATTCGGAGATAATGTCAGCCCTTCCATTAACAAGCAGGGAAGGGAAGTATGGCAGCCATCAAGCAAAAAATTGTAAGGCGATAGGTGTGTTACTTTTCTGTAAGCTGCTACCTCATGCTGCTTGAAAAGTTTACTTTGAGAATGCTCTCCAAAATTTAAACAGCTGCTGAAGATATATGTATCAATCAGAATTCTAAAAAGTAGCATCTCATTCGACTTCATCAATTATGAAAACCATGCAAAAATGCGTTTAAATGAAAAAAAAAATCTTTTAGAAGGGAGCCTCTGCTCTCCTGTGAAGAGATCTTTTTGTTGGTTGGTTGGTTTTGCTTTTTGCAGGGAGGGAGGAGGGAGTGTTCAATACAAGTCATCTTGTTCATATGTTCAGTTTATGTGTGCATGTTTTCTAACAGGTTATAAACCAGTATCAATAACATGTAAGATGTTTTTCTAGAGCAAGTAGGGTGTACAAATGTTGAATTACTGACTGTTAATTCATTCTAACAGTAATTCAGTTACTAACTCATTTCCTTCTGAGTTGTCTCTCACCTTTGTGATACTTGTAGTTACAAGTTATATTCAATATTCTGTTTGTGCTGATGTTCATTGCAAGTTAATTTTTATTTTGATTTTACTTACTTTTTTTGCCTGTTTTCTTTTCAGGAAAAAAATGACTTGAAGAGAGCTGAATATATGCTCCAACAGGCTGAAAAACTGGGCTGCAGGCAGTTTGTTACTCCAGCTGATGTGGTTGCAGGCAACCCTAAACTCAATATGGCTTTTGTTGCAAATCTCTTTAACACGTATCCAGCCCTGCACAAGCCTGACAATTCAGAATATGATCTCAATTTATTAGAAGGTACTCATCTTGCTAAGCATGTAGGAGATAAGAATGTTAGTGATCTCTGTTTTAGTGTTCCTTCTAGACTGCAATATAGAATCCCTGTGTGATGGTGCCTGTGTTAACAGCAGTACATAAAGCTTTCTCATTAGCTTTCAATATCAGCTGACAATAGAAGTGCCCATTACTGTGAATATTGGAATGTGGAACTTTGTTCACTTATGTTGATCTGATCAAAGGCTATTGCTAATAATTTTCTATCACTTCATTTGCAAGAGCAAAAAATTCTATTTTCCTTTCTAGTTGCATGTGCTTCTTCCTGCTGTCCTGTTTATATTTTAGTTGATATACAAGTATTCTAGCTTTTTCTAATTCAGAGTGCTTGACTATGCATTGTAATTGCTTTTAAAAGCACTTTTCAGTGTTTGTATCTGTATTTATATTCTATTAGCTTGCTCCTTTGAAAGGCAGAAAACTGATAAAAAAGAAGCTTCTGGATCAGCAAGCTGTATTGATTCTATGGAATCAAGTTTGAAACTTTAACTAGATCCCTAATGCTAGAGATAAAGGGACAGTTATCACAAATTATTGATAGTAATATATGACTGTTCCCCTTTTTGTGGACCAGCTAATCTAAGATAATGAAACAGGTCCTGCCAGTGTATTTCACAGTGTTCTCTGATCTCAGAGGAATGGTGAGAATGAGGCTTGCTGCACTCAGGAGAATCGCCAACAATGTTCACACATTCCTCTGCACTGCCTACTCCTGCCTTCCTCTACTATTCCTGTCAGGTTTCCTTACCATCTAGGTGAGTCTATATTCCCTCTTTCCTGCTCCTCCTCTTTCCACAACTTGACTGTTCCCCTGCATCCCTATTCAACAAATCTTGTATTTGCCAGGCCACTCTTGTCTCAGGCTGCCTTCTCTGCTAGTTTCATGCATGCCAGCTGCAGTGGAGGTGTTAAGCACAGGAGGCAGTCTGCCTTTTCCCAGCTGCCATGCCCTTTGTCATGGCAGTCTTTGATGTCCAGGAAGAATGAACAAAGGGAAGGTCTGTTCTTCCTTTGCTGCAGCTTTGTTGTAAATGCATACAAGAAGTGTATGGAAGTAGAAAGTGTTCAGTCCAGCTTGTCTCTTCTGAATATAAAGCTGCAGCTGGCAGAAAATCTTTACTGTTATTTGAAATATTGAAAGCTTGTTTCTAACTTTCTTGGCACAATACAAAACATCTGAACTGGTTTCTAAACTTTCCTAAAATATGTAGATGAGATCAAAGTCTCAGGGAAAACAAGTTGGAAAAGTTAAGCCCCTAACTATATAAGCACTAGGCTTTGTAATGGTAAGTACTGGACAAATTTGAACTGCTATTTACAGTATAGGTTTCAGGGCACAGTCATGCCACTGTTCCTCTTTAGGGGCAAGTATAGGATATTCCTCCTTCTATTAATAGTAACTCCTGTGATGGCATATAGATACAAATAATCACAGTAATTTTTTCAGCTAAAAGGCAATAACATTCATGTGGGTTTTTTTCCTGTTACTTATGCTTTCTTCCATAAAATACGATGTTTTTACTGTCTTTTTAATGACATTGATGTATAAAATAAGACATTAATTTTGATGTAGTTTTATCATAGATGGGCTGTTGTAATCTGACTCATGATTTATACTGCTTTCCTATTTTGCTTCATGAAATGCAGATTTGACCCCTCCTAATGTAGGTACTGTATTTAGTACTTTTCTGTACTTCATAAAAGTGTTTATTCTGCAGTCTTGTTTTTTTTTCTAGTGTTATAAATACCTCTGTCCTTTTCCTCTGGTTGATTTTTTGCATTGTTCTTATATTCTTCTATTGCTTTAACATGCTGTTATAATTAAAAAGAAGGGGGGAGGGGCTAAAAAGCATACAGCATATGTAAATTGTGACAAGACTTGAACTTGTCAAGTGTTATTTAGTTCTTTCTGCGGGGTTAACCAGCAGGAAGCTTCCGTGAACCCAGCTCTAAATCTCTAGGCTTGTAAATGGATGAGGATAAGTGGGTGAGTAGAGTTTCTCAAGAGTCTTTTGTTTTCTTGTGTTAAATTCTCTTTCCAATGATTTCCTCCCGCTTAGCCCCCAAAGTGTGACAGGTCTGTTCGCTGCTTGCTTTAAGACAACAAGCATTGGGCATCAATTGCAGCCTTCTCCAGAAGGGCTGGTTCTGCTCATGAGTCTGGTGATGTGCACATGTGTACGCAGAGAGCACGTCCCTCGTGTGTAGCTGCCTACACAGCAAAAGCGGGGAGGAAGAGGAGGGACTTTATCCACCCACATATCCCTCAGTATATTCAGTGTATATGCTGCCTCTGCTGCTGCTCTTGCTTAGCCCATTGGCAGCCTTTAAGGCTGTTAGTATGAGAGGGTTTAGGCCAGCTGAACTTAGGGTGCAAAACTGCATCTTAAGCTCTGTTGTCTTTCATAAAGAGTTTAAGTATTTGGAGTCCTTTGAATTCCTGACCTCGTCCTTATGGCTACTACCCACTCAATTCCATAGTATAATGATCTCAGAGAAGAAGGATGGCTATGTGAAGGATACTACCAAATTGCTCCTCTTTCTTTTGTGTAGCTCTTCCCCCTTTCTGCAGTTTTCCTATGATTTTGGCTATCTGCTGCACCGCACAGCAGAAGATATGCTCCTGATAGGATCACAAGGTATATTTTGAATAAAAGAATGGAGAGAAAAAATGGGTCAGTTCTCAGCCATCTGGAAAACTTAGGAATGCTTATGTATTGCATGATAAAGGAATTTGTTTAAAGTGGCATATTAAATATAGTATGCTATCTTTAGTTTCTGGGTTTCTGCTAGCCAGAAGTGCACTTCCCAATTTGCACGTTCTTGCTCCTGCTTGTCTACTTCAGATTCTTTCAGTGGTATTAAGCATGCAGTTTAAAATTCTCAGTCTGGGTGTAGTTGCTGAGTATCTCACTGAGTATCTGTTTGACTTCACTGAATAATATAGCTGTTGTCTTTCCAATATACTAGTGTCCCTAAAGTGCTTTAAAGTGGAGGTTTTTCAGACTTTGCAAACTAACCCCCAAAATCAGTAACCTTATAGACTTCACCAAAAAAGGGGGCTTACTTCAAAATATTATAACCTCTTATGGTACTATTAATATATGTCACTTATTTTGTATCATGCTTCTGCTTGATCTTTTATCTTTTTTTACAGAAAAATAGAATTTTGATATTTTTGTCCAAAAGTGTAACCCTTCACTGTCTTTTAAATTCTACTGTGGAAAGAAATGAATGAGAACAACTGACTGCCTGATGACCTTGCAAAATAGTGTTTTTCTTTTGGCTTAGCATATAATGATATTTTCAGGGATTCTTTGAAACAAATAGTATACAAGTAGTCAAGTTGCATAGTTTTATATGCAACTTGAATTGCATATAAAATACTTCATAACTAAAAAAGAGGAAAAATGATTAATATGTTTTCTAATTATTAACTTGGCTGAAATGTTTTTTATAAAATTGATATTTTTCAGCAGAATAAATTACATATGAAATCTTTCTTAGAAATGTCTAATTTTAAATTGCAATTTTGATTAAATGTATTTTGAAGTATTTGAATTTTGTATAAAAGGGGAAGACACCTAGATTAGAATTGTAATCTTTGTCTAAAACTTCATGTTATGACATAGCTCTATTTCTTGAAAAAGTAGTATTAAACAGATTTTCTTTCTTTTCTAATGATAAATGCCCCTTTGAACATTCGCTTCATTTCACAAAAACATTTGATGTTCTGTGTTCAACTTGAACTTCAGCACTATATTGTACAGTTCATGCTACACAAATCTCTTAAACTTAGTACCCACAAATGAATAAACAAACAAACAAAAAAGCCAAGAAAATTCTTATTGAAACATTCTTCTTCTTTAAGGGAAAGGGTGGGGAGGAAACTGCTTCCTCCCAATATCCTTTCCATTTTTATTCACTAGATAATCAGCCTAGCAGAACAAAGCAATGAGGATATTCCAGGCTCAGATTTTCAGTCTAATTATTTTATGTCTTTCTTTGAGAGCTAATAGTGTAAGCAGCATTGATTCACAACAAAACTGCCACAAATCCATTGTTAAAATGTTAAAGGTAGTGTATTTTTTAGTATGCAGGTAGTGTATTGCTATGTACTGCTGGGGAAATAAACCTTAGAGAGTTTATGCTTAATACATGCTAGTTATATAAGACTACTGTAATGGAAAGGATGAAGTTAACTCTTAAATCTAAGACAAAAAATGTAGTGAAAGAACTATTTAGATTAACTTCATTGTACATATATGAGTCATTTAAACATTCCGTGTCCAAGTAATTTATATAGAATTATGCTTTTCTGTTCAGGAGAAAGTAAGGAGGAAAGGACATTTAGAAACTGGATGAATTCACTGGGTGTAAGCCCATATGTTAACCACTTATACAGGTAAGGCTTTTATTTTTTGTCTCTCTTCATGATTTTTTTTTAATCTCTCTTAGCTGTAATAAAGTGGATATTCTGAGCATCCCTTAGAGTTCAGTAACAGCATTAAGAAAGGGAGATTTTGCTTCTGTTAATATAGTGATTTCCAACTTTTGTCCCACGTAGTTGCAAGAGAAATTTCAGAACTGATCTGTAGAATCATATTAGAATTTATTTCACTCAGGATACAGAAATATTAGACGTAAATTGTTTTATATGCTTCTTTTATTCACTTGTATTTGAAGTAAAATTATGCTTGGAAAAAAAAGGCAATTTGTGTTTTATAAGGCATGCTTTTTTTGTTGTTTTTATAATATAAATCTAAATGTTATTAATAGATAAAAATAGTTTCAATGAATTGATTTCACTGTGAACAAGCCAGAAAAGGAGAGACTTCTTAGTGTGCTCTAAGATGTTTCTGATTACTTTCAAATTGTGCTAGTAGTTAATTTAAATGCCATCAATAAAAGATGTAATAATAGAGAGCAACTGTGAACATCTGCTTTCATGTATACTTGCTCCTATAATTAATTGTTACTCTTCTATCACCTCTGTGAAGTCATATTCTCTATAAATAGACTAAAATGGAGAGTGCTTACAGCTAGCTACTCATTTTAGTTGGCAAGCAGCTGAAGATCCTCTGGAGTGTAATTTGTCATAGGAAAGCAGTACTTTTCCTTAATACTCCTCTTCAGATAATTTTAGCGTTTTGATGAGTCTTTAAGGATGCAGGTGAAGAGTATGCATGAGTACTTGACATTTAAATACAGATCAATAAACTTTGCTTACCTAGATATTTTTATCTATACCTATCCTAAGTAAGCAATCATTTAATTAAAGCAGGAAAAAAAAATGCCCTCCTTCAATGATATTTGTGAAAATAATAATTTTGAAGGTAAAATTTGATTCAACTTGACATTTAAATACAGATCAATAAAAATTTGATTCATAAAGTCAGGAATTAATAAGTAGGATAAGCTAATCTCTTTGAGGACCAAAACATTTTTTATATGTAACTGGATTTTTTCATAGCTTTATGTACACTTGCAGTAGTCTGATGTACTGGTTGTAGATCTGATGTAGGTACTGTAACCTCATTGTGAATTCAATCTTTTGTAATTAAAAACATTATTTTTCTTTGATTAGTGACCTCTCTGATGCTTTAATAATCTTCCAATTATATGACATGACTCGTGTGCCCGTCAATTGGAGCCATGTAAACAAACCTCCTTATCCTTTCCTCGGGGGTAATATGAAGAAGGTGCGTAGATACCCTGTCATACAGTGCAGTGTTGCTGACTGCCATGGTGCTGTTCGTAGTATTCCTCCTGGACTGGGTGATTTGTATGTTCTGGGACACTTCTGGCAAGAAAAATGGTGGAGCAGGGAGCTTTCTGGGTATTATATCAAGGAATAAAGAGCTGGTTTATCAGTATATTACTTTGGCTTCTAAATCTAGACAATTTTTCATAATATTTAATCTGGGGTCTAACTGAGCTAAGTAAAAATTTCAGAGCTGACATGGCTATTGCATTGAATGCTCATACACCAGATGTTTTCCTTCCAGAGCAATTTTATATTCTTCCAGGAGAATTTGTGCATAGTTTTTATCTGTAAGAATAGTAAAGCTGCATTACGATTTAATAATAAATCATAGCCTATAAAAAAGGCTATCTTTCTATTCAAATCTTTTTCTACCCTCAAATCTTACTATGGGTAATACTAAACCAAATTAATTCTGAATATATATAGATTATAGGTCTGTTTTATAGAGATGTTAATGGTCTTTATTGATTATTTGTAAATGCTAAACATTTATTTTTAGATTGAGAACTGTAATTATGCAGTAGAGCTTGGGAAGACAAAAGCCAAATTCTCCCTGGTTGGTATTGCTGGACATGATCTAAATGAGGGTAATCGAACACTGACTTTGGCTTTGGTTTGGCAGCTGATGAGAAGGTAATGTGCTTTTAGGAGTAGTATATACAAGATATATGTGTGTGCACATATATAAAAATATATAAAATGTATTTCAAGGCAACTTAAGACAAGTGTTCAGCTCACCTAAAATAAACAGGTGCATTCATGTTAGTAGAGATGTACATGCTCTCATCACATGCAAATGTTTCATAATTTGAGTAAAATTTCATACTCTCCAATAGAAAGACTGGCCTATAATATAGATAGCATGATTATACAGTGACTTTTTTATAATGATAGTTAATGCTATGGGAGGTACTAAGGAGAAGATGAAACTAATAAATTCAAGGTCAAAATTGGCTATTTATATTCACATATTTAAATAAAACAGAAAAATCTTTTGAAGCCTCTGTAATCCAAAAGCAAATTTCACAATGTTGGATTTTGTTTATGCAAATACCGCCTTTACTAACAAATAGGCTGTAATACTGCTGCAGATATTTAAATAGTGTTTTAATAAACATGGCAATTTACAAACTAGTAATACTAGCTTGTAAAGTAAAGATATCTTACGCAGATATGTACTTGACACCATTACTGCTCTGAGGTAATATTTTATTTTGTTTGTTCTTTTTTCCTTTAGCAGAGAAGTGTTCTGTCATTCATTTGATTCGGATTCTGTTTTTATTTTCTTTATTAAAGGTATACTTTAAATGTATTATCAGACCTTGGAGAGGGGGAAAAAGTAAATGATGAAATTATTATTAAATGGGTGAATCAGACACTCGCAAATGCAAATAAGAAAACTTCAATTACCAGTTTCAAGGTAATCAAATTAATTTACTTTCCTTCTTTCCAAACACAATCAGAAGTGGGATTTTTAATCTGATCTTGTTAACAATTGGCTTTCACACTGGATCGCATTACATGGACTAATCCGATCGGGAAATACTTTTGAGATTCTGCATCCTCAAAAGTATTCTGCAGTTCTATTAATAAGAAATAACAAAAAGGAAACTGTAACTGATGCTGTAAGATTAATTAAAAAAAAAAAACTTTCAAGGGGAGTTTTTGATAAACTTATTAGGCATGACACATCAAATGCCTTCCAAATATTTGGATTTGTGCCCTCTTATATTTGAGGGCATGGAAGAAATTCTGGAAATTAGAAAAATATTTTTCCCATTTTTCACTAGTAGCTGTTCGGGATCCTTGCTCGTGTGCAGTGGCAGAGGCAGCACAGGGAGTGCCGGTGAGCCAGCCTGCCGCCCTGCGACAGGAGTGTGGCTGATGTGCCCCAGAACAGATCAATGTCAGCAAATACTTCAGGAAACTGCAGGAACCTTCTCATTCAGTAAACATAAGAAAATTGATACCGGAAGTCATTTCACATTTTTAAAGTGTTAAGCATGAACTGTCACTTATGTCGGGTATGTCATACTGTGTGAATCCTTTTCTTTAGAAATGGAGCATTGATAATTGCACACAAATGTAGCCTTTCAATACAGGTTCATTATACCCACTGAAGCAGTTATGCTGATGTCATTCACAACAGGAAGATAAGGGCTTAGCAGGTAAAATAATAGAGATCTCATGTAACAAAATTGAATTAGGTAAGCTTTAGGCATAAGGTAATATCAAATAATTTGATATAACAAAATATTTTATTTTTACTGCAGGAGAGGTTTTAGGCAGGTCTTGATCTTACTTTCTTCGGTGGGATTACTTCTCATTTCCACATCAATTGCAATAATGCTGGTATAAATAAGTTGAAATTACTAGAATCTTGTGTGTGTGTTCTTTTTGTATGTCTGTTTTGGGAGGATGGTGGAGGGGCAGTAGTTTTAAGATAAATCACGTGATGGTAGACCATAAAAATAAGGAACTATTGATTTAAAGAGGCACAGTTCAGCATGTCAAAAATCAGTAATAAAAAAAAAAAGATAGATTTATTGTAATTCGCTATTTGAATTTTTGTCTATATTTTTGCATTACATTGTGCAGCAGGCAAAGTATTGCCAATAGCACAAATGATAAAAAGTAGTGTTTTGATTTATGGTCTTGGGGAGACATCCCATGCTTTTAATTTCTCCAAATAAATGTATATATTATGTACATATACTTAAAATGTATAATTAGTATATACATTTTATAAGTAGTGGGGAGGCCCTATGGGACTGCAGTGAATTTGCAATCTTAGCTCTAACCTGGTGAAGGCAAACACCTCACGGGGCTTTGGTGCTAAGCCTTGGAAGAAATGCAGCCAGTCGTGCTGGCCGTCTCTGCTGATTGCTGCTTGCGCACTCTCTTCTGCTTAGGCTGCTTGTCAGCCATAATGGTTGGGGGAAAAATAATTGTGGCAGTAGCACCTGCTACTTTAAGAACAGAAAAAAACATTTTTCAGTATATTAAAGACACACACACACACAGCTAGGATCCTAATACAAGCTTGGAAGACCATCCGAGTCCCAAAGGCTATAAGAACAGAGGTCCATAGGCTACCTGCTGGAAATAGTTCCAATAAGAGAAAAGGAGGAGTCAGTGAATGCAGACAGCTTTTTATTATCTTGACAATTCTGGTTCTTGGATTTCTTTCAGAGGTGTGGATTTTGTTGCCTCTTTTTTTTTTTTTTTTCCCCCTTCCTCCTTTGGGTAGAGGTGGGGTTCTGCTTTCACAAAACCAATTTATGCTGTTTATGTCTGCATAATAATATCAAGACTGAGAGAACCTTTAACAGATTCCACATGCTGAAAACATTAGGCCTCCTTTTATGAGGCAATAAAGCAACAAAATACACTGCTTTCTTTCAGTACATACATAAGATGTGCTGTAAGGTTTTTCGAATTATGAAGACAGAGTAGTGAAAACAAATTCCTTATTTTTTTTGTCTTTTCTTTCAGGATAAATCAATTAGCACTAGTTTACCTGTTCTAGATTTAATAGATGCCATTGCACCAAAAGCAGTTCGCCCAGAAATGGTCAAAAGAGAAGACCTTTCAGATGAAGACAAATTGAATAACGCTAAGTAAGTTTCAAAGGAATGTTTTATTTTCCATAAGGGCAGGATATGCGTGAATTCATGATGTTGTGAATACAGCTTAATTATTTATTAACTCTGAGAATTTACCTTAATGTAAGCTGATTTGTTTCAAATAAAATAAGTTAAATTTTAGGAAATAATGATCTATAGCTATTTTTGTCCACTCCACTGTCATTTATCAATAGCCTGCCATAACCTCTTCTGTTTTGAGAAAAATAAATCCTTTCATAACTACTAACAAAATATTTGCCAGTACAATTGTTAACATGGTGAACCTTTTTCCACAATAAGGTGAAAATTGTAATGTCCTAGCATGTAAGTAATGACTGAATAGGTGTCCTGTTATTAAAATCTGTTGTTGTTAATTTGAGCACCTTTGCAGATGCAAATAAAGTAACTATTTTATTCCTGTGATTTTCTAAGGTATGCAATTTCCGTTGCCCGAAAAATTGGTGCTCGTATATATGCTCTCCCAGATGATCTGGTTGAAGTGAAGCCAAAAATGGTGATGACAGTGTTTGCATGTTTGATGGGAAGAGGACTAAACAAAATAAAATAATGAAGAAACTGAACAAAATATTCCGCCATGTTAAGCACGATGAATGCCTCACAGTTTACAGAATTCTGAAGCTTAGTCCATATAAAACCAGAGAAAATTTGTATGCACAAGTAAATATATTCTGTAATTATATTTTAATAAGGTATTTATAGTAGATTTCATTCAATTTTGTAATACTGATTATTTATGGATAATGCTGTTCTTAGAACATGTTAATTAACAAATTCAGATGACACAGTTGTATTGCTTTCAGAAAAAATCAACCATGTCAGTTAAGCTTCATTCATATTACTTTCCATAGCATGCAAGAATCTGCATCATTTTACATGTGCATATTTTTTCCGGATCTGTTGTGAAACATCTGTTTTTTGTGGCTGTTATCTACATGTAGTCATACCTGAGTAAAGGTGCATTCCATTGATACCCCATTACCCCACCAAATTGCATGAAAGTTAGCATCCTTGCCTTATTCTCTGAGAGCTCAACTCCTGTCAGTCAATGAGTCTTGCACTGACTTTAATGAAAGCAAGTGAAGGCTGGACAGTCTCTGGAAACTGTAATGATAAGCTAATAGCTTATGCAGATGCTTAAAGCAGATGACACTTTTTGGGGGGGAACAAACTTTATAGCTGTTGTGGTTTGTGTCTTGAAGAAAAACAGGAAATAGCAGAAATGTAATCATGGCATTATTAGATCTACAGGTGGACTAAATATCTCATTTTTTTCATAAAATATTCTATAAAAAAATAAAGAGCTGGCTAGTCCAGTTTTGGGGACTTGCATGTATTGTTTTTTCTTGTGAGTTGTTCTTTTGGTTTTCTTAAAATGTACTCTGTGTATGCTGAGGTCTTGCTAGAAAGAGTCTACATTGCTAGAAAGAGAGAATGTATGAGAGAATGTCTAGGTGTCCATAATTTTCATAATAATTTTAAAGTAAATACTTGTGTTTTCTGCACAAAGCTTTGGTGGCTTAATGTTTAAGAACATTGTTATAATTAGCCAAACAAGAAAATGAGACACAACTAAAAAGAATTGAAAAATACTTTTTAAAAAGCAATGTGTAAAGCTGCTGCTTTGTGTCTCAACTCTTGAAAAGGGTTGCAAGTTTGGCAAAACCCAAGAGTCCTGAAGAGTGAAGGCAGAGCTTTATAGCTGGAGTATCTTGCACAACATGTTGATGCAAAGATGCATCTATTTAGTTTCTATTATGTAAGGGGATATGGGAAGTTGGAGAATTACATTTTTGGAGTTATGAACTTTTGTCTCTTGTTCCTGGTATATATCATCTCAACAATACCAAATTACTGATATTTGATAATTACCTGGTTTGTATGCCTAGTTCAAACACTCTGTTGCACAGAATTGAGGGTCTTTGTCCTGTTTCTGGAGGCAGACACTCTAAGTCTTCACTCAAGACAGATGGAATTGAGCATTATATAATCTTCATGCTGCACAAATAAATGCTCTCTTGAGATGTGCAGCTCTAAAGCTGCACTCAGCAGGCACTCAGCAATTTCCTTTGTAAAACTTCATATTTGCTGTTGTGTTAACTGTTGCTCTAGTGCTTTGTTATCTCCAGGAACAACCCACTAAAATTATGTGGCTCATTGTTTCATATGTGAAGTTACCCAGAACTTTTATTAAAGGGAAATTACTTTTAAAGGCAACTACTCATGCTTCTTCCAAGGAGTTTGAAAAGATGTAAACAAGATGTAGATGTTGCAGAAAAAAATGACACTCACCACTCTTTGAAATGAACTGTTTTCCTAGAATACTGTTCACTGTACCAAGAATGGATGATTCCTTTAACTATATGAGATTTTCCTAAAGGGAATTCAAAAGAGGGTCAGATGCCTTATGTAAATTTTTATAGGTCAGAGTCTACATTGCTAGAAAGAGAGAATAAATTGTCTAGGTGTCCATAGCTGTAGCTAGTGGCAGAGGTCTAGGAAGGGGCTGCTCTTCTGAAGCATGTAGAGATACAAACTGATGCAGTGAAGAGAAGGTGAGGGTAAGCACCTGTCTATCCTGTTAAGCTTGAACACCTGTGGACACTGGCTGATCCAGAGGAGCTTGTATGATATGCAACGGAATGTAGGTTCTAAGAAGTTAAAGGATAAAAAGGCACATAAAATTTTAATAAACCAAATAGCACTGATGTCTTGAAGCTTTGACAGGCATGGAGATAACGAAAGACAGTAACTCTTTCAGCAAAGTTGTGATCCTGGTGACCAGCATGTGCAGCAGCTTTCCTCTTCCTCCCCCTGTAGTGCTTCCAGACCTGTAACATTTCTGCAGAGAGGAGCCTTGCGCAGCTAGAGAACCAGAAACGGGTGGGCGCTCATTTCAAAACAACAGGGCCTGGGGCAGCGCGGGCGGCGGG
>NW_010584053.1:12485-30899 GCF_000705375.1 Tinamus guttatus | reverse complement strand
AAACCATAATCTCAATAGAGGGTATGATTTTCATATGAAAAATCATGTTTTGTACTCATAAGAACCTGCTATAATTTTCCAAGTACCAATTTGTACATGACTGTTCCTCCAGCACTGATGCCCAAAAACAAAAGGGAAAGAAAGGCTCATCTGTAAATTTGAATCCAGAATGTGTGAATATGGAATATGTGAATTTGACTATAGCACAAACAGGCTTTCTCCACTTCTTTCCTATGTTTACACAACCTCTTGACTGGAGCAGCTTTAGTTCCAGTCTCTGAAATTTAGGTTGGAAATCTCAGTTGAAACTTCGCTACTGAAAAGCTCAGAGTAACTTCTCCATCCATACCAGAGTTACATGCAGACAATTTATTATTCTTTTGATCTAAGCACAACTCTCTGACTGCAAATTTTTAAACTGTTCTTTTCCCCTTCTTTTTTTTCCAGTGCCAGCTTTCTTACTTTCCCCTTGATCCATTGAAAAGAACTCGAGGAATGTACCCCCTCCTCACTTACTATGAGTGATCCCCACACAAATGAATGACCTACAGGCTATAGCTCTTATAGATTTAAAGTCAACAGCCCTCCTAACTAGGGGCTCTCTGCGTCCTCAATTTATTAGGTACTCAATTTTTCTGTTGAGAAAAATGCAATGACTTCAGAACAGGACTTTACAAATTCATTCAGCTATACTTTCAGTAATCGAACTACCTCTTTCTATGGATAAATAGGCAGGTAGACATTTTTAAAGTGTTTCTCTAGTAATTTACAAAACACACACCGTGGCCACGTGGACTATGACTAGCCTTTTTCACACAGACTATGACTAGCCTTTTTAATGGGGCCTGTTAAAACCCAGGTATTCGGATTAATTTTAGCCCAGCTGAAGGATTTTGCTTTGGATAAAAGAAACCTCTGTAGGTTGAAAAAATTCAAATCTGCCTCTCAATTTCTGGAAGGTTTGCAAAGTTTGCTTGCATATATTAGAAGCCAGTGTCCATATTCTGTCTGTGAAAGTCAGGAATGACAGATGTTGCAGCTTGTGGATACCATGACAATATGTGACTGAGCATACCTGGCTAGAAGAGGTGGCACTGGCCATCAGAAGGAATTTAAAGGCAGTTCTACAAAGAAGTCTCGCTCATACTGTGAGATTTACAAAAAAAAAAAAGATATTCTTTATTCTAAATATGAGGTCTACATTAGAAACAGTATTCACTTAAAAGTGAGACTGAGTCTTAGTTTTGTATAAACTGAAGTCCCAATGCAGAAAGAGTTATACTGGGAAAAACAACCTTGCCAATACAACTTATCTACTTCAGGAATACCATCAAAAGGAACACCATCAAAAGAAAACTTCTGCCAATATAAACTGTGACTCCATTTTGCAAATTATACCAGTCAACACTTTTTACTGTACTAGGCTCCTTAAGCATTAGAGGAAGGATTCCTCTGGCAAGGAGAATGAGCTATAATCTGCCAAGCATCTAGCTGTGCCACCATAAAGAATGGACAATTTATCAACCTCAGAGAGGGATGGATTAGGCTGCTATTAGCTTCATATAATGCTTTCTACTGACCGTTTTGGTGTGGAACTAGCCACATGCACCTTGAAATTCAATTCATAGGTGAATACAGTGTTCTACAAAAGGACACAAAATAGTCATGTAAAGTGACTCTTCTAGTTAGATATTTTTGTCTATCAGAGCTCCACGTTAAAGGCAAAGTCCATGCTGTAGATCCTTCAGCTGTATGGCAATTCTCCACTGTATATTTTCCCCTCATTACAGAGTGAACTTTCATTAATATCAATACAGTCTTGACGTGCAGAATACACAATACAGATCTATGCTGCATTTTATGAAACATAACTTTGCTCCCTTTATTAAGTTCGAGCTCTTTTATTGATTCTTTTTCTCCCCTATCTCCTCAAGGATAAGACTAAGTCACCTAAAGACTTATTTCATTATAAAATTATTAATTGAGGGCCAAAAATAATATGGCAAAGACCTGTAGTGGTTAGTATGTTCACTAACAAACACATTTTTTTCCCAAATTTCCCTATCTGTTAGTTGCTCAGGTTGGATATGAGGAACAGAAATAAGTTTTCTGGGGAAGAGTATCTACAATTTTAAATCATTAAAATATAATTATGCTCTGAACATTGGAAGGATTGCAGTAAAAATATCAGGTTGAGATTAAGTCAATAAAATTAATCACTCGTGACCCTGAAGGAGCAAAAGGGTTGAAAAATGCTGCAAAATTGAAAGCTACCATGAGCAAAGGGACTTAGGGAATTCATTTTAATTCACCACAGCCGAGTTCAAATACAAGCTGTTCTTTGTTATTCAAGCTGAGGTATTATTTTTCATACAGACGGTCACATCTGACCAAGCCATAATCACATACTGTAAAGTTTTCTTTATCTGATCGTAGAAGTTTCCTGTTTTAACTACGCATTAACAATGAACTGCATATAGATGGGGTGGTGTCAGAGAGCGGGCTCTATTCCGCTCACCTAGCCACATCTATCCCTTACATCTATCAGTATTAAGTGCCTCAAGGCAGGGAATTGGGCAGTGGGTAATAAAGCTGGTGTTAACACTCCCTCCCTTACATTGGCCTAACACGCATTTCATATTGTGAGTTCTTTGCTTTTCCAGCAGAGCAGACAGCTCTCCTGCAGTTGGCTAAAAGAAGGTTATGAATTCCAGCAACCCTTTTCTCTCGCTGGTGTTATCTAATGATAGATGCTGCTGTCTAGAATAGTACTTCTCAACCCTCACGGTATGTTTTACCTGTGAGAAACTACAAACAGCAAGTGCAGCCACCACTGCCATCCCCACTAAGGACTCATGTGCCATTACGAGGGCCAGAGAATTCTTAGATGAAATTTTCTAGGAAGTGAGATATGAATTTAAAAGGTTAAGAAGGACATAGTAAAGGTTTTTAAAAGGAACTACCAAAAACATGATTTAAAATTCAAGTAGAACACGTTTGTGCTTTTGGTTCATCTGCTCTAAAACTATGTGTCTGTGCTCCCTGTGACAGTGTATTAGGGGGAATTTTAATTTTGCTGAAGAGAGGTAGGTTCTTCCCCTAGCCCTGAGAAAATTAAAACTAATTAATGAGATTGTTTACCTGGTTCAATGCAGTATATTAGACATGTAATTTTACAGCTATGAAAGTTGGGAAAGTTGTATTTGAAGACTTTAAAGTCCTGGAGAGAATTGCTAATACATGATGTAAAATAACACTTCCTAGATAAACCAATCAAAGTTCTAAGATTTTTTTAAGGAACGCCTTCAAAAAATATGAGCACATGTTATCTGAACCAATGAAGTAGGAGCTGCAAGAAAAAGTATCTATGTCATGGTCTACTTATAATCAAAATTGAGTATTGTATCAAAATTGAGTTCCAGTATTTGCAGTGCCAAAGTTTCAGGAAGAATATAATCCATGCTAGCATAGCTCCATGTTGTTGGCCTAACATGGGTTTCTTTCCAGAATATTAGCCGGAATTAGCTGAAACCTGTGTTTATTTTTAAGATTTCCACTGAAGCTATTTTAAATAGACAGATATTTTAAAAGATTTGCAAAAACATATAACGGCCATCTGCAGGCAAGTTTATTCCTAAAAAGGCATTTATGAATTTACATCCAACACAAATAAAGAGCTCTTCAGCAATTAAACTGGAAAATGTGCGTTTTTCAGACAGAAAATAAACATTTGTTTCTACCCAGTTGACGTACAAGTACCACAATTTTAAATGTGAAAACATAATTTTATGTGAATGTACAATGTTCAGACTGAAATTCTGTTTTAAAAACAGAATGCGCAAGTGTTCTTGACTATTTGGATTTTCTTCATCCTTCTCAACATGGACAGTATTAATCTTCCACATGATCTGAAATGATGTGATCTTCGGCCACACCTTCCTCTCATTCTTACCCCATATACAAGATATCCTTAATGAACTGCACCTTGGATTCTTTTTGTTTTGGGCAAATAGCTTTTCCGTTGCAAAGAGATTGCCAAGTCTTGAGAAAGGACTTTAGCAGTAAAAGCAATTGCTAGAACAAAATTTTTATGATCTTGGGATATAGATACAAGTTGAACTCTAGTTTAGCAGGCCAGTGCTTAGGTGGAGAATGCTGAATAGTAATATAGTTTTGTTGCAGTTACTCTATAGTGTAGTTTTCTTTCCAAGCCTCTGTTTTCAGCAGTTTCTCAAGCTATTACCTTTGGCCATAAATATTTTGCCCTTCTTTCTATCCCCAGTGATGTTTCTTGTATTTTATATTCTTCATTTTGAAGAATATTCAAACATTCCTTTAGATATACAGGAACTCAAATAGTATAAGGATGTTCGTTTAGCTGAAGATCTGTTAAGAAATCTTTTGGCCAAGGATATCCAAAAGCTATTTGTCTTAAAACATCAGATGGATCACGCATGCAGCTTGCCAGGAGGAAAATGAGAGATTTTTGTTATAGAAGAGCTCTGAAAGAAAATATTGATAGCCATGAGACACTCTAAGGTATATAAGGGCTCGGTCCTGCAGCTTATCAAAAGATGATTTTCTATGTCCATGTGATGTGAAACCCTATAAACACCAGTAGGAATCTGCATTGAGCAAGGTTTATCAGCGTGGAACAACCTGCAGTATCTGGACATGTATTCATATCATTGACCAAATAAATCAGTCTCCTTGGCCGCAAGGAAAGAAGAGTCATCCATGAAGTTGGGCACAGCAGCACAACTCCCAGGGAAGAGACCCATAAAATGGCCCTAACGATCCGTTAATAGCCCTTTGTGGAAAACAACAGCTTATTCCTATTTTATATATCAAATGCATAGGATTAGCACAGTTACCACAAGTACAACAGCTGAACCTTAGTACAGCTTTCTAACTGTGGTGATTCTACAATATAGAAGCATTATATTTGTGTTTCTTACTTATGCCAGACAGTTGTTTGTAGCATATGCATTTCATATGACACGAAGAGAACAAACCAGCTTCACTAATGCAAACATTCGTTACTATTTAGCCAAAGATCATAGTAAGCACAAACTGTTCCATAGGATTGCATTCTTCATTAAACTGTTTCATAAGCAATCAGCAGTCTTATATTGCACATGCTTATGTATTCTTTTGAGTACAAAAGTGACCAACGAGAAATGTGATACAGTGCTGTGAATTCTGTAGTCTATCTGAACAAAAACTGCATTTCTTACACATAGGCAAAATGAAATGTGACATGAAATGTGCTAAGAGGCAGAATCTAAGATGTAGAGGAGGCATCCTGCTACTCTTGCCCAGCATCTTAGATACTTTCCGTAAATAATCACAACTGTCCACTGTCAGGAGCAGGATTCTGAGCTAGCTGGGTGGGATCTTATGTGGTACTGCCATTCTTATATTGTTATTGCCAATCAGTATTTATACACTAACCATAGCCTCCGTTATGGTTACTGTCTAAATGTTTAGTCAGGACTCCACTGTGCTAGATACCGCACAAACCTACAGTAAAAAGATACTTCCTGTCCCAAAGATTTACTAAAGCAAGAAATGGAACAGACACACTGTGTAAGATAGAAGAAGGGGGACAGGGATACTGAGGAGCGAAGGGGAACTGTAAGATGCTACTTGTTCACTAGACAGACAATGAAATCAGCAAATCTGTTTCACATGTTGTCTAATTTCTGCTCCCCATTCCCTGCAATGCACTTAGAGGGAAGAAAAGCAACCTTGATGTTGAACCCTGAGTCTCCCTCTCTGGAGATCTTCAAAACTCACTTGGATGCAGTCCTGTGCCACGTGCTCTAGGTGACCCTGCGTGTGCAGGGGGGTTGGACTAGATGATCTCTAGAGGTCCCTTCCAACCTTAAGCATTCTATGATTCTATGAACCAATATGCATGGCAGACTGCATGTGCACCCCTTGCCTTGGTTAACACAACATGATTCTCTGCACCATGGAAACCATAAGCCACTTCTCCTGTTTGGAAAAGAATGGCAATAGTTGTAACAATAGGTGGAATCTGAATCCCTTGGCCAACATAAAAACAGCTTCCAAACCACATATATTGTCACACAAAGGCTTCCTGCTAGAGAAACAGCCAGAGAGGCCCAAGAGTGTTCACATACAATCCCACTGCCTGAGAAATCTGCAAATAAAGATGATGGAGGCACCAGTCCAGCCCTGAGGCTCACAGAGGAGGCACGGAAAGGCTTTAGCACAGACTGTCCTACCTGCGAATTACAGTAGTACATTCCAACCTCCAGGCCCCACTTCATTCCCCTCACAAACAAGTTCACTCCAGCTCTGCGCAAGCATTAAACTCTTTCACATACACACTGCCTTTCTTTCCCCTTAACTGACATTCATTATGTCAGGAAGAGTGAATTTTACCCTATGTGTCTAAAGACTTTCATGGGAGCTCAGAAATACAATTATGTGCTGAAATGCCAGTTTCTAGGTGCACAATGTCTGTGCAAGGTTTTGAATATCTAGCCCTCAAGCGTCTAAATCCTCACTGCAAACCATAGCAAAGTCAAGCTAAGAACAGTCCCCCGTTGCTCCTCTGTTCCTCATAATTGATTTTCTATATAAAGTGCAGAAAAAGGTTTCCCAGAGTCAGCTTGTAAAAGGGGCTAGCGTCTCCATGGGTTATTTCCTTGTTAAATAAGGTTTAATGTACTCCTACCTCCTGAATATATGCAAGAATGAGACAAAACCTTCCATGCCTTGAAGGGTGGTTTTCAAAAATATCTGGAAAGTTGTCTGTCACAGAAGAATGATCCTCAGTATGGAATTGAAAGGGAAAAAAAAAAAAAAAGCTTTACATTTTACTTTCCTTAAAACTACTCCTTATTTAAACCAGATTTGGAAACCTTGCTGTAGTTTCAGACTGTAAAGCAACAATTTGCAATGCTAAAGATATTTCCTTTTGGACTACTAATCCAGAATGTACTTTTCTTCTCGATTTAAGAATATTTTAATTGGAAAGATTATATATTTTTAATTCACTTAAACAACTTTTTTTAAAAAAAAAAATTCTACTTTTCTGTTAGCACTGTTAACTACTTCATCTTCCTTCCTATGCACATATACGTCATGTCTGGAGCACAGCAAAATAAGAACCACATGTTTCATATAAACAGTTAGATGTTTTGCATATAGATGGTGTTTAGCTGGAACAACTATAAAGGAATAAAACACAAGGAAGCAGTAGGTGGAAGACTCAGCATTTTAGTCAGAAGAAAGGAACATAAATAATTAATAATTAATTTGGAAAAAAGTGGACAGCAATATAACAGAACAAGCAGCAACTAAAAGACAGGAAAAGTTTTCCTTAAGTTATCACCCGATGGGAGCCTTCTCCAAACACAACGTTTAAGTCATGTTTAAAATACATAACCAGGGGCACATTTTGCGTTGATTGAACCAGTGTCAACTTCTAAATGTTCAACTTACATGGATATAAGTATGAAGAGAAATCGTCCTTTCTACATGCACACTAGAAGGAAAGGAAAAGATTCCAGCTCATTCTTGTTTAAAGACAACAACATAACTCAGACAGGATTTTGATCTTAATTGCATCTGGTAAAATACACAGCAACTCTATTAAAATAAAGCTTAGTACTTGACTTTGGTAAGCAAATATGGATAATGTTACTTAGATTTATCATGGTGTAACACTGATCAAAAGTTGCTTCAGTCAAAAGTAGTATCAAAATGTGTAATACCAGCCTTGTCAAACTTCATACCTAATGCACAAGACATTCTATCTGGCTCCATTTCACTCTCCTGTGTGGTGCTTCAATCTCATGCGACCACACAACAGCAGCTCAGCTCCTCGCCAGCCCCAGATTCCACAGGCCCTACATCTGCCAACAAACTGTGCTTGGCAGATGAGGCTGTGGGCAGGGCAGGAGGGTGGAACAGGGAAGAGCAGCCAGGAAAGCAAGTTCTTGAGCTGGATTCCACACTCCAAGTCCTGCAGATAGGCATCAAGTCCCCACACCACCGTCTCCTCCTCATATGGTCCTAAGTCTCTCTTCTCAAGGCAGAGCAGTCCCAGAGGAGCAAAACCAAGCTCTTAACCTTAATGATAGAAATATTTAGAGGAAATTACTTCAGGGATTCTCCTTATAAGGAAACACTTGCCCTACAGAACCACAGGTTGATAGGTAAGATGTCTCCACAGTAGTTTTGCATTTTCTTAGCTCTTTACAGCACATGATAGTTAATAACTGTTGCGTTTTCAATTATAATCATCATTAATGCACTACAATTTTCTTGGATATATTCTATGAAATGTATTTCTCTCCTAAAAAGAAACAAAAACTAAACATTAAAAACTGCTAGTCTACTAAAGCATTTTTTTCAGGCTAGCAACCATACTTTGGCAAAAACATGAGAAGCAAATAAAAAAATCAAAAAAGAAGAAATTGCCTCTAAAAAGGGCAATTGCATTATGTTACAAAAACACATACAGCAATTCTTGTCCTTCTCACAACAAAGCATAAGAAAAGATCATAACTTTCTGGAAATTTTGCACTATCCGTCCCATTAGTGAATATCCCATTGCTGATTTATCTACTAAGCAAAATAATGATGTATACCTAAACCTAATTAGCTAATAGCAGTAGCCACAAGGTATATTTATGCTTTTCATTTTCATTCACAGCCATTGCTATGCCACTTCAAGATTATTCCCTATTTTACAAAGGGGAAAAAGACAAAGAGATTAGTGACTTGTTTTGCTCAAGGCAATGGAAAGGTTAAGAGCCAAATTCTGACTCCACTTTGTAGGCTTAAGAAAGATGGGGGTCAAAGAACAGTGAACTTTAGTTACTCTTTCAGCTCCTTCTGTTTGATCCATTATCTTCATCACCATGAGTGAATGGTCTTTTAAGGATAATTAGGAAGCAGTTCAGTTTAAAACAAGCCTGTGGCTGTCCTAAAACAAACAGTTGGAAAAGGAATGCTAGGAAATAGCTTCAGTTTCTTCTTACACAGAAGCACATATGACTTACAGAAAAGTATACAGAATTGAATGAGGGAAAACTGAAGATTTCATGGCCCTTAATTCTGTCTGTAGATTACTTCACTGTACAGTCCTATATCAGAAAAGCCCTATACCTAGGTCTACAAATTAGGAGGCAAAATCACTAAAGCTCAACAATGATCTGTTTTCAGTTCACTGCCACTACTGTAAAATAGACCAAGAAAATTATTTGGAGTTAACTCAAAATGAGTCTTTCTTGAATTTTCCAGGCAAAACTAACTACAACTTTGGGTGGACAATAAACACTTTGTTCAACTTTTTTCCTTTCAGGGTTCTTCCCACTCTTAAATGAAAAAGAAAACAAAACACATCAAAAACTCGAGAGATTCAAGATGATGAAAAGATAGATATGTGCCATACAGTCTGCATTTAACTGATGCTAACCTAATCCATCAACAGCCTGAGAAATACATGCCTTGACAAAAGGAAGCAGATGTGCTCTTAATCCTCCTAAAAGGAACTATGAGATGGGTATCCTCAATCATGGAGGAGGGTTTCTCTGGTGCCCTCATGTCTCTTGGAAAAGGCTGAACAGAGCATTTGTCATGGAATCAGACCTTCACTTTGGATCTGTGTATTCTTCAGTCCTTTGATCATGCATGTCATATTTTACTTTAACTGAACCTTCATGGACTTTTGAAGATAATCATTCCTTTCCATTTTTCATCGGGAAGAGCTACTGGTATTAGCGATCCTCCCTGTCTGCAAGCTCCCCTCCATAAGATGCAGGGAGCTGTTTGCCCAGGCTACTGAGAGGTGAATGAAAGGTGCAATAGGTGCCAGATTTAGATATTTTTTCCAAATAGTGTGTGTGTATATATGTATGTGTATATATATACATATATATGCATTATTTCTTGTTAACCGGAAGTTTAATTCATCTTTCTCTGTTCAGACCCAAGAAGACACACGAGAAAAAACCTTTAATGCCAAATAAGGACATAAGAACTGTTTATTATACCTTTTTTATATCCAAGGTATAATGAGTCATGCAAAACAGAAGGCAGCAGAGAGGGCAATCGTCAAGTGCTGTCAGACACTGTCAGCCCATTCTCTGAAATGAAAAATGCCTTTACCAGCTTACAGTGTAATCAATTCACTGCGACATCAGCATGTAGAGCAGAAAGAGTGATGCTTCATTAATAAATCCAGATGTTCGATCCTAATGGCTGAAAACACTGGAACAACGCACTTGTATTTAAACATGATATGCACAATCAACCCTGTTCTCTGGGGAGCACAGACCTTTGGCTTGCTCAGGAAACACGAGATTGGACAGCAGGTCAGTGTGGCCAGCAGAAAAACCTATTACTGTGAAGAATGCCTGAGCTGAGGTCAAATCAACAGACCTAGCTCTACTTTCCCTTAGACAAATGTGTCCTTTATAGTTGTCTGCTGCACAGATTCATCAGGACAAGAAGAAAAATATGTAGTAAAGAAAGTGCTGCAGCAACTCAGCCATACAAAATTTAACTACTGCCCTAAAAATCCACCAAAGCCATAACACAGTCAACTAGAGGTCCATAAGGTGTTCCTTTGCACTGCATATGTTCCTTGGCACTACAGGGTGTGTAATGTTCAGTATAGCAATTCTCTTGCCTTGCCTAAGCTTGCAGTGTAGTTTTTGGTTAGATAAAACCTCCTTTGCAAAGTATTTAGGAGTATATTTTATTGGAGTTATCAGAGGAGAAAGCACTGTGCATCATCACACATAATTCATTCGTGGATCTAATGCCTAGGGAAAAAAACAGGGCAAATGATAAGTGATTAATATCACACAGCAAGACAAAGTTGTGCTGAAATATAGGTCTCTTGTCACCCAGATCTGTGCCTAAATTCCACGCCTAAAAGTAGGTCACAATGCCTTCGAGCAGATTACTTAACCTTTTCATGTCTCATTCTCCCCAAAAGTAAAAGAACCTGCTTCATCAATGTAACTGGAAAGCTGATACAGCATACGAACATTCATCCTACACTTGAAAAGTGTAAAGTACTATGAAAGAAAACAGAAAAAAATGTTAATGGTTTACATCTATAATGGCTATCCAGCATGAACAAAAATATACAACAAAATTGCTACGGGAATCTTTCATAGGAAAGAAACCAAAACCCCAGACCAAAACACTATTGAGAGTGTGATCAATCAGTTCTGTGGCACTCGGCAACTCCACAACTTTTCTAAACTGATCCTAGTGAAGTAGTAAGGATGTTTAACGTGATTTGCCAATGACCATAATGCAGCTAAAATGTTCACTGACAAAGGACAGTACATTATTTGTTAAAGTTTAGAGCAAAGGGACTGTTTTGTAGAGAACTGCCTTGTGATTCACAAGATCTGGATTCAGCTACGTGTTCTGCCATAGATTTCCATAGCAGCTTGAGGTACTCAAGTGCTTTTTCCATTCCTCAGTTTCTCTTATGCAGCTGCTTCATCAGCAAAGTTACTTGGGCTGACAAAGAAATTACTGAATAGAATTCTACTAGTAAGTACTATAGATTACATACAATTTATCCAGGCATAACTGATAAAGAATTGATGGCTCTGAATCCTCTAGATAATAAAAAACTATGGAGCAATAAAACTTTGCAAAGTTAAACATTTCAGCTCTATCTACATTTCAAGAGTCTATTTTTTGCTTTCCTTTAGGTATCGAGGTTCTGAGATTAGAAATCACTTTATTCTCAAAAAACTTGCTATGCTCTCATAACCACATTGTTATGAACTAAATGACTGTAGGTATAGACAAGGAGCTCAGCTGTCCCTGGTTTAAGAAAAAAAAAAGAAAAAAGCCATTAAAAACTGCTTAACAGTTGAGCAAGAAGCCAACAAGATAGATGATCTAGTGGTTACTTTCATAAAGTGGCCTTGAAATGTAAATATTTAAAAAATAAAAAGTGGAAAATATTTTCTTTTCCCTCCCTTTTCCCAGTTTTACCAATGCATTTATTTTATGAAATAACAACGCTTTCTTTTCCCACTCCTTCAGATTTCATTTATAGCCCTCCATGTTAATTATGTAGGCATGGGCAATGCTTCTGAAACATAATATCATGGTTTAGTTATGGATGGATATGAAGGCTGCAGTGAAGGTGAGAAATCATATAATAATCATTTAAACAAAACTTAAGCTACACCTTATTTACTCACTTATCAGAAATTACAGCATGTTTTTACCTAAAGAACGCATAATATTTCTGAGTAGACAAATCTTACATACACTGTCAGACTTTTAATTTAGCTTCTCCCTGCATTTTGTCATTCAGAGATGCTGTTTTAACTGAATTTCAGTGTTGCACACACACCACCTAGCTGTAAACAGCAGAAAGGACAGTTATACACAAAGAAAGACTAAATTCCTTGTGAAATGGAATGCATTTTTTAAATTATGGAAGTTTTTTTTTTTTAAAGAAAGAAAAATTAAGACATCTTAAATTGTGATTTTCCGACATCAAATAACAATCCATTGCAAGTGTATTCTATTGGGTTTCCCGAGTACAATTCTGGAACTTACTTCTGAACTGTGCACAAAATGCTGTGCCCAAGGAAAGTGTTCGGGAAGGTGCACAGTCAAACACTGAAAAGGTAGGAAACAGGGAAATGAAAATTCTTTTGGGAACCTGGTTCGGCTCTTTAGAATTTAAGCATTATAATTCCAACTTTCATTCAGTATAATTTTACACTATTTTCACCTGTGGAAAAGCAAACTAAGTACAGATCAAGAACCTGTTCATCTCGAATCTGGTCTCCTTACCAGCAACATGCCCATGCCTGTCTCCTCAAGAACCAAACGGTCCTTGCCCCACTCTCCCTTCTGACTTGGCTCCCAACCCCTCCTGGCCTTTTCTGGGTCCCTTCCCAGTTTATGGGTCCCCAGTCTGCAATTCACCTCTTCCCTTTTCCCAGGAACAGGCCAGTTCTCCCTACCGCTGCTGAGTGCCACCTTCCCTATCAAATAGACCTATCTCTCTCTCCTGAAGGACTATAAGGAAAGTAGATAAGTCAGGGAGAAAAAAAAAAAAAAAGGAAGGACAGATATTCAGAGAGCCCAGAGGAAGAAGATGAGGATTTGTCATGATTCCCATCTACTCCCAGCCATTTTTATCATCTTTTGCAAAGTTATGCAAATATTACTTCAATATCTAATATTTGTTAAACTAGGAAAAAAGCTGCAGTTGCTTCAAGGGTTGTAAATAAGGTTAAAGTATTATTTTTGGATGCAGTTTCCCTTTGTGAAAAAGAGAAGGAACTTCTGCTGCTGTGTGGTCGAAATCCACTGAGATTTTTGTTTGTTTCTTTGTAAATGAAAAAAGTCTAAATTTAAGATGGATGCAGCTGTTAACTAGGAGCTATCATTCCATCTTATTTTCAAGAAAACCACTGAACAGTAAGGAAGGAAGATGAGCGGAGGGGATTCATTTGGAATCCTGATGGCAGTAAAAAAGCTTCCTGCCAGGGAGAAAAAGCAGAGCCAAACTGCACAAACCACATCTCAAGAAATACCCTCAAATGTGATAGAGGGAGTAGCCTGGTGGTCTGCACCAGTGAAGGAGAGCGGAGAAACAAGAATTCAGGGAAGTGTAGAAAGACAATAAACCAGGAACCCAGAAGGAGCCTAGGAGGAGCTCCACGTAGAGCCTAGAGGAGCAAAAGACACACTCCCATTTCCCAAGAGCTCAGGGAGGGTTGTAACCCTAAGGAGATTAAAGAACTGAAGGGTTTATTATATGGTATCTTTCAAAAAATCAGCCATGAATTACTTTGCTAGTAATGTCAGTTGTGATACGGTGCCACACTGGCTTTCTTACCAGCCAAGCCGCCCCAGCCAGTATCAGCAGTGGATTTGCACTGTTGCTATTTAATGGGCAGGGCACTATAAATGTCTCCTTCTCCTTGTGTGTGAAAAACTCACAATAGCCTGGTCTGTCACACTGATACATTTTGCCTCAAGCTCATCCTGAAAATTCCTTCTTCTATAATAATCATGCTAAAAGAATCAAGTATTCTGTGTATTCTTAAAGTGTGCAATTTAGAGGCTTAACAGGAGAGGGGAGCTCAATAGGAACCTCATCTTTTATCATTGATAAATGCAATACTTCCTCATGCCATTCTCTCCTTATTGCTTGTTCTCCCAGCATACTAAGTCATATTGAGTCAACTCAGGTTGTAAAATCTTTGGTAGAGTGGTCCTGCCCTCTTTAGGAAGCTATATTAAAAATTAGAAACAGCATGACTCTATCTAACAAAGTATACATGCAGTCCTCTTAGCTAAAGATTTCATCCCTCCCTTGGAAATCACACAAACTTGTACAATTTGATTAAACTTGTCAGCAGTGAGCTCCAAGAAGATAAAATGATAGCATGCGGCTTAATGTACAGCTATAATAGAACTCCAGCTCGTGGCAATTCTCCTGTGTTGGGTTTCTTTTAAGCAAAACATTATTAAAGAAAACAATTTTTAAGGGAGCATATGGAACACACCAGAATAAATATCTCAGGACATTGAAAGCAATTTTTATTTTGACTGTCAAATAAAGTTTTTAAATTTCTTTTTGGCTTGGTGTATAGAGGTTGTGAGGTTTTTAACGTTATTTTCTCTGCTTTCATCTCAGAAAAGTAACATTAATATTTGAGTCCTTTTAAAAGATATCATAAACTTAGGATTTGCACATAAGTGTTTCAGCTCTACGACATGAAACATTTGGAATTCCTGTCACCCTCAGACTTTCAGTCATCTGTGATAGCAGCAACTGAACATGGTCTTTTGCTTGTTTTGCTGCCAATATCTCAGCTCATCTAGAACCTGTTCCTCTAGACAAGAATTTGCAGGCAGGCTCTTTAATGGAAGAATTTGGATCTCTCCTCTTGCTGCTACTGCTTTTTCAAGGACCTGTTGTGAATAAGGAAATTCTATCATATCTAGACTCTCACTCTTTCTCAATACTGTTTTCAAGCAGTAAGTTTTCAGTTAGGCAGCTCAACTCAGGGCTCTTTTACAAGGATTTTCTTCTCAACATCTTACAGCAATGGCAATATGCTCAGTGCGTCTACTATTTGGTGAAATGGACAGAAGGTGTTTCCTGACAAAGTACCAGGTCAGGCTTTTATGTGGAGAAGGAACAAAAATGAAATGAATTGATTGTTTTCCTCCTGTGAAAATCGTTTAAGCAAAAGGCTTTCTCTCCACTTATGCCTCTCAGAACAGTAATTTGGACCCATGTAAATGGCTGAACCTTATACCAAGTATCTTCCAGTAGGAGAGAGTATTTTTAGCCCTGTAGCTCATGTCTGCACACTTCCCACATGTGGCCTGAACTGCCACAGGAACTGGATCACTCAATCACTCAGCATCCTTCAAACTTCAGTTCAAAAGTTTAGAATAATGCAAACTTTCAGATAGGTTTTTCTCGCCTTGGATAGCTTGCTTTTTTATGCTCACCCTCTACTGGGTGTCTCTGCAATATTAAGATCATTGTGTAGCATCTACTCTTCATTAGTTCAGACAGGACATCCAACTGTGCAGTGTTATTTATTTAGCCAAGTGTATTGTCTCCAGTTTTGGCATAAGATAGATAATCTTTCTAATTACTTCTATTACTGGACTCCCAGAGCATCTGAAATATAAGAAACTTTGAAGAAAAAGAAATAAGGCCTGAGACCAGTCCAGGTTGACATCTGAAATATTCTGAGGACTAGGACAGACAATTAACAGAAGCAACCAAACTGTAACAAGTATTTCTGTCTTCAGCTGCTTCCCTCAAAGTACATTATAATTCTGGTAGGGCATTAAGGTCATCATCTTCTCTAAGTTTATCAACCCTTAATACCTCAATAATTTTTAAATTCTACCACAAAGAACAAGATTCTCATTTTTGCTGAGTGTACTTTCTTTGTAAGAACACTACTAAAATTTCATACAGACTACAGATTCTAATGCAATTTGAATTAGCCCTGGGAGCTGAGTGCCAACCCTTATCTCTCTCTCAGTTCCAGCTGCAAATGATTTTCTTCTGCAAGAGACAGACTGGCTGATCTAGACCAAATGTGTATCCATCTAGTGTGTTAGTCTTTTCTAAGAGCTATGCAGTTCTTCTTCATACTTAGACTTATCTTTATGCTGTATATAACCCTTGAAAAACCCAAATACTAAGCAATCTACATTCTATCTCACTTGGATAGTTTGCTTTTTCTCAGCTATTCTCCAAGATCTAAAAATACTTCTTAAACAATGGCACATTTTACCATTAGCTAATATGTATGTGGTTTTGTTTGTTTAGAAGTGGTAAATATGCTTAAGGAGTATGAACATATGTTAAGTTCACAAAAACCTCATCATGGGTATTCAGGAAAACACAGCAGAAAAAGGTTATTTCTGTTGTTTGTTTTGTTTTGTGTTTTAGTTTTTGGCTCCACTTGTTGGAAAAACCTTTATTTTTAGGGACAACTTCTTTATAGACATCATATAAAAAGACTCTAGAGCTTTGAACATCACTACTAGTGAAAGCGAAGGTCTGCAACATATCAAGCAGTCAGTAACTCTTACAATCTGCTGAGGATTTCTATCTTGCAAAGCCCGATCCAATCATGCCGCAGTACTTCTTAGAGAGTATTTGCTTACTGACCTTTTCACAGTAGGAAAGATCTCTGTCAAGTAGTAAGTGGAGCTGACAAAATTTTGGCTGATGAACTATCTTCACCAGCCCAGAAAAAAAAAAAAAAAAACAGTTCTCTACTAAACTCTCTTTCAAGTTATTTTCTATAGGAAATAAATTATTAAAATAATACAGCAGGTACATATAGCACTTTCTTGTCTTGGAGTTCTTTTAATATTTTTGATTTCAGATTGTGGCTGGGAGAAGCTGATTCTGCATTTATTTGCCTGTAGAAATTCAAGACATTTGTTATTTACAAGGATTCTCTTCTCAACATCATACAGCAATGATTCCTCTGAATTGTCTCCGAGTCCAAATATTCTTCTCAAACCTTTTTGTTCAAGCAACCATGACAGGAACTTTCCCCCATGAAACATGAAACTCCCTCTTAATAAAAAGGGCAGGCTTGGAAGGCTCTAGCTGGTTAGTTTTGTGCTTCCTGGCTGTAACACAGGCAAAGCACTCGGCAATGAAAGAAGAGTTTTAATATACTTTTTGATCGTGCTTCATGACTCTAAGATAAACTGAGCTCAACAAACTGTTGCAGCTTCTTTAACAATTCTTGCTCCTACAGTACCTTCCTCCTATAGCACAACATCTTTTCCTTACATGTGCCAACAACATATTGCCATGGTGTGTCCTTAAAATGGCTGGTGCCCATCTTCAGTCTTGAAAACTTTATACCTGTGTTGTTTGTAGGCACAAAAGCGGAGAAGACAGTAAGAAATGAGCAGGGCACTTGCTTTTTAGAAGAGTTGTTTGGGGGGTTTTTATTTTTTAGGAGAGGTTTCTTTTTGATGAAATTTCATGAGAAGGTTCTATGATGGAAAAGTAAAGTAGTGGTGGATGCTAGTAAAGAAGAAAAATTACGAGTAAAATTGCTCTTGATTTTGCCAGCAAAGATTGGGAATTATATCTTCAGGCCCCACCTTCTCTGTAACCACTGTTTAGAGAGACTGCTCTTTCCCCATGTCTGAGCTTGCACTTTCCAAGCTAAACCAACCCACTTCCCGTCGTGTCCCTCATCCCTCCTGTACTCCAGCTCCATAAACATGTCAGTGGGCCTACACTGAATTCTCCGTTTTCTCGGCATCTTGACTTTAATCATAGATTGTCCCAAAACACAGTCATATTACCATGATGGCTTAATAAGCATTCAGATGACAAGAGTAAGGCAGGATGCATGAGTATCTACAGAGGTACATAAATGTTTGGATTTGTCATCAAAAGCATCTATCATTGATCTTTTCATACCAAGAAAGGACATGACTGCTTTGAAACATACTGTGCACCCCGTGTGTACAGTAATTAGCTGGAAGATGACATCACATTAATTATTTCCCAAAGGATTTCATCCTCTGATCTACTGCTAACTTCAAAATATGAGTTTTATCCTTTCTCGTAACTAATGGTCAAGCATTTTTCCATTTAAACGCTACTAATACCTTTCTTTGCTGTCATAAAGTTTTTGCTTTCACATACAAATGAATAAAAGAGAAATCTGGAGCTTTTGTTTACCCACTTTATCATTCAAATAGGAAGAAAATACATATTGCCAATGGAAATACTGGATCAGGGTAAATTATATGCAAACTTGTCATTATTTGTAATTTATTATTTAATGAAATTACATATTTTTATAACTAACCCTCTTTCAAACAACTCTTTCTTTCTTGTCCTAATGCTTT
>NW_010584052.1:164909-183452 GCF_000705375.1 Tinamus guttatus | reverse complement strand
CACAAGAAAAAAAAATGGTGCTATTTTCTATTTATTTCCACATTCCTGCATATACTGAACTTTTCTTCCAAATAATTATTTGAATACCATACATAATACATGTTATATATTTAGTGTTATTGAATATTAACATTAATATATATTATTATAAATATCTATCCATTAAATGAACTGCATTATCCCCTATGTGTGTACCACAAACACTGTTAGATTTTAAGGAAAATGTTTTTAAGTTTTTCATTCTTTTTTCTCCATAAATTTTTGAGTAAGATATCAAACTATGGTCATATTTGGTAAATAGAATCCTCGAGATGGTAGGAACCCCATGGTTTTGGAGCCCTCTGGTAGAGGGATACAATTATTAAATGCTTGTCTCTTCTGTGTGGCCTCCTAACTGGCACATGTGCCATGTGTGTATCAACACAGAGTAGCTCTGAAGCAACCATACCTTGCTTTTAATCTTGCTGATAGCTGGGAATCATGGTATTCCATGGCTGTGGTGGGTGAGCGTTTAGGGTAGCAAAGCAAAGTATTGAGAGAAACAAGGCACTTCTGCCTCAATGGCAGAAGTTGGCTTTTACTGAGGTAGTACTATGGAAAAACTGATAATATATAGGTTGCTAATCTATCCAAGTTCAGACTATTTTGCTTCTTGCTTGGAAATGTTTGATTCAATTCTAATAGCTCTAGAGTCAAATTTGCTTAAAAGGTCATTTCATATTTCTGTCAAAAACTTATGGACTGATCACTGTAATCTAAAATGATAATGTGATCTTCAAAGGTACAATTGGTGTATAGGAGGGGTGGATGGATTCATGAAATCAGTCTGAGAACTGGCTGAAGTGATTCCCTAAGCTGTTCGTCAGAGGCTTTTGATAAAACCCACTTGGCGTATATGAGTGCCTGTTTGGAGCGAGCAATCACCAACATGTTTTTCCAGCAGTAACTCTTTTCGAAGCATGTGACTATAGCAGAATTTTAGAGATGGTTTGTACTGGCTTTAGGCAGTCAGAACTTGGAAAATTTTGTTGTAGGATCAAGTACAAAATATTACTAAGGAAATAATGATGGCCTCCTTGGGTCAGCGTGATCAGCACTGGAATGTATCATACTTCAGTTACATGCTGTAGGAAGCTGACACTTGCTTCTGTCCAACAGGTGCTTGATTCTCTTTGCATGTTGCTTTCCACAGGGTAATGTGTTGGGGGGTATGTTTCTCTTTTACTGCAGGTTTGGAGGGGGACCAGCTGTTAATCATCTGTATGTTTGTCATACTTGTCAAATGGAGTCTGAAAGAATTGAAAAGAGGAGGAAAAATGAATTGGAAATGTTTATTCGGGTAAAAAAGTAAACAATTCTCATTCCATTTTTTCTGATATCATCTAATATTTGTAACCCAGGTTATGGGTTACCATATGCGTAGGTGATTAATTTAACAAATAGACTTTATTATTTTTATACCTACCCAGAATCACTTTTTCCTGCTAGGATCAACAGAGTCCTTGTGATATCCTAGATAAATGTTCTTAGGGAAGTGTAACTCAAGGGAGTATCTCACGAGCTAATCATAGTCTTTAGCTGTAGTTTTAATTTTGTACCTGTTGATGACCAAAACAAAAAACAAACAAACAAACAAAAACAACAACAACAAAAAAAACAGAATAGTTCAGTGTGAATTGAGTGTGTTAGTGATGTAATGGATCCATAAAATTAAGCTCACTGTGTATTTGTGCAGCAAGTGCTACTTCATTGTCTTGCAGTCTTTGAACAAAAATAGAATGTTGAATTGCCCAAATCTTAATTAAAGATCTTGCTGGAAGATATTTATAGAAATAAGGTTTTTTTTGAGGGGAGGTGAAGGGGATGTTTCTGTCATTGGAGGTTAAAACAAAACAAGTTTAGCTAGATACAGCTGGACCTCCCTATCTAGTTGCTTTTTGTGATCTGTGCAAAATCACTTGTCTTGCAGGAGAAAGTCAAGCAACAGGGTATGAATCTCTATTAAGAAGAGATTAAAGAAATAGAAACATACTCTATTTTTAAAATTGAAGGAAGTCATAAAATCAGTCTTGGTTGGAATTGTACTTGCTTCTGACTAAATTATTAGGAAAACCATAGATAATGTAGCTCATCATACAAAGAGCTTGCCATCTAACAGTGAAGCAAGTCTTCAAAACACTGGTTTATTTTATCTAATAATTTATTTTATAATTTCATAAAAATAAGCTTACTATTGATAATATTTTTATGTTTACACTGAAAAGCGGGGCATTCACAGTAATGCAGTAGTATGTGATGAATGAGCACTTATGTTTAAAAGAACAACTTGATGATTTTGGTTCCAAGCCAAGCTGTTCTGGGAGGAAAGAAATTAACTTTTCAAGAAAAAAAAATAAAATCGGAAGGCCACTAGTACCTCAAGTCTTTCTTTGGGAATTTACCAAGTGTTTATAGTACTGATAGTCTGGAGTCTGGTGTTCCCTTTTTTTGTTGCTTTGTTTTGGGGGAGGAGCAGTGTGTTATGTTAATATTTAGTGAGTAGTTCAAAATATTTAGCAACTTTTTTAGAATTACTGTTTTTCTGCCTTTTTTCTTCCTCCTCCTTGCAGCTTAATAGAGCATTCCAAGAAGAAGAATCTCCATCAACTTTTTATTGCATCAGCTTGCCATGGTTCAGAGAATGGGAAGGATTTGTAAAGGGCAAAGACAGTGGTGAGTTGTGGCTCCTGTCAAGATATGCATAACCTTTTCATTCTTGTGGTCAAATAGTATTGTTTAAATTGCTTCTATTTTAGCGGTAGGATGCGGGAAGAATAGTAAGATGAAGCAACTAAAGCTCTTCATAAACAAACAGAAAGTTTACTTAAAAAACAAACAGCAACAACAAAAAAAAACACAGACAGTTTTTATATGTAGGAAATATGCTTAGAAATTCAATAATAAAATTAAACTATAGTCAAAATTGGATAATTTAGTGGAATGGATGATGAGAAGCTTGTGAAAGTATGTTACTTAAGTGGGCAGGGCTGTTTTCAAGTTTATACAGAGCTTATTGTCCTGAATCCTTCCAAAATGGTAGTAAACTTAAACACCAACATCTGGAGAGATCGGGGTGATCTTTTAGCAGCAGCAAAAGAATGGGGTTCAGGTATGAGGAAGTGTGCTGTGCATTATGCAGGGCAAACAGACTGGTAATGCTGTAGCCTTTGGATGAAAGGGAACCTCCCTGATGTAATTTGAAGCTCGTGGACAACTGTAATCGTGTCACTATCAGCTGCCTTTAGGTGCACCTAAAGCTTTGAAATGGAAACACTGACAAAATGTCCTATGATCTTATTTGAGTCTGCTCTGGGACAGTGTGGCTGGAGGTGAGAATTAGGATTAATTTGTGTTTTATATTGCTTGAAGGCTTTCTGTAATCATGAATGCGTGGAGAAAAAAAAAAAGTGCTTTTAATTAAAACTCTGATTAGTTTTTAACAACTTGGAATATATTGCTGAGCAGTGCAAGAACAAGCAGGAAGCAAACAGCTATTTCTCCTTTCATTGAAAAACCAAATGTGAAGACTGTTGTTTGCTTTCACTCCCTCATTTTAATCAATCTTCCTGTCACTGTAGAGCCTCCTGGTCCTATTGACAATGCCAAGATTGCAGTCACAAAAGGTGGAAATGTTGTGCTAAAGCAAGGTAAGTGCCTCTGGACTCCAAATTATGTATTTGCTAAAGCTAGGGAAGTGGTATTTGTTACAAGGCCCATTTTTGGGCGGTCAGCTTATAAAAATTATGAATTAGGTTAATCTACAATAGACACTAAGTGCACATAAGAATGTAGAAAGCAGTGCAGAATAATCTTGGCATTTAGGCTTGGTTCTCTATCTAATTATATTGATTCTGAAATCTAACTTGAGTTGAGAGGTAAACAAACTACAGTGAGCAAATGCTGTTGCTCATTTTTCAGCAAGTTATTTACTATTGTATACTGCAGAAAAACTCTTCTAGCATACAAACATTTGTTATTCTTCATAGATTCTTAATATCTATTTGACTTTTGTTTGTAGAGAGATAAATTTTCTAAGATGGCTTGTTCTATGAAGACTTTAGATTTCCAGGGAAAACATACGAATATTACATTTCACTGTAGCTCAACTTCGAGGAAAAAAATGCAGTGTTAAAATTAATTTCTATTTTTTAATAGGATTTTTGCACAGTTAATGCCTCAGCATACAGCGGATCTACCAGGGAGTTTGAAAGAATGAATTCTTGCTCCCATCAATGTGCCCCTGGATTTAAAACTCTTGATCTGTAACATAGGTTTTAAATATACTATGAAGCCTCTGACTAAAGTATAGCAGCAGAAACGTTCAGTTTATGATCAGTAACAGTAAACAAAAATGGCAGGTTTTGAATTTTCTGATTCAAATAGAACATAAGTAGAAATTAAGTGTAAAAGGTTGTAGAAAATTTTCTCTCTTCCTGAGTGAAGAGGTTAGAGCACACTAAGTAGTGCATAGTATCACATATCTGTGATCCAGTGGTCCTGATCCCAGTGTGTTAGTTCACTATGCTTGTTCAGCTAAATGTGACTATTAGGAGAGCTGGGAGCTGTGTGAGGGGAGGAAGATCTACTCCTTTGCCTGCAGGAATGGAGTCAGATGCATTTATGTACAGTGCCGAACCTAAACATTTGTTTACTGAGGCATAGCTCTTGTTTCTGGTAGAGTGCATCCTGGCTTCCAGATGAAGCTTTGCCTGGTTGAGTCAACGTGGGTAATCAAATGTACAATTCTTTGTACCTTTCCTCCTTGGAAATGCTTTATTTGTAAAGTAGGGTAGTAGCACAGGTGGCAAGGCTAAAACGTTATGAGTGTATATGGAGGAGTCCCCTTGATTTAGCTTTGTTTTGTTTTGAAATAGAGCATACTGTAATTAAACTTAATGGGACAGATTAAGAGTAATATTTCTAATAAAAGGATATTGGGAGAAGCTTCTTGGGAGCTGATTTTTAATCAGTTGCTTAAGATGGGAGTCTTATTCAGACAGAGCAGAAAACTGCCCTCTATGCCTAGACTAAGAAATCCTGGATTCAACTCTGTTAGACAGAATTCTTGTGTCAAAACCAATTAATGGTGATGTGCTGGGGCTCCCCTGCCCCTATGAAGGGTTACTAAAAGTGTCTCATGTGAAGAGCGTTAGTGGGGCAGTTAACATTTTAACGTGTGCATTTTATGATTGAACTCTGCTAAGTATTGTATAGTTCTGAGAGCAGGTAGCTCTAGAGTCAAGAAGTATAAAGCTGACACACGTCATCAGGTTTGGTAGCTAGTATAAAATGAAGCAAAAAAAATCCAGATTAGAGTATTAAATTTATCTGAGTGTTTTGTTCTTTTTATTTCTGTTATGGACTTTAAAAAAAAAAATAGTAATTAAAACTTTAAAAATGTTTTCAGGTGCAGATTCTGGACAGATATCTGAAGAAACATGGAATTTTCTTCAGTCAATCTATGGGGGAGGTCCAGAGATTATCCTAAGACCACCTGTTCCTCCAGTAGATCCTGATATCTTGCAAACAGAGGAGAAGATTGAATTAGAAACTCATGGTCTGTAGCTGTTGAGATAAAGATGATCATGTAAGAGATTCATCCTTCCTTACAAAAGGCCCCTATACATTCCTGAAAGTTTTCTTTCCTGATATTTGTAGGACGCAAAGCTCACCGGGCATTATGTTAACTAAAGAATAGTAAGTCAAAATATGTATTATAATTTGCTCAAATAGAGACTTGTTTGTCTGTTTTGGAAGGCATGTTTTGTACATTTTGGAATGTTTAGTCAATGGAAAACTCGTTTCTGGACTTCTTGGTATAAGTCAAAATCCTGTAGTAACCTTAGACTTGAAAAATTGGAGCAAAATTTTAGCGGTGTCATTAAATAGCTTTATTCCCGATTGGACTTCTGATATCTACAAACTGCTGCCTGTTTTAATTAAAAAGTTTTGACAAGCCTAGGTGTAAGGGGAGCGTATTTTAAATGGATCACAATAATTGATTTAAAAAGGAAAAAAGGTAACTTCCTAAATGCTCAGGAAAAAGTCTTGCTTTTTTTGCACTGTAAGTGTTTAAAACAAGTAGTATATAACCTTCAAATACGTTTTGTATTTGAGTGGATCAAATATTAGTCTAGATGGAATATTGTTCTAGTCAGCAAGTGTCATAATTTATTACCTACTAAATTGTACATCTTATTATAGGCTTCTTTAACTGTATAAACCTGGCTAGTATCTTTAATTTTTTTTGTCACAAATATTATTAGTCTTCTAGAGTGATATTTGAGAGCATGAAGTGTGAAATGTAAAATGATTATGGATGAGTGGTATAAATTTGAGGCATTAAATTGTCTGGTCTCCTGAATTATATTCATAAAAAAGTACCTTTTGAAGTATTTTATTGTATTGTTAAAAATTCTGAATGGCATGATGACCTATGATGTCAGAAACTGGATGAAATATATATATATTGCACAACTTTACCGAATGATTCATATTGGAATGCAGAATGGCATTTGCTTTTGTTTTTTGCCTGATATTGTTACCAAATAAGCAACACTATTCAAGGCTGGATCAATAATAATAAAAAAAATTCAATTGTGGAAGGAGGGAGAAAACTTTCTTAAATGTTTTTCATTTATTCTAGAAGTATAAAACCTTTCAAAGCAATGCTTTGATAATGCTTTTTCACCCATATAAGTATATTCCTTGATGGTTTTACATTTAGGCACTGATGTTAGCAGTTCTAGCTCCAAAGTGAGCAAATGCTAAGACGTTTGCCTGGATAACTTTTATGTATAGTATCAAACAAACTGGTCTTTGCAAAGTGCTTTGCAAAGCACTTAAAGCTGTTCTTGCTGGAAACACATAGGACAGTCCTAGACTGTATCCTGTAATCTGAAGTCCTTGACCCTGTTATTAATGTGCTGCATAGCAGGAGTGAGTTCTGCCTGAGCAGCTAAAAGCCCAGAATTTTACTGCATCTACATGAGAAGTTGATCTGCTCATGAAGTTTGGTTGACAACCTTGAGGGGTTGACCTACTGGAAAGCAGCTCTGTGGAGAGGGATTTGGGAGTCCTGGTTGACAAGAAGTTAACCATGAGGCAGCAGTGTGCCCTTGTGGCCAAGAAGGCCAATGGGGTCCTGGAATGCATCAGGAGTGTTGCCAGCAGGGCAAGGGAGGGGATCCTGCCCTTCTCCTCAGTTCTGGTGAGGTCACACCTGGAGTACTGGGTACAGGTCTGGGCTCCTCAGGGCAAGGGGGACGTGGAGCTTCTAGAGAGTGTCCAGCAGAAAGCAACAAAGATGGTTAAGGGACTGGAGCCTGTGAGGAAAGACAAAGGGAGCAAGGCCTGTTTAGCCTAGAGAAGGTTGAGAGGAGATCAGATCATTATGTATAAGTATCTGAGGGGTGAATGTAGGGAGGATGGGGCCAAACTCTTCTCCGTGCTGGCCAGTGACAGGGCAAGGGGTAATGGGTGCAAATTGAAACACAGGAAATTCCATCTCCACGTAAGGAAAAACTTCTTTACTGTGTGTGTGACAGAGTCCTGGAACAGGCTGCCCAGAGAGACTGTGGATTCTCCTCTGGAAATCTTCAAACCCGCCTGGATGCCACCCTGTGCCACGTGCTCTAGGTGTCCCTGCTTGAGCAGAGGGGTTGGACTAGATGATCTCTAGAGGTCCCTTCCAACCTCAACCATTCTGTGAGTCTGTGAGAAGAGCTAGAGCAAGGAACAAAAGAAATTAAGTTGAGTTTTGTAATATGTATCTTACTTTTGATCTGCTTAACTCATCACCTTTGTCTAAAATCTGATACCATTTAATATTTCTCTGTCCTTCTTGTAGCATACTTTGAACTAAACTAAATTTACATTCCTGTTTCACCTTATAAAAGCCACATATATTGTGCATTTTGCTTTGTGGGTTTTTTTTTTTTTTTTGGTCTTTATGAGTTAAGCTGGAGTCTAATGGGATCCAGTCTTTTACCCTTTTTGCCCTTGAAGTCCATTAGGAAAGAACTAAGAGCAGGCAACTTACACTGCCAAACTGCAGCTATGTAGTTTAAGTCATACATAAAGGTAACTTAATGCCCTTTGGATACATTAGCTTAAGATATAGGTAAGTACAGAGGAGAGCTCTGGAGAGCTTTGGAAAAACAATACTGGCAGTCTTGTTTATAGATAAGTATGAGGAAACAGAAAGGAGATTGATAGAATGCCCTTTTCACCCTGAAGTAAGGCCTTTAAATCAAGAGGTACTTAAGGAATCTCACGCTGAAGTAAAGGAAGTGTATATATGCTTGTGTATAATATATTTTAAAATCTTAAATACTGATACAATATGAATAAAATGGTTCAGATGAGAGGAAATTGACAGTAATGTTAACCCAATAATTATATGAATAAGGAGAGGAAAAAAAAAAAAAGTAATTTGAAGTCGCCATAGGTTACTCTAGCCCAGCCTGTTAAATTCCTGAACTTGTGTTTCTTCTTAAATGCTGAAGAAAGTCTTGGGATATCTGCAGATAAGGCTTTCATGTACACAGGGGTACATCTAAAGGAACACCAAGCAGAGCCCTTAACTATCTGACCATTATGTTTCTTTGATTTTTGTATTAGTAGACAAGACACCTTGCAGTTAATACCAAGCTTTCTCCATTATGTAAATAGTAAAGAAACGTATCAGTTACAGCTATGATGTTATCTCACTGTTCAAGGTAAACATAACTTGCTTATGGACAGTCAATGGTAATTTGCTAGCCTTGGCCTGTGGGAGGCAGTTTTAGCTTTTTTCCCTTCCCTCTTTCCTATTCAATTAGGATTGATACTAAATTCTAGCCTGGTTGAATTTACTTCACTATTTCACTACTTACTTGAGTAGGTTTGAATAATGTCTAAGTTTAACTTGTTCTTTGCTAAGCTTTTGTCTAATCTAAGCTATTTTTAAGATTCTTAAGCTGAAAAAAACTTAATAGCTCTGCATACTTCAGGAATAATTTTCCCTAGGTGTTGTTCTTAATTGGAAACTTGAGAAATACATTCTTAGTTAAATTGCTGTGCAGTGATTAGGTTTACTATCTTAATTAATGTTTCTACTAATAATCAAAGTGCTAGAACAGAATGTACTTAAAGTAGATTATGAGTGTTGGACATGAGAAGCAGAGAAGGAAGCAGAGAGGCAGATTAAGAGTTAAAATCTGATGATAACAAAAAATTGTTCTGGGTAATAGTCACAAAAGCATCAGCTGTGAGACACAGGAGGTAATTATTATGCCCTACTTGGTGGTGACATCTCATCTGCACTGTTCATGATTCTAGATACTCTGTAGTGATAAAGACTCTCCTCCCAAGTTGTATTTCAGAAAAAGACTAACAAAATTTAGAAGTAATCCGGCTTTAAAGAATTTTGAAGGAAGATGTGAGGCTTCTAATGTGGAGACAACTGCTGGGTGATGATGAACAATTTTTCTTAGGTAGGAATATTTGCCTAAATACTAGCAATGCAGTGTAGTACAATTACTTCTACTGGATATTATGCAACTTGCTTTTTGCTAGCAATTCTGTAGGAACATTTTTTCATGGACTGCCTGGGAACCCCTAGTGAAACACAAACTGCATGTACCCAAGTCATTCAATGCTAGCGGTCACGAAGTACCTCCGTTACCCTCAGTAATGGGTATCTTCCCACAAGAGCTGTTTGTAATGCTAAAAGAAGAACATAAAAGATCCTTGATCTTGCAGAGGTGAAATAGATGTATTTGGTTGTGAGGCAGTTACAAATGGATGATTTCTCTACCTTATTCATTTGAGTTTTCAGTAAGAGATTTTGTGCCATGGAAGTGAAAGTAGCTTGTTTAAAATAAGGCAGTTTGAGATTGCCAGATCTCTTCTCTGAGAGAAGGTAACCCTTAAGAATACAGGTACAGAAGAAACTGTTGTTGCGAAGGAGTTGTTATTCAAAGCAGGGAAACAGTGTGTCCTAAGAATGCTTGTGGTATGTGTTTGTGTTGTTTTGGGTTTTGTTTTTGTTTGTTTTTTCCTCCCCTTCTCTATTCTCTTGGAAGTCCTTAACTAGTCCTCTTTGATTCTTTGACCATTTGTTTCCTGTTGAGGAAACTGTGCAGTGTGTCTGGATGCCAGGGAAGTTGTTACCTCAAGCAGAGAAAAGTTCAGTAGAGTCCTTGTTCCAGTCCTGGAAATCTAGATTATTTATTTATTTATATTTTAAAATCATATAACTAATTCTTCACCTGAGCCCCTTCCCTACTAACCCCACCCAACATCCAGAGGTACCCAAGAAGTATCCTGGGTGGGGGGGAATAACAGTTGAAGAGTTATTGAATTACTTCCTGGCAAAATAAGGGGCTTTCACAATACGCTTCAGAGGGGAGAGGTAAATAGTCCTCTGCCTAATTTCCTAATATTCCTATGACAAAAAAAAATAAGAGACCTTTAAGTCAATAATAACTCAGAAAAATTTCTTAGCCAGCAAGCAGATTGCTTTTATTTGCTTCTCTTTTTTTTTGTCATAGGGCTGTTAGGAAATGAAGGAAACTTTGAAGTATGTAATTCAGATTAGCTAGTCCAGAAAGCTGTGTCTGCAAGTAGACTCTAAATTAGCTCTGGGTCTAAGGATTGATATAAATGCACATAATGTATTTCTCCATTTTCTTAGTTGAACTATGTCTGGAGGTACTAAAATAATTAAATTCTACATAAGAATAATGATCTTGTGTAAATGGGTTGGATAGGCTTTAGATAGGATAAATGACACTTCAAATGAATGCAGTAATGGCTGTCAGTTGTCTGTCAGTAATGACCTGGAAGTTTGCTAGGTAAATCAGACTTCATATGCAGTTCAGTATTTGTACCAAAATAGGGTTTTTTCTTTAAAAGGAGAGAAAAGGGGAGAGAGGAGAGGGCAAAAGCCATTTTTACTAAATTATATCAGAAAAACTCAGAATCAGTTTTCTTAACTCTACATATTTATTTGAATAGTGTTGCTATTGTCAGATGCTGAGCTGCTCAGATGCAGTAAAAGGTTTTAAGGTATCATCTAGTATCTAGTTGATGAAATCTGCTGCAGAGTAAGGTCTCTGATATGACACTACAAATCTGAATTTGAAGGAGTGATATTAACACCTATTGCTACATGTCCCTGGTAGTGGGGGGCTTTTAATTTTTTAAGTCATTTATTTACCCTGATGATGATACATTTTATTTGGAAGTTGTGTTCAGCTTTGTCTGGACATTGCACAGTCATACAGTAATGCTTATCTGCTCTACTGACAGAGCTATAAGGAAAATGAATTTTTGACCAATCTATTGAAATAGAAATGAAAAGCCTGGAGTCAACAAGAGTAGTTCATTAGTTCCTGAGTTTTGAGGCTAGATGATAATGTACTTTTAGAAATCTGTCATTTTGGCAGAGTATATACCTGGTGATACCTGAAAGAATTTGTATTTAAAGCCTCTTGTATGTTTGTAAGATCCCATATTTTGCTAAAGACAGGCCTACAGAGAAGGATTATTTTATGTAATCGTTGACTTTGTCCCTCTGACTCTGGTATGTCTGCCTAGAGTTAGAAATATATTTTGCTGTAAAATCTATTAAGTTGATGAAATAGCTTTCATCCTTGAAGTGCAAGTTAAGTATGCCCAGGTAGGCCTGAGTTTTTCTTGTGAAATCTAGTGTAATTTGCTGTACTAATGCATTATGCTAATGTGCTAATCCTTCTCCAGTTCAAAATTATTTAGTGTATGGGTGGTTTTGTAATATAAGATATCCTAGGTTTCCTTTAAAGGACTGAAGCCAAGAACTTTCTTTCCAAGTTAGTATTGTAGGCATTTAACCATAATGATGGTGCCAACCTGTTTTGTGTTTGTGGTTTTTTGTTCTTGTTGTTGTGGTGTGTTTTTTGTAGCTGATAGATAACTTATTTGTCATATAAGTTAATTTGGAAAAACGGTTAATTTCCCAAAACAGAGTTTGGGAAAGCTTGCAGGAGAACTTAGATTATCTGTTTTCAGGAACAAGTGGATTCTTTTTTTTGCCATATGTGTCCTTTATACTGAACTGAGAAAATTCTGTTCCATTTATTCCTTTTGAATTCCCTATATACATCTGGCTTAATGCAGTCTAAGCAGTTTTCTCACTGAAAACCTTTCAGCTCTTCATTTTACCCAGGAAATGAGTAAAACAACTACGCTCTTTTATTCTTCCAAACAGATGGCTTTTCTGGCTTCCCTCTATACTTGAGCCATCCAGACCTGACAATTAGTAGCAGGAAGCAAAATAGATTTTAGATTTCTGAAGCGTCACAAAGCAAGACGAATCACTTTCAGCAGTATTTCACTGAAATTTTCTGCTTGCAAACAAACTTGGTTGATGTTAGCTTTCAAAATCTTAGCAGATTAGAAAATAGCCTCATCAGTGACAAATCTTAAAAGGGCTATTCCTACCAGCAATAAAAAGCATAACTTGTTTTTGAACATACCCTATAATATATATGACTGTTTAAAACATGGAAAGCCACATCACCTTGTTGAATTACTTCCATTAAAATGTTAGACCTAAGCAGTGCTAACCAATAAGACAGTCATCTGTTTATAGCACATTTAATATTAAATATTTGCTCACAATATCTCTCCAACACGCTTTTAATGTGAGGTTGATGTTGCTTATCGTATCACAAGACTTCTCTCCCTTCCTAAACAGGTGCCAGCTGTGATACGTAGATAGTAGAAGGCTTCAGTTTTATGGGTTCTTAGTGATGCTATGTGCCAAGTTGCTTAACCACAGGTTTCCTTGCACAGGTCATACATGGCTATATGTGCAGACTTCTGAAAATGCAGTATGAGTTTGATCTCTCAAATAGGAAGTTGGAGGTATTAAGAATAGACTGGGTGTTTGCACACACAGGGTGTTCTGCCTCTGCAATGCTAGTGATTCTTGGATGCTTTTCTTATGTGCTGGTTATCTGTTTAGCAGTATGAGAGGTAAAAAATTTAGTAGTTATGACATCCCCAAAATGCCTTCATAATATTAAGGCAGTTGCAAAGAATTATTTTATGTAAGTGGAACAAACATTTATCACTTCCAGATATGTTTCTCCTTTCTCACTTGAAACTCCCAAAGAACTTATTAAGAACTTATTCTAAGTTGCACTTTTGGAATAACTTGCCACATAAGAAAGTAAGTCTTAAAGTACTTGTTAAGAAGAATAAAGAGGGCAGTGAAGAGAAATGGATTCTTATCCATAAAAGAAAATTTACATGAGAATGAGGCAGCTGTCAAAAATGAAAAATAACAATTTTTATGTCTCATCTCAAAGGAAAATGCTGGTACTTTTTTCCTGTGGACACTTTTGCCCAGAAGTGAATATTTTTCTAGATGACTAATTTTGTTCTATCTTGTGTATGTTTTTGTAATGTACATGCTAAACAAGAGGTCCTGGTTACCATGGTGATACACTGCCTATTTTTTTCCCCCTAATCTCCGTCTTCTGTCCCTACTCTTCTGTGTCTGTTAACGTAATCCAAAAGCAGCAGTGCAGCTCTTGCTCATGCTCTGAATGCATGTTTGTGTCTACCTTCTTTATAGGTCCAACAGAAAAATTCTTTTTAATGAGATTTTTCAGCTATAATGAAGGGAATGCATTCATATGTACCAAAATGCTACTTGATTGGCAACATTAATTCAGTTATACAGTATTTCCAATTATATTTTCTAGTCTAGTAAAAAGTGCTTACGATTAGACTGATTTTACAACTAAACTGTGCAAGCAATAAGCAAGCTAGTTTTCAGCTATGAACTCTTGTTTGGGGTTTCATCCTCCTAATAATTTTAAACAAGGGAAACACATTCTCTTACCTTTGTTTGTTTGTTTTTTAAGTAGCTATTTTCTAGACTAGATTTCTAGCCCTGAGGAAGGATCCCTGCTTTTTAAAATGGAACTGTCAGAGGTGCTAGTCAGGATGCACCTACATGGTGGTAGTTTAAGTTTTTAGTTAACCCTAGCTTTCACATCCTCTGGAAGAAGGCCTTCATCCCAGAGTGCAAGTTTGGCTTTAGAGAGCTTTTCTGTTCAGAAAGAAAAAAAAAAAGGGTTCCTTGGGACTAGGCTTCATTTTGCACTTAGACAGCTACATCTTGGAAACTTCTGGTACTTTTTTCTGGTTTGCGTTGAACACATCATATGCTCTTCAGTGTCAGAGTAACAGCAGAGCTCCCTGTTGTGCTCTGGGACCTCAAGGAACGTGCAGGGTAGTCAGAAGAGCAACTGGAAGAGTCCATGGGCTGACACGCGGTTAGGCAGATTGTGCACGAGCCCCAGTGCGGTAACGCAGACCCACTAACACCGTGTCCTTACACACATAGACAGAGGTTTCGAAGGGAGAAGGGAAAGTATAAAAACAACTACTTGGGTAGGCTTGGTAACACTTGTGAGGGGTAAAACTCCTATGGTAACCTAACTAACTATAAAAGCCAGAAATGTTGAGATCCTGATCTCAGAGACTGTCACTTTTTTTGAAGATTGAGTCAAAATTTAGAGATCAGAAAAATAACAGTCTTAACAAATTCTCAACGGGACTGGTTTTAACAACTCACTGTATTCTAGCTAACACTGCCTATATATGTGATCTTGAAGCCTGTGCTGAAATCAGCAAAAGCAAGTTAAAGTGCAATACTCCATGAGTAAGGGGGTGGTTGTATGTGTCTTACTGAATGTAGCCTAATTATTACTAAAAATGTCAGCTCTGTTTTAATTGTAAACCTAACAAACTGTTTATATTTACATCTACTTGAATTAGGTGACCACTACTTTAGATATGCAGGTAAAAAATGGAAATATATTAACTTCCTAAATGTGTTTAACTCTCTTATAATTACCAACATTTTCATAATATTATAGAACATCTTCTAGTAATTAAAGCTGAACTCTGTAATAGGATGTGTGGATTGGAAGACTCCTAAATTGTCTAATGTACGCATACACTAATATATCAGTGATTGGAGACTGTTCTATTTAGCCTTTAAAACTTTTCCCACTTTCCCACTTTTTTTAAACTAGAGTTTAAATTTTTCCCGTTAAACAAAGCCATAAAATGAGGCATTCTACATTTATGACTGGTGTGGATTTTTAGTAGCCATTAGACCAGATGGTCTAATGATTGGTTTATGATTCTGAGCTTGCCGTTTACCATGATTGTAAATTTAACTGTTATTTTACTAATTTGCTACTTATATATTTTTTTAAACATGATGACTTGCGTATGTACTATGAAGGCTCTGTCCAAGGGAGTTTTTAAAGTAGTGGAAACAGTAACAAAATGCCTGTCCTTAACGATAGATTATTGAATTCATAATACCACAAACTAATAATTCTGGCAAAAAATAAGTTCTGGCAAGAAGCCTGTGCAGTCTGTGGCAGTTAGCTACTGTAGCCACAGCCTTGTTTATCTAAGGCATTTTACTTTATGGAAGAACACTGGAAAATGTGGCAGTGGTGTTACTGTTGTTAAGATTAAGAGAAATCTAGCAAAATAGAGGACATGCAGCAAACAAATCATGAGGTCATTCCACATAAGGCTCCCTATCTAAGCAAAAAAAAAAAAAAAGTCTTTCTGTAATTCCATTTAAAAATGTCTTCCTCTTAAATCAGCTTTTGTAACTTGAAAGAGGAATTTTCTTAAGAATTTAAAGGAGGATTTTTCCAGACATCCTGCAAATAGAAAATCTAAAAGTCCATCTAAATGTTATACCCGAGGAGTTTTTAAGATGCCACTGATCCGGTGGAGGGTTCTGGGCCCTGTGCGCGGTGCGGGGCAGGGGGCGTCTCGGCTTCGGGCAGCCCCGCGTCGGTGGGGCTGGCGTCGGAAGGCGCCTCTGCTCTTCAGCACTTGTGCGCGGCCACCGCACGGAGCAGCCGGCCCGGCGCAGCTGGCCTCCTGGCAGAGCAAATACGTCAGAGCTGGGTTCTGGAGGAGGAATCGGCTCCACTTTGCCTTCCCTGCTGTCTGGGACAGCTTTAGGAAGAGCTACGAGCTAACCTAGATGTCTTTAGGATGGACTTTTCAACTGCATTTCAGTTGTGTTCAATTAGGATAGACTCTTCGGTTTTCAAGGGGAGTTATTTTTGTCAATCTTCCTGTTGGTGGGATGCAGGGAACATGCACACTTGACTTGCTCTGGTGAAGTGCTACGTGACACACTAAGCAAGAGGAGAAGTTAAGCTAGTTTGTGGACTGAGATAGCTAGAACCAAGGGCACCACAGCCATGAGCCTGACAGGAACTTGAGGCTGGGCCTTATGCTGTGGCAGTTCTCTGTGCACAGGCATGGACTAGCAGTTGGTTTTAGCCAAGTGGAGGAGTAGAAAACCTGTTAGTTTATAATTTTGTAGCAACTAGTGAGGGGGACAGGTGTTGGCCTAGATTTTTTTTTTCATCTTCTCCCATCATAACTTGATGAAAGGCTGTCATTCACTCCATTTTCTCTTGATAACAACAGTTCTTTACTGTCACCAGTGAACAGTCAGGGAAAAAAAAGTTTACTGCCTAATAAATTACTTGAGGTTGCTCTTAATACACAAGTCTACCAGTTGTTTACTGTGAGACAGAAACTGTAGCACACAGATGGCTGCCACCAGAGGCAGGAATATGATATGGTTTGGACAGGGTGCCGGAGGAGCAGTGGGAAGTGCCTGAAAGTGAAAATGATAGAGAAAATATGGTGCTGCTGGGCAGGAGGTGTAACTGGGAAGTGCTCAGAAGCTGCTCCAGGATACTGCAGGGAAGGGGCTGCAGGATATGAGGGGCTGGAGCTTTGGAGTGTGGGGGCAGCAGCCGAGAAGGGGAGCTGTGTCCAACCAGCTTCAAACAAAGCCACTTTCTCAGTGTGTAAATGTAAATTCCTTGGAGTGGAGGTTTCACAGTGAATGTCTAGTCCCAGTCCTTTCTGTGAGGGCACAGCTGCTGCCACTGCCCTGTGCATTGAAGCCTGAAGGCTTCAATGTGGGAGAAGCAGGGGGCACAGAGGGGTGGGCAAGGGCTTTGGACTAGCAGAGAACAGCAGCCCCTGCACAATTACTTTATCTGCCCTCCCTAAGCCTAATACTTAAGGACTCGGTGAATTCACGGCAAAGCCTGGTCTAGGGTGGGGTCAGACAATACAGTTGGACTGGTTTCATCCAGCTGCCAAAACCATGGCTGCTGCCAAAAAGTAGTGCTGCTCCTCCCCTCTGCTGGCAGCACCTTCTCCTCAACCTCTCCTGCTTGCAGAGTGGTGAGCCAAGGCACCATTTTTATTTTTATTTTCTTATTTTCTCTCTCTAGCATAACTGGCCCAGTTTCTTAGTGGTTTAGGAAGTCCAGCTGCAGGTTCAGATGAACACCAGCAGGGACAGAGGGGAAGCCGTGGGGCTGGGAGCAGCGGCAGAGTGCTGGCCCATGCAGCTCTGCGCTCTGGCTCACCTGCACCCTGCGCCTGCCAGGGGAATTTGTCTGAACAAAACCAAGGGGTGTTGAACTGAGACAGCTGAGAAAACCCTGCTCTACTGCAGAAGCCTAGCACTTGGCTGAAACGCAGTCAGATCCTCACTGCAGCTATTTGCTAAGGGAATGTGTTTGAACATATTTCTAAAATAATTACACTTCAAAAAAAAAAAAAAAAGGAAAAGAGGAAAAAAATACAGCAGCAGCACCTGTAAGCATTAATACAAAAAGCTCCATTGCTCTTTCAGACTGGGGCATGCGGATAGAGCCCTGCATCAGAACAGTGGCACTGAGTCAAGGAAAATTCTTCCTTCTGTCTCTTGTGGGATTTCTGCTGTTTTGAATTTGATCACAGGAGAAGAGCTCCAATTCCGCAAGGAGCAGGGGAAAGTGAGAAATGCCTTGGAAAATGGAAATGCTACTGAGGTTTCAGGCAAAGGATACCATCTAGGACAGCAGAATGAAGGCATGTAAAAGTAGCTTATGTAGGCATGATTTTTATTAAAACTGTTTTTGTTTCTCTTTGTAGGGATACAAGTCAGTTTCATTACATTATAGCCAGTAACTACTTAAAATACTTTTTTTCAGGTAGTATTTTATTAAAGAAAATTTCTTTCCTAGTACTTTTTTTTTAGCCATCTGTGACATTGTATTTCTTGGCTGGGCCGGTTTTGAATTCCCCTAGGCATTTAATTAGAAAACACGAGTCTTCGTGTGTCTGGGCTGCCTCCTCCTCTCCCAGCTGCCTTCTCCCTGTGTCCTAGCCGGGAAAACAAGGCTGGATTGGCAGGAGGTGCCTGCTGCCTCCTCGCCTCCGCAGGAGGCTGCAAGAAAAGCTCTGAGCGAGTCGCGCGTTACACGGTAACGGGAACGAGGCGGCTGCCACAACCGGAGGCGCGCGGTGCCGCTTCCTTCTGTTTTCAGTCGCAACGTGGCGGGCCGGAGCATCCCAGGACATCTGCTCCGGAGGGAAGGAAGGGCAGAGCCGGGCCACGAGCGGGGAGCC
>NW_010584052.1:67770-164025 GCF_000705375.1 Tinamus guttatus | reverse complement strand
CACGCGGCCACACGCCCCGGACCGGCCCCCACGAGGGCCTCCCGCCCTCGTGTCTGTGGCGGAGAGGGAGGCACATGGGACTGCCGTTCCTCGCGTTATTGACCCTTCCTTGCCTTATATCCCTCCCCTGGCTGCTCACCTGAAGCGCTGGCAGCGCTTGGAGCGTAACACTGCGTTCAGCAGTCCGGTTTGGGCCGCTGTGTAACTGATGCTGAAACTTGTGTAAAAGACTGTTCTCCGGACTTGATTTGGGGCATCTCTTTCCGCAGAATGTTCCCAGTTGTATTAAATGCAGGGTAGTAGGTTCGTGGTGGGTGTGCACGTGTTTTCTGTTGGTACTAGTGTCAGTACTGCTCTAATAGCTAAGTGATCATTTACAGAGTTCTTCAGGGTGAAGCTCTAGGTGTATCGCAGCATACTTTCGAGTTTATTTTAAACACCAAATTGTGCAGGCTTTGAGAGCGTATCTTCTGGGTATGTTTCTAACTTGTTGTTAGAAATGGTGCTTTGCTTTCCTTGTCTAGCAGCTTGTCCTCGTCATTCAGAATGGGTTTGGAGATGCAGGGTTAGCGAAGTCTGGTTGTTCTCATAAGTGCCTGTAATACCTTAGAAAGTAAGCTGACACGCTACTGTTGCAGAGTTTGTTTGTTGTTTTTTTTTTTTTTTTTGTAACATGACAGTGCAGTGAGACATGGACTATTGAATCTAACCAAAATTGAACAAAAAAAAGTTTGTTTCGGGGGGGAAAAATAATGTGCAAGGGAAAAGGATTCAGTGTTACAGAAAGTATGTAAAATCTAGGTAAAATGTTAGCATTAGTAGAGTCTGATTAAGAGACAATAAGATGAAATTTTGACCCAATGATGTCAGTCATAAAGCTACCACTGCCCAAGAAGGGAGTAGGAGGGGTTAACATTGTGTATGACTTCTAATAAGTCATTCAGGACCTGAACAGCTTTGTTGGCAGGCTTTTTGCCACACTGTCATGCTTATTTCATTTAAAAAAAAAAATCTGGCCTGATCTTACAGTCCTTCACAAAGCTTTACTGTTATGCTGTGCAACTCTGTAGATATCAATAAGAAGGAGAAGTTGTGATCTTATACTGAAATACTTTTGCGTATTTCTGTGACTAGAAGTTGTTTAGTCCAGTATTGGTAGTTGTTCCCACTCTTTGTTTAATTTCCGTTAACTGAAATAAATCTTTATTTGTGTTGTGTATGCAAAGAAATGTGTATGGTAAGTGTACCATTTCTAAGAGATAGACTATATTAAGTGGTTTGGTCACTAAGCTATTTAGTGATGAACTTCACCTGCATGCATGTTTTGTCTCATTTAACATTTCTGAAAAATGAGGAGTAGCATATAGATTTTGAATTCAGGGCTATCACATATTTAATATATACAAATAACTATGTCTTTATTTCACAAGGTTTGAGAATATATGGGCTTTTTTTCCTACAGCTGAGCAGCATGTGACTGCTCAGATATTTGTCAGTGTTTCTACCACATTTGTGTAGACAGATTCTGTAGTCAGACGTACATACTCTCATATAGAATGAAAGCTTCACTCTCCCACTGCTTCTGAGAGACAGACAGAATTTATGGTTTCTTTTCTTCCAGACCGTTCTGGACGCTGTGAGGATACTGGGCTCTGTCCAGTGGAGTTCTCTGGTTGACCACCTTGTGGTGGAGAGACATTTTTCTGAACTATCTATCATGCTGACATGAGCAAAATGAAAAGTGGTTTCTTCATCTTTCTGAAAATACTCGGAGGTTGCAATAGAAGCCTTGTCAGTCTGTTCTATTTCCAGTTGTTAATGAATTTTTGTTGTTAAGTGTTACTCTTTCACATCTGAAAAACTCTCTGTAAAGTCTTGAAAGCGAGTAGTTTGGCATTTGCTTTGATTTTCCCTGAAAATTGAAGCTTTTGCTTTGTAAGGGAATGAAAGATACAGGTTTCTGCAGTCATGAAGACTGCAATTTCAGGAGAAAACTTATTATTCGATACTTTCTTATGACCATAGATATACCTTGCACATGCATAAATTCTATAAATCCAGGACTAGAAGACTTATCATTCCCTCTCTTTAGCATTGGATTGAATATACTTAGATTATTCCAGACAGATATTTGTAGAACTTGTCTTTAAAAAGCAAGAAAATTCTGCCACCTCTGTAGGCGGGAGTGAAGTGGTAGAAGTGAGAAACTTTCTCACTACAGAAGTGAGAAAGTTTCTTCTTAGTTTCCAAATTAAGTGTTCTTTGCTGGAAATTGAGCTGCTTATTATAAGAAGTTGCTTCTGGTAAACTTTGCACTGTAACACTTAGGGCTATATTGTTCTAGTTTTAAGTAAATATGACTTCTGGTTCAGAAACTGTTTTCAGTGTAAGGAAAACTTCAGAATAATTTATTTTAATTTTGTGGAAACTTTTCTGGTTCTTTAAAGTACTTTAGGAGTTAAACAAACCTGTAGCTAAACCTTAAATAATGTCTTCTCTTTCTGTTTTGGACACTAGTTTTAAGGAATAGGCTTTTAAAAAAGTTTCTTTGATCACTTGCAGTTTCATAATCAAAGTAATCAGTACTCATTTTATCTTCAGGAACTGATTTTGTTGAATAATAGGTTGATGATTCATATAGTTCATACTCAAAACTTACGTGATATTTAGCATAAAGCTTGCACTGCTTTTTCTTAAATTATTCTTCATACTGTTTTAATATATCTTTGAACAAAATACTTTTTTTTTTTTTACAACAGTTTAAAAATCTTTAAAGTTCTTCTAATGTTTAATGATTATGTTTAATGCTTAAAATGAATTTAGTTAAATGTTGAAACGTAGAGAGATAAGCTAGTTCAAACCTCTGCCCTTTGGCCATGTACCAAGATCATTCCCTCCGATGAAGAAGTTCCTCTTTGTGTTGCTTATTCAGCAGTTCATCACCCCGTGTTTAAAGTTTTACTTAATACCCAATTTAAATATTTTGCTTTGCATTAAGCTGATTGCTCGCTGGCTTTTCCCTTGTTGCGTGGGAAAACATTTGATCCTCCTTGTACATTTATTACAGTTTGCCGTTAGCCTCTCCCCTTTTTTTTTCTGATGCATCCAGCTTTATCAGGAGACGTAGCAACATGAATGTTGGCAAGCTAGACAACTCAACTACCCAAGATCTTAAGAGATGTTTTTACTAATTCAGACGTAAATGCAGTATTGAAACAAAAATATTTATTTTGATTAATGGGTGCATGTAGGTCAGACAAGCTACTGCTAAGAACGGTTGGAGTAAAAGCTTGACTTTTGGAGACTATCACTAATACAGCAGTGAGATTTTTATCAGTCTTTTACAGCTTTGTCATGAGACATATCTGATTGCTCTCCTTGGCATGTGTTCATATTACAGGTTTTGCAGTGATTTGTACTTTGTTTTAAACATTTTAGTCACATATATAAATATTTAAAACATTTTAGCTGGAAAATATAAAAATCAAAAGGGCAATGGAATGTGACTGACAGTTTGCCTGTTTGTACACAATGATGACATACTCGTTTTTGTTGTTGTTGTTTTGCTTCATATATGTAAAGACTTGGAATTCACCAGTTTTGAAAAATCCTCTGTGAATTGGAGTCTCTCTAGTACAGAAAGGGAAAACAAGAATATAGCCCAAGTTCAAATTTGGAGGAGTCGTGCAACTGGGTTACTGTGTCACGTACAAATACATTAAAGGGGAAGGGAAATGTTAAGAGTCCCCTGAATATCCATGTTTGAAAGACAGTCTGCCTGTACAGTACTGTTAAAGTAGTCCACAGCTAAAGAATCCAGAAACACCAAAAATAGATTCTGTCAGAGAAGATTTACCATGGTGGTTAGTTACTTATTAATTAAATGCTCTGAGGACAGTTCAAATGGAAGGAATGCATCAAGTGGAATTCTGCAGGTGTATTTTCTGAATTTAATCCTGTTGGGTCTTTCAGTTTGTGAACTGGATGATGGAACAAAGCAGATTTACTAAGTGTGTGGACAGGACAAATCTGGGAAGGAATGCAGGCACTAGAGTGTAAAATGGTCTTGACAAATCGGCTGAAATGCATAGGATGCAGTTCAGTAAAGGCATACGGAATAATACATTTGAGAAGGAACAAAAAAAACTTAATATAAAGTAAGAAACAACTGGCCGGGCAGTAGTTCTGCAGTTAAGTAGCAGTAGCTTAAAGTGAACATAAATCAGTCATGTATAGCTTTATGAAAAAAACAAGTGTTACAGTGGGAGGTATGAACACGATTGCTGTGTAAGGTGTGAAAATCTGCTGTGTTCAAGGTAGTGTTTCCATTTGTTGATGGAGACAGTATAGCATTGATGGAGACTGTGCTTCAAACAGATTTGAACCGATTGAAGAGTATCTGGAAGAGAGTTGTAAAAATGAAGGATTGAGATTTAGGCTTGTTCAGTCTACAGAGAGTGGGATACCGTAGAGTACTGTAGAATTGGGAGAAACATCATAAAAAGCTTCAAGTATGGTAAAGAGAAGAATATAACATTCCTTAGAGACAGACAAGAAATAATGGTCTTAAATAGCATCAAGGGAGATTTAGATACTAGAAGAAGCTTTCCAGCTGTACAGATAGATAATCACAGGGTTAACTATCTGAGGGAGGTAATAGGATATTTACTGTTGAAAGTACTCTAGAAAAGGTTTAAATAACTACCTTTTAGAAATGGTTTAGGCTTGGCAGTCCTTGGCACAGGAGGTGGCATGAATTGTCAGCATAACATCTCTGTCCATATTTATATTTATCTGTAATTTTGCTGGCCTGATTTTAAAAGTCTTTTTAAAAAGTCTCAAAAACTCTTCTTAGTAGAGCAAAGAACTGTCCCATCCAAATGGGGCAGTTGGTAAAAATACTTCAAATATGCTGATTAAACTTTTTTTAGTATGTATTTTTTTAAGCATTTGCTGAGCTCTTTTGGAGAATAAGACAGCAAACCACTTTGAAAAGAATTTTCCTGGTAGACTTGATATCTTTGCCTTATTATATGGTCCTTATGATTTATGCAACTTCTAGGTGTAAAATAGAGATAACAGTTATTACCTGTGAAATGTGTTTTGAGGGGGTGATTAACACTTATAAAATAAGTTCATCTTCCTGAGGAATTGGTGTATTAAAAGGGGTTTGTATTCCTTGAGCTAGAAATAGATTTCAGTTTTTCATGCCCCCATTGCCATGCAATAATACCACCTGGATGAGCCTGCACAGAAAGTTTTGCTTTTTACCATCTAAGCTGATACTAAGCAAAATGCGATCCGAGAGCTCTTCTGATTTCTCCTTGAGGTGATGGATTGTTAAAGCTCGTTAGGATCAAGAATACTAGACAATTTGTTACAACAATCAGCTGCCTTATTTCTTTACGGCCTTTTCCCAAGATTTTATGATTTCTCATGTTTCACAACATTATTCCCGGCTTACGGATGAATGAAGGGTAGTCTCTGCATATATGTGTATGCTCCATAATTAGGAAAAGGCTTGAAGTGAAACAAAATTTGTAAATCAGCATTTGGAGAAGTATGCAGAATTTAAATCGAATAACACCTTTCTCTATTACTGCCTAACTGTAATTCATTTTAGGGCATTTTTCCACCAACATTCCATCCAATGATATGGATTCTATGTAAAGATATATCATATTGTACTTTATGATTATACTATATTTAGCTCAAGAGGGTATCGTCATTCTGATTGTAGTAACTAATGAAAAATGGACAAACAAGATGTTGCTAACTGATTCGGTACTGTCTTAGTTACTGATGTAGTGTTTGCTTGTGTATGGCAATACATTAAAACATGATAAAATTTAATTGTAAAGGTTTCTTATACTTTATTTCTGTTAAATGCGATTTCAAAGCTAATAATGACAATCCAATTTCTAAAAACTCAAGGGAGGAAGCAAGCGCTGTTCATTCTGTTGGAATGATGGAGAAGAAGGAATTTATTGCTTTCCTGAAATGTGTTAAATGTTCCAGGGACTCTTTTTCTTATATCTATCACTGCAGTACAGAGCCTTTCTTGTAGAGTATTTATGGAAGGGTCACACTGTGTCACACAGTAAGGGCAGGAAGACTTAAGACTTAGGCAGAGACAGATGCACCTATTCCCTAAGCTCCAACTGAAGAGGTAAGGAGAAATTATGAAGCAGAAAAGTTGTTTGTTGTTTTTGTTTTGTTTTTAAGCCTGGCATTTGGAGAAGCATTTCTTGCAGACTGGTTTGGAGGAGTTAAATAGGCAGTGACTGACAAATGTGTGGCAATTCGTTAAAATAATGACAGATGTTTTTTTGTTTGTTACCAAGTATATACAATTTCTTTGGCAAATCAGAATGATTAGCAAAATATTGTTTCAAAAGTTAGAATATATAGATGCTTTTTTTATCTTCTACCTGCTAGATTCTTTTTATTTACAGTTTCTCATTGTGCAGCTGTGAAAGTGTAACTGGCATCCAGATGATACTGCTTTTTATTGTAATTACCCTATGTATATTGTTACTTCAAAGGATTTGGCAATATTTCTGTGCTTTGCTTTTCTGCTAGTGCTGTTCTCTGGATATCCTCCAAAGCTAGACTTAAGGAAGAAGGAAGCTAATCAGAAGTTCTCACTGTTTTGCAGTCTTCTATCTGCACTTTTTTTTTCCTCCTTCATTTATTTGTCCTAGGAAAAAAAGGCTGCATTTTTTTTCCCCTCTGTCGGAGATAATCATGGTGTTTATTGCATCAGTTTTCTGGAAACTATCCTATATACTAGCAGGTGCAAAAATGCACAAAAGCTGAAAATCTTTATTCACAGTATTATTGTACAGGATGCAATAATGCAATTATTCTTCATATTTATTTGCACAATTTTTTGTTCGTTTATGTGGAAGTGGTTTCCTAATAGAACAAAGTTCTGCTTATCTCATTTCTCTTCAGTGAGATCAGCTGAGAATATCTGTGGCTCACGTAATTGGGAATCCACTGATCCTTTGTTAAGAGGATTCCTAAGATACTTTATAGAGAGAAGGCTCTTCACATAGCTGCTGCCTCACAGCCAGTGCTAAAAAGGATAATTAGAAACATTTGTTCCTCATTTGATTCCCTAGTTCAAATAAAATTGCTTTCCAAAAGTAAAATCTGACTCTTTCAGATTTCCTTTCCTACTCCACCGTTCATTTGAAGGCTCTTTAGGTGATAGGTCTTACGTCAGTAAGCTTTTTTGTGTGGTTTGAAGATCCTAGTCATTCTTGAACCAAGCAGAAGCCTGCAAATCTGCAAGAGCCTTCTATATATGTATATTTCATTTTCATAAATATATTTCATTATGAACAAGTGCTGTTTGCTGCAGGATCTTTCAGATTCTCCACAAAAGGAACAGGCTTCATGCTGATAAGGTTTCTTAAAATGTTGAGATGACTGTCAAGATGCTGTTCAATTGTTTTATTTGTGACAATCTTCTTCTCATTCCCAAAGTAGGTAACTAATTTCCTGTCAATATTTGAGAATTTCAGTTATGTCGCTCCTTTTTTTTTTTTTTTTTTTTTTTAAAGTCTTTGGATAATTACAGTTCAGAAGTGAATCAGAAGTGAATGAAAGAGAATCTTTCGCAGGAATTTGGTGGTAAGGGCAGGTCATTTAACTTTGCTTTAGTTGATGTGTATTGGCTCTTGTTGATTTTCCAGTTGGGAGATAACTGGTGATCAGACCTTTGTCTCCTGCTTCCAGGGTGTAGCTTATATTTGATTTAGCTGCGCCTAAGTTTCATTGTTGTTTTACTTTTTATTTTATTTTTTAAGCCCTTCTCAGGTTGTCGTAAATCTGTATTTAACTTGGAACCAGGAAATTCTCGTCAAGAGACCACCCTAGATTTTCAGGAAATTCTCCATGAGAAACACTAGGTCTCTGGAGAGTCTTCATAAATTACATTCTTGGTACCATTTGCAGACTTAGTTCATGTGTCGCCACAGTTTTGTAGTATGACTAGTATCAAATAATCATGTAGACATCTCTTCTCATCCTGTCTGTTGTGTCAGTAGACCTGGTTTGCAGAAGTGGCATGAATGTCAGGATTTTAGCTAAAATTGAAGTCTGTCTCTACATCTTCCCTTAAGTGTGTGTCTTACTACATGTACGCTGTGGTTACAGCTTCCCTGCTTGATTAGCTCTTGATACTGCTTTGGAGAAAGAAAAAAAAAAGTTTGCTTTTCTTGCGCTTTGAAAATTAAATTCTGTAGCAAGCCTGGACAACTATTTTGTTTTGATCCTCACTGACTGCATTTCCCACAAGCAGAAATTGCCAAAAAGAGCCCAAAGTTTTGAATTGGTAATAAAACGGAATGCACGAAGTCTACTTTTTTCCCTCCTTCTGATACTTTTTTGTGCTGTGGGTTCTGTCAGTGAAGACTTGCTTCAGTTGGACTTCAGTTGAATTTTCAATAAAATTCTAGCAGTTTTATATTCTAGTGAACAGCAGTGCAGAGTAAAAGGAAAGTAAAAGAGATACCTTGACCCCTGCCTTGTGGAGCAGCCATGAAGAACACTGCCCCAAAGAGTTAACAATTTCAGTGTAATAAAGGTTATCGCTGGGGAATACAGATGGGCAGAAACAGCGGGGCAGTGCAGCTGTTTTCTGTGCATCAGATATCAAACATTTTTATCTTCATCATGGTAAAGTTGAGTTTTGAATTAAACGAATGTTAAATGAACTAACTGTGCTCATGCTTATAAAGAAAATATGAGAGACAGCCTAAGGTTTCCTATTACTTGATCCAGTGGGTCTCTATCACCAAAATACATAGTTCTGACCCCTGCTTTCTGCTAGCACCTGTGCTCCTTTGACCGTTATGGCAAGCCTGGTTAGGGAGCTAAATCAGCCGGAAAATAACGGCCTCTTTGTAGGGGGCTGCATTTTCTAAATCAGCTCATTGCAGGATCAGATTGAACTAACGTAAGTGCATGGGAGAAATCAGGCTGATGTGCCTGAGAGTGACAGGGGAAAGGGATTGCCCCTTCTTGTGGCTTAAATAACAGTTAAATGAAACCTCACCCAGGAAAACTTGTTGAAAAATTAGAGAGAGAGTGATTGAAGGCTAGCTGGAGTGTGGGCCAACCCTTGTGATGAGGAGTGAGAAAATAGATGGGTGGGGAATTGATTGTGATATTAGAAAGATATAGGGAAGACAAGGAAGTGCTCCAGAATGAATATAAGCGGAGCAGCAGTTGAAAAATCCTTTTTAAATTAAGGCAGGTGCTGAAAGAGATTTCAATCTACTACAAAAGGTTTTTATCACTGAATCACTGTATCCTTATTTGGCAAGCATAGGATCTAAAGCTAGTACAACACATTTATGATTCTGCTAATTCGCATATGGATTTGCAGTTTTAATTATTAAGCGGCTCTTTAAATACACAAACATTTCGTTCTTTCTCATCGCTAAAGGTGATTTTAAAAAGTTTTTTATGTTTTCAGCTAACAAGGAAAATCCAGTTCATGTCCAGAACTTATTAAAGACTAGTTCCCACTTTGTTAAGCACAGGATTTTAGTTATCTTTTGCAACTGGGGACTTGAAACTCTTGACAACCAGTATTTTACAGTGTACAAAGTTTGCACATGTGTGTGTTTGTTTTAAGAGTGCTTTAACTCAATTGAAGTGGTCCTGCTATTTTGAAATGTTAAATGAGAGGGTTTATTTTAAGCCTAGTAGAATTGATCTAAATTTGTGGATTGTTAGATAAGATCCTTGAGCATTTTCTGAATTTGCTGTTTCTACTGTTTGCTTGTAAACATCTATAAAATAAAGGAGAGGATGCAATACTGGTTTTGGAGAGGGATTGCATTCATTGCTTGGGTATGTTCAAAGTTTGCATTTGCTTTTAAGTTTTTTGTTTTTTGTTTTTTTTTATCTCCTGAGCTGTGCAAATTAGGCTGTTGTTTTAAATGTTTAGAAGATGGTCTCAATTACGATTTTTTCAGTGAAAGTTATAAACTTTCACTTATTATTATTTTTTTTAAATTAAGTGCTTATGGGAAGAAAGCCACTCTGATCACGTCGAGATGGTAAAAGTGATGCTTGTTGGGTTTTTTTGTTTGGTTGTTTTTTTTTTTTTTTTTATTGTGGCAGAGTCCTGTGTCAGGGTTACACAAGGATCTCAGTGCTGAATGAATGGGTGATAAAACAAAAGCAGAAACTTATTTTCAAAATCACGAAGTAACATATGAAGTGAGGGTTGCTTAGGGGCTATTTCGTTCGTTTATTTCTTTTTCTTTTATGGCTCCAGCATTGTGCTGCAGGTAATAGTTGTTCATAGCTGAGTAATCTCATATTGTGGAGACAGAAATTGTAAGTGCTTTCTAAGAGAACTGATGACCAGTTACTCTTTTTGATAATATTTTGGAACATAAAGTGTCTTATGAATGGCATGTACGTTGCATTTGTCAAGTTAATCCTCACTTAAGACTTTGTGCCAGCTCTGCAGAGGTACTAAGAAAGGAATTAGTATAGCACCTGGTTTAGAATAGCACTCTTAAATTTCTTTTATCTACAATATTTTGAAAGATGTGTCCTTCAAAATGGTCAGCAAAGCCTTTTTTAGGAGTTCATGGGCAAGTAGTAAGCAATTTTTTTTTTTTTTTTTTAAAAGCTGTTGCAAAGTCTTTTGTATGGACCTCTTTGCTTGAAAATGTTTTAAATGCACTGTGGATATGCCTATCAAAATGAATGAAGTGACTTCTAGTTTTGTAACTGCTTCTAATGCTTATTCTCAGATTTATAATAGGAAGATTTAAATCATGGCCATGGCAAGCTTAGAAAGCCCCTGATCAATTTATATTCAGTCTAGTAATAAAAAGGGTTTTATTTTTAGTAGTTAAATCTCTACAACTGAATGTTTCAGTGGGAGAAAGTGTTAAGAGAAATTCCGTTTAGTAGTATACTGGTATAAGTTAATATATAAGGCCCTAATAAACACAATTTTTCAGGTTAGTCAACGATTTATCTAATTTCTTTGCAAATGTGTTGTCACTTAATAAGTGGGAGAAGTGATCTAGTGCGTGTTTCAGATGCAAAGCTCACGCTAGCCTGTGAAGAATGAGAAGAAGTAACAGCAAGTGCAGATTTGCTGCTGTTGTGAGGGAGAAGCCATTTAGGAGAATATCTGAACTCTGGCAGTCACCTCTCATTTGCTTGGGCTAGGTATGGAAACTATATGACTTACACTGTCTGACCCAGCTGCAGACAGCTCCTATTGCCAGAGCCTGTGATAAAATACGCTGAAGGGAGAGTGTTGCGCTCTTCCTTTGTTCTTGTGCTTAGAGAAATTCTCTGGTGGCTCAATCTGGAACCTGAACAGCCTTTTTAATGTTTCTTCAGTCCTTTTACCTGCTGTTACAGGGCAATTATGAGGAATGGTAGGATAAGCAGCATCTTTATATTTTTGGAAATAAGATGCGGTTAAGAACATTAGGTAACAGTCTCACATAGCTTTCTATATAGAAGGTTAAATGCTGTGATAATTTATTAAAATTTGATCATAGTTGGCACTGGTTTATTGAATTAACCCTGATGAAGTATAAAATCAGTGAAATACTCCTGCAGTTGTGAATGCTGTCACCTCGAGAATGCTGAAAGGTAAAAGCATCAGAAATTAGTTGAGTTTCAGAAAAAATGAAGAGGCAAGGCGTTATTTAACGTTGTGTCTGATATGTTCCATTAGTGTTGATTATAATTACAAGCATATGCAGAGCTCTAGGCTACCAGTAGTCACTGTGTTCCTATTGCCATTCAAAACAACTGCAGCACTGCAGTTGAAAAGGCACGCTCTGTTTATGCAGTGCCTTTCTATCATGGATAACTGTATTTTTATTCTGAAAAAATGTATACAGGCAAAAGCATAGAAAGTGAAGCAGAAAAGGGAGCTCTGAATAAAACACAGAAGAATCATTCTGTCAATAGGCACAAATGAAAGCAATAAGGACAAGAGTTAAAATTCAAGTTGGTGGTTGTGAGAGTGCCCACATTGGAAATATACTCTTGTCATACTACCTATATTTGTATGTTGGAATCTTTCCCTCCTTTTTGTAAAAAAATAAACGTTAGAACACATATTTACAAATACAGCAGTGGTTAGCTTGAATGCCAAAGATTTATGGGAGCTTTGTGGAGGAAGGTCAAATTTCATATATAAGAATATCATAGAATCATAGAATGCTTAAGGTTGGAAGGGACCTCTAGAGGTCATCTAGTCTAATATAAACAGGTTAAACACATGCAACTAAGGAGGACTCTGAGCTGAAAATAATTAGAAGCTAGAAAGGATGGGAGGGAAGTCTGCTGTTTTCCTGCTCATTTCTTGCTCTTCCCTAGACTTCTACTCACAACTGTTGTTGAAAGGAGAGCACGGACTGAATACACCTTTGGTTTGACCCTGTATGTTGAGAAAATGAACATTAAGAAATAAAAGAAGGGCTACATGTTAGTGAGGAAAGATGTATGAAATTTAAGCTAATGGGATTGCTTTTAAAGTCATTGAGGAAGAGTTTTTTTAGAATAGCCAGTCAGTTAACACTCTGGCAGTTAAGACACAATTCAGTGTGTATGTGGTAAGTCACTCTTGCTCTGTAACTGAAGAATAACTTTGCGTTGTCTGGTGCATGGGACATATTTAGAAAGTGCTTGATGAAATATGCCGCCAGCAGGGAAAAAAATAATAGAATCAGATCAGTTTTGCAGGTTGTAGGAGTCTTTCATTTTATATTTGAACAGTGAGCATTATTTTGAAGGTGAATTTTCTCATACAGCTGCAGGAAAATATAAACACATTATTATAAAAACAAAACAGCCTGGAAGAACAATAATGATCAGAGCAGAATACTTGGATTTTCCTAATGTTACAAAGCCCAGCAAAGAACAAAAAAAGAAAAACATTGCAACTGTAAGCTATAGTGGTATATAAACTATATGCAGAATATTAATAGAAATTTTAGAGGAACTGTAAAAATATTACAAATTTTTAGAAAAGCTTTTTGAATTTCCAAAAGATAACAGATGTTCAACAAGGTAAGACACCTAGAAGGAAGGAAAAAGAGTTGAGATATAGCTGTAGTGAATCTGTGAAAAGTCTTGCTCTTTTGGCTGAATCTTTTGAGATGACCAAATTGTGACTTTTAATAGGAGTGAAAGATGAAAAGCATGAATCAGTGATCTGAGTCTACTATGCCAAAGGCTGTAGAAACTTCAAACTGACCAACGAGCCTGCCTCTAGATGAGGAATGTAAGTGGAGCAAGCCTAAAGACAAAATATAATGGTCGCAGGAAAAGCAAACACCTGCAATTATGTTAGAGAAAAAGTAATCTTATGAGGTTTTTTTTTTTTTTTAAACAGGATGACAATGGCATTTTATGTCAAAGTTTTCAAACGAAGAAACTCCATTTTAAGAAAGCAAGTAGTGACTAAAAGGCTGAGATTTTAAATGTAAATGCAGGTCAGAAATAACAGTTTGCGTATTTCCAAATAGTGCTAAATGCATAGATTAAACAGGTCACAGGAAACATGGGAAATTAAAAGCAACATATTGTTTATCAGAAAATGTCGTGGACCTACAAAGCCTTTCTGAGTTGCAGTGAACAGGAGAAGAAAGCAGAATTACAACCACACAAAACAAAATCACATAAATCACATGTGATACAGTCATAGTCCTTCTGGAATTAAATAAATTACAACTGCAATAAAGAAGAAGAGTAGACCACCATTAATGCTAGATCAAGAAAATTCTTTCCAGCTATGTGAAGGTAGTTAGATATAGACATGAAATAATGTGCTAGGTGAACTTGGACCACTCTTAGAATACCTTTTTTTTTTCTTGAATCAAGGCCCCTGAATAGCAAGCATGCTGTACTGACGATGATGTGCAGTGATGTTCATATTGAAAGTTCTCTGTGTCCAGAGACAAGGCAAAATCAAATAGGATGTAGCGAATGGCCCTCATTTTAAGAGCTTTTAAACAATGCAGTTGCTAATGCACTTAAATCACCTTCCTTACTTTCCGGTTGACACTTCCAAATCCAAATATTGTGGAATATGCATAATGGCTGCCTTATTGAGCACAGATTTGTGTCACTAAATACCAACCTGAACAGAGGAGGAGGGCATCAGAGTGTCATTACCACACGGGAGCATAGAAGGACACGTGGCCTGTCTGCTTAACAAGCAGAGTGTCCCTTGCCAGGCAGAATTTGGAAGGAATCTAAGAGTAAATTGTACAACAAAGGTTTATAAGTGCAGATATCTGACTTTCTGTCAGGCTGCCTTCCAATACTACGGGGACTACTGAGATGAGATGATGAGAACTGGAATTTTCTCAAAAACACTTGGAAAGATTATCTGCAAAGTAGGCTATGTGGCTAAATCTCACTGGCAGAACAAACAGCAAAAAGAAAAAAAAAGAAAAAAGACCATGAAAATGCATAATCCCATGTATGAAGGCTGAAATAAAAAATAGAAATGGGATTTTTTGCCATGTATCACTCATTATTTGGTTGCTGAAATACTGTTGAGCACAGAGGCCATGAACCTATCAGGGGAACTTTTCAACAGATGTCCAATCTTTACTTGGATATAGCAGAAAATAGATGCATCTCTTGCTATAAGCCAGGGACTTGACTTCATGCAATCAGTTCAATTACAGTGTGTAGTTTAATAAATATATCCAAGTCAGTCATAACATAGCCAAGCATGTGTTTACAAGAGCTAAGACTTAAAAACATCAAAATGAGACATAAGGCAAATCATTCTTAGTAGTAGCCTACTACAATACTTAGATTCAGGGTTAAAATTTAGTTTTGTCCTAAGCTAGTCTGTTACTTTCCAGTGTCCTAGCACACAAGAGTCATGTATTGGGTTACCTGATAAGTGGTGGTACAGTTAGACCTGCAGTATCAGCTTGCATGACGAGGGATGCCTGTACTCCTGGCAACCTGAGAAGATGCATCTGGTTCGAAGACAGAGCAGGGCACAGGAACATGAAGTATTTCGAGTGTTGGAGATAAGGTGGATATGGCAGAGTTGGGTTGTCTTTAGGGCTGCAGAAAAACATCCTGTTTTGCTAGTCTTATAGCATAACTTGCTTATCTCCTAGATAGAGTCAAAGATAGTCAAAGGTAGTATAAGGTAGAAGACAAGTGGTTAAAATATTTTTCATAAATGTAATGAGAACATACCAGTCCCTTTTCTTTCTTGTCTTCTTGGAATCGCAGGGATTGACATAGGAAGTTTTGAAGGAAAACAGAACAAAAACTTCTTAATTCTGATATAACACCAAAATGTCTTACACAAAGTATTAAATGCCTCATGCCTACATTTTCCAAACTCTCTGGTTTGATATTTGCCTTTGTAACCCTTGCAGCAGCACCTTTAAGCACAACCTGGTATGTTCAAGTCACACTGCTTGGCCTTTTACTTCAGTGTTTGTCATTACAGTAGCCCTTGTGATGCTTAGGTAGTGATTTTGCATATGAAATAAAAATCTGGAATAAAACATCTTGTTTATAGTATTTCATGCAGTATGTCCATAGTATATTTCATAAGGTAGATGCTTGCAGTTCACTGCTCTGAAAGTGCATCTGTCACGGTAGCTGTGTGCGGTGTTGGATTCCACAAATGTGAATGTCTTGTGGCTTTCAAGAAGGGAAAGCAGCACTGCTTTTCTTCAGTTTCCTTTTCATATGCATGCTGTCAGCATGGTGATTAGGTACTTGGTGATCCCCAACAGTTGTCTACCTGTTGGAAAAAAGTGAATTTCTTTTTATGATTGATAGTTTCTGCATATTGTTATAACAACTTTATTTGGAATTAAATCACATTTTTCTTAGATATTCTGTTGGTATAATCCTGTGACATTAGTGGGAGTATCACCCTAATGAAGTTCACATCTGAGTCTTTGGTTCAGGCCAAGTAATCTCATTGCTGTCCTGCAGCACTCTGACCTTTAATTTGACCCATCTGGAAAGAAAAAAGGAAAGATATTTTTATCTCAGACCTATTTTAGATTCATTTCATAATACAGTTCTACAAATATTTGTGTTTGTGTTGGCGGAATTGTCACAAATATTTGTGACAAATGGTCAGGATGGCGTGCTGAGGTGCTGCATACAGATTTGTTATGACTGGGTAGTATCCCAGGTCCTTTGAGGTCGGTCGGTCTATCTGACCACTACTTCCCGTAATTCCCACTTGTAGCCTCCCTCTTGCACAGTCTGGATCTGTCTTCTGCCAGGTCTTTGGGATTTCCAGTCTCTCTCCTTCCCTAGGCAGCATCTGCCTGCTTTGCTGTTCCCCTAAACAGTTTTCCCTCCCTATCTGTTCATTTTAATGCTCCTCTTACCTTTCTTCCATTTCAGTTCCACCAAGACTTTTGGTCCTTAAATGCTTTATTATGCTAAATTTCAATTTCCTATCCTAAAACAAGGAGGTAGAAAAATTCGTGGAAGGTTAGCTGTGTCTTGAGCAAGATTGTTTTTTATTCCATGTTGTGCTCAGAAATGACTAGTTATTGTGACTGAGAATTGAGGGGAGAGGCAGCAGGGTGGAAGAGTGCTCTGAGGCAGATGCTTCAACGACATGATTCCAGATCAGACTTTTAATTTGGCCAATTTATAAGAAACTTAAAGCAGGTTAGGGCATGCCTACAAAGAGAAGAAATTTGATGATGTGGTTACTTTTTTGCAATGCTGCTGTATAGTTATGCTGGTATAATCCCATGATTATTTTTATTCTAGCTTGAGAGAGTGTTTTTCAGGCACAAGGGCATTTGTTAGTTTATATTGCTTTCTAAATGTTTTAAGTTAACCTGGCACTCTTCTGTTAGAATAAGTGTGTCTAGATAAGGAATTAGGCCTCTACTATACTTAATCTTCCAAGAAAGCTCCCAGAGAAGACAGCCCTCACTACTGGGGAAAGTCAGTGCAGCCCTTCTGATTCCTGCTTGCTGACTGCAAGAGCAGCTGGGGGAAACACCAAGGGGGAGATGTGCATCGCCAAATAATTCGCTCTTTTTTCTCTATTTTGTCGTTTTGGAGGAAGAAAGGAAAAGCAGTGTGTGGGGCGGGGGTGGGAGGGAGACTTTATGCGATGGAAAAGAGGAGGTTAATCCTGTATTCATTTTCATAGATCCTATTTAAATATCATGCATTCTTCAGTGTAATTTTGTGCAGGAAGAACTACAAACTTTAAGTTTTCTGCTAATGATTTTTATTTTCTTATTCCTAAGTTGTGTGTTTTTATTTGTTTTTGTTTTGTTTTTCCTCCTCCCCCCTGCCCTGAAAATGGGTATGTCTGGCCTAGTGAACTCCTGTGGCTTACGTAAGAAAATAATCATGATAAACTACCCTTTCCAGTTCTTGGCCGGTGTTGGTTTTGTTTGGTAAAGTATCTGGTTTAAAAGTAGAACAAATGATAAGACTTTCAGGAACCTGTTCCTTCCAGGCTGGATTTTTCTTAAATTGGTCTTACTGGCCTAATACGAGTTGGAGCAGCCTGCTCTGACAAACAGGATTTGACAGTATGTAAAGTAACCTTACTGTGTCACAGATGGCTGAATTCTCAGAATAATTCCCAACCATGGAGCCAATTATCATTTATTTTTAACCTTTTCTTATGACTTTGGACTGCTTATTGTTGCATATACTTCAACATAAGGTGTTCATGATGTGCTGGGGAGGGATCTTTTTTGTAGCTTGAAAGTATTGCTTGTATTTAATGTAAAGTAAAATCAGAAGAATATGATGTCTTTTCCAGAAAACTGATTTCTTACTAATTTAATCACACTAAACTCAGTCCGTCTGTGTAGGAAGGGATGCTGGCATATTTAGATGTGATAGTCTGGTGAGTATAATTTGTTAAATGGAATTCATCCCTAGTTTAATAATACCACTCTGCTAGGAGGAGGTTTGCTTTGTGTGTGAAGATAAACCAAAGTCCTGATAATCTGAGGTCCATTCAGATTATCTCCTAGTCAAAGATGTTAACTCTTCATCTTGGACAAATATAAGGGATTATATTTTGTTTGCCTAAATAGCTTCTTCAGTTTTCATTTTATACAACAAACTTTCCGTTTCTAAAAACATACTGTTCCAAATAACATCCTGCTGCTATACAGATAATGTGAGAGCTGCTATTTTATACCACAGATACACCCACGTTTCATACATTACTGTGTGATCCATGAATATTCTTTTGAGCTAAACTTTTCAGTGTGCTTTTAGTAGTACTATGTAGGCTTGAAATGTTAGTCTAATTGCCTTTTTTTTTTCTCCCCGGTGTCACTGAAATAATTGGGTCTGGCATATATAGTTGATAAGGGGAAAAATATGGTCCTAATAATCAGGATTTTTGTAGCCAGTTGGAAGATAGAAGCTTATGTAAAAGTCTTTTGTTATTATAAGTGGAATAAACAAATCTGGATGTCTGGAGGAAAAAAAAAGAACCAAACAGAGCCCATAGTGTGAATGAAATATGGGGTCCTGCTAGCTGAAGATTGCATGCATACCTCCTTGGTGTGTGGATACTGTAACTGATTAAAAAGACCAGCAGGAGATTCATGCTAAATGCTATGCTTTTTCTTGTTAAACCATTTTAGTGGAGAAGATTGAGTAGCAAGTACCAGTTTGGATCAAAGCCTGAGTTTTGGTCTACTCTGAGCAAGTCTTGGCAGAAGCAGGAATTACAGGTTTGAGAAAAGCTAGTTTGGACCACCAGTTTCATGTCTGCATGATGATATACTAGTAACGAGTACAACATGGACTGTTATTTCCTAAAATATAAATAGTGATCAGTGAGGCAGGGTTGTTTGTGGGAGATTCTGAAAGAAACAGCCAGCGTTTATAGATACAGAAATAGGACAGGCTTTGCTATATTCTTATAAGTGTCGTAGTTATTTTAATACAGTTACATAAAGTACATCATAATAGCAGTCTAGAAGAACATTAGGTCAATGTTAGCAGCATTAAGGAGATGGTTTGAGATGAGATATTCAGTAATGGAGTGGAGGTAATGTCTAACTAGCAAAATGAGGTAGTTTTGTAATACGAAATCATACCATATTATTGTTGTTGATGCACATTTGCCTAGAGTTGTGTTCCTTTCCAGAAAATGTTCTGCATCTCTGCATTGAGATATGTGCAAATGTGATGTTTCTTCCAAACATTTTAATTTTGAAAAAGAGGGTTTGTATAAAGGGATTTGTAAAAACCCGACACGGATTTTTTGAGGTAGTATAATACAATGCTTTAAAAAGGAATATACATGAAAGACTCAAAATTATAGTGACAGATATGTGTATGATCAAAGACTCTTTTGACTGAAATAGAAATAACTCCAAGGCCCCGCAAAGTCTTGCAGATCTGGAGTAGAATGGAAGTGAAAAGGGAGAGGGCACTTACGTATGTGGCACAGGTGCTCTTGTACATGGCAGCTAAACCATTAACGACTTCGGTTTCTGGAGCAGCTTTGGAAGGCGCTGGTGAACGGGACAGGCGTGTGTTAGCGGGTGTCCCCATTGCAGTCTGAGCACCCTGCAGTATCATTTGTCATAGCGACAGGTTATTAGGAGGAGAACAGATTATTGCTGTTCATGTAAGATGACAATTAAAGTGATACTGTAGATCAGATGAGCAAACTGTGCTCTGTTTTCCTTGGTTGAACTCTTGAGAAGACTTCAGCAGTTTTCCATGTTCGTAAAGTACGTGACAGCAAATAATGTGACCCTAGATTGCGGTATTATGAAGCACCCCAAAAGCAGAGGCTTTTGTTGCTTTGCTTCTTTCAGGTCTGGTATGCTGATGCACCCAGTATGTTCTTGCACTGATCTCCTTTCTTCACTATCTTTCTAACGTAGGGTCACACTGAACATATGTTTTTTGACTGTGTATAATGGTTCACGGGTAAGCAGTACTGGCTTAATACAGTTAGGAATTCGTAGTTTTTCAGGTTTGACAAGGAATTGCCTCATTCTGATGTGTTATGCTGTTTATAGCCAATTCCATTTAAATTTGTCATCTCTGTGGCTAGAGATTTTGACATACCTAGTTCAGTGCTCTCTAGCTTTGCTAAAGAGGCTTCTGTTTTAAGTTAAATAAAAAAGCTAGTGTGATTATATGACTGTGGTACGTATCAGTACAGTTCACATAAAGTTATGTAACACCTTGAGGATTATCTAAGGTTAAAATGCCTATCCTGAAATTCCATCCTGGGATCAAAAAAATTCTTATGTACAACATGAATTGTAGCAGTCAGACTTCAGACTCACTCTGAAGTGCCTGATTAATGCAGGGCCTTTTGATTTATGAATAGGATTCACAAGGTAAGGTTTCAGTCTCACCGCTTGCTCCCTGATTCCTTCCCCATGAAAGACAATTTAGTCATTTATACTTTAAAGCTTTGACTCCGTCTACATTGTATTTTATATTCATCTTTTTTGTCACTTATTTTTTAATGGGCTTTGCAGACTCCAAACCATGTTGCTTCTTAGTTGATTCCTTCTACTTAGACCCGTGGTATTGATTGCAATATTCTTTTTTATTAGATGTTGATGTATTTGTTATTGTATGTATTGTATGATATTAGTGATGTATTAGATTCCCACTTAGGAATATCTTCCCTGCTAGGGAAGCTGTGGTTGCTTTAGGGGACAAAAATCCTTCTAATTATTAATGGAATGTAAACAAATATTATTTTCCTTTCAAGACAGTTTTTACAAACAGCATTTTGGAAGGAGTATTTTAATTGCCTAGTTGGTTAATAAACACCTTCCTAATTTCACTTTCTGGTTTTTAAGTAATAATTAACGTCCAGTCATTCCACTGTCTCCTGCTTTAAACTTTTTGTTTCTTTTTTTTTTCCCCCCCAAACTGATACTTTTTGAATGTGTTTTTTTCAATGAAATATGCTGATGAGATAAAAGTCTTTTTTTTCACCTTGATTTCTGCTGCTGTTTATGTTCCTCCTGCTGTTCTTAAAATCCTCTTACTGTAGTGGCTAGCTAAAATGGACTAGTTACTACAGAGGTTATTTCCTGCAGAATTGAAATAGGGTTGTTTGGAAGGAAAGGAAGAGAAGAAAATGATGGGAGCTAAAGTCACAAATCTAAAGAAATTCTGGCTTTATTACTTCTGCTGTTCCTGAAAGAATTTATGCAAAAGTTCATTATTTATGGACTGGTAGAGTAATAAAAAAAAGCGCATCTTAAATATTCAAACAACTGTGCAGCAGACGTGTGTTAAGACTAATGTGAAATGAGTATCTAAGACTAATGTGTATCTAAGGAACCTTTACTATTTAGTAGGTCGATTGTGATACAAATCACAAACTTTTTGGTCCACCTCATTATGAAACATGAATTCTTCATTTTTAGGAATCCATTTCATTTTTATGAGCCCATCACATTTTTATTTTTGTTTTGAATTACAAAAGGATTGTGTTTTCAGTGGAGTTCTGTCCATTTAGTTTTTTCCCCTCATCATTCCCTTGCAGTCTGGTCAAATGGAAATCTAGATATGCTGCCAGGGGGATGTAACCTTAGTCATCAATCAAACGTCTTTAAATGGAGGTGCTCCAGCAAATTATTACGGAAGAAAAAAACTGCTCAGGTTTTTGGTTGAATTTATTTAGTCCAAAACAATTCTTTCATGACAGCAAGGAATTTCACATCTCTCCATTTGCTGTGAATTGAAAGGTGTCAACAGAAGAGTAAATAGGTCATAGTACAAAAATAGATATTTTTGCCCTGAGCCAGTCTAATAAATGTACAGGAGAAGGCAGTTTCTTTTACCAGGATTCTTCTATCATTAGCTTTAGTGTCTTTCCTTGTTGCGGCTCTAATCCAAAAACCTGTGCTGATCTTTGGGCTTTACTGGCAAGTGCATCTTCAGCTCAGAACAGTTAAGGGTAAAACAAAACCAGCGTGAATTAATTCTGGGCAATACACAGATTCAGTTACTGAACTGAAAGCACGCTTTACTCCTAAAATTAACTCTTCATAAGGAATTCTCTGTAAACCTTTTGATTTACTGATTGGCTTTTTACAAGAGGAGTAGTTTTTTTTTTTTGGTTTGTAGTCATTAATTTTATTGCTGATCTGACACAGCTGGGATTTCATCAGTTGAATGAAAAAATGCTTGCTAGTGATTCGAACTTTTGAATCTTTTCTTACCTACTGTCATTAAAAACAATCTAAAGCTGTTGCTGAGTAGGTGATTTGTATTTTGAAAAAAAATACAAAAATCATCTAAGAAAATGATTGGATAATGGATGAGTTCTGTTCAGAATTCTTTCTCTGCGTAAGTGTAGTGCAGATAAAGCTACTAGCATAATTTTTGCTGCTTCAGTATTTGACATAATTATATGATAGCAGTCTGCCAAATTGCCTGAGAATGTCACCCAAACAGACAAATCACAATGCCACTAGAATATATTCTATGTACAGTATGTAAAAATATTTAACTTTACTGCAACAGTTGTCTTTTAGTGGCACTTTTTTCAGTGAAAGCTCAATTTTGTCCACTCTGTATTTCTGCAAAATTGTATACAATTCAAAACAAATAACTGAAATATTTTGACACCAAAGTTGTGGAATTTCTTTTGCATAAAAATACGCAAAGTTTAATGTTCTCTCATTCAATATAAAATCAAATTATATTGATTCTTGTGAAATTGAAATTCTGTTTTCAACGTTGAGAGTTGTAATTAACTGAGATTATTGTAATTAATAGTTTCCTTGCTTATATGTACAAGCTCTGTGTGTTTTCTGAGCTCTCTGTGTTTAGGTAATCCTAGAACAGTAATAGAATTTTTGCTTCCATGTTCTCTTGTTTCTTTAGGTTTCCGGGTCAGGCCTTTTTCTGGTCAACTTACTGATATATTTTGCCTATATAAAGGTTTTATATATATATATGTGTGTGTGTGTGTGTGTGTATATATATGTGTGTATATATATAAAATATATATATTTACCCATGTGGCTGAGCTAAGGGATTGGGGGAGGGGGGTATATTGTTCCTTTTTTCCACAGTCCTGTCAAAATATTTCTTGCTCTCTACACGTATGTTCCTCCTTTCGCTTAAATAGATTTATAGGATAAGCAACAATATAGGTTTAAGTAACTGAGAGTGTACCAGAATATTAAAAGCCTCAGAAACTCGATAGAGGGGAAAAAAAAGTCATCCTGAAGTCACTTGATACAGGAGCTCTTTCTGGAATTCACCTCTCGCTCGTCTGGTTCTGTCCCTGATGTGGCTAAGTAGCAACTGTTCTTTTTGCCTGAGCCCTTGCTGTCACTTACCTCTTGCATTTTTTCAAGTCTCTACCCCTGTATTTTTTCTTTTCCATTCGTCATTTACCATGACATTTTTCAGCTCTTTACTAAAATAAGAAGTTCCACTGAATAATTGAAATCTAATTTATCAATAGAATAAAAATGGTGATATTTCATGAACTGTTGTTCTAGAAATGTTTTCATTATTGAATTTCACTGTAACCAGATGCGGTAAATCTGTTCTGCTTGTATTTAGCTGAATTTATATTTTGAATTGTCAGCTTAAAGAAGGGGATTTTTTTAATTCTAATATATATAAAATCATAAATATGATTCAAGTAAATGAGATAATTTCCAAAGACTTTATAGATTTATAATAGAAAGATAACAACTGTGTAAAGAAAAAAAAAAAAGTGGAGAAAGCTGACTGCTTGTCTTCTGCATCACAGATAAGTTCACTTTTAGGAAAGCAACAGCATGTGAAGCAAGATTCAGTAATTCCTTTTCTATAGTAACTTACAGTCTCTCCATACTACTAGGTGTTCTAAAATGAGATGGGATTCCCAGGATGTTTTTTCAAATAATAGCTGTTGGGCACTGGCACTGATGGCCCATTCTGGAAACAATTGGCAGCATTGTGTGGGGTTTGGATCAGTACATTTATTTCTGTGTTTCGATATAAAATTGGTTCCCTTCCACCGCCTCGCTAGTGTAAGTGCACATTGTTCCCCCTGCATGTGAAGAATGGGGTTACTGTGAACTCTGGCAAACCTTTCGCTCCTATTGTGTTGAGGTAATTTGGGGATTCGGAGTAAGTTTAAATTTGAGTTCTGCTTAGTTGATTACAGCTAAATGGCAGAAAAAATGTCTATTTATAAAACATACTTGATAATGTAAATCATAGTTCATTAGCTGTAGTAACCAGTATCTTTCACTATTTTTTTCCCTCGTGTTGCTTTAAGTATTGTCTGGGGTTTGGACACCCTAAAACGTGACTTTGTTGTGAATTCGTTTTCTCATACATTTTTAGCATGCTAAGATATACATTTTAAAGTTGAATTAACATTTTACATTCTTAATTAGTTTGTAGCTTATTCCTTTCTTTTGTAAGAAACTTGTAAAACTGGTAATTGCTTTTTAGAGAAGGTGGCTTTCCTTAAATGGCCTGTTTATTTAATTAAAATATAAGGAAAAATAATTTCAAGTGTTTTAGTGATACCTCTTTCCTTTTCTCAACAGTTATCAAAATCTTGCTAAAGTGATGGCATAAACTAGTCAAAAGGAGTTCGGATTACGTCATGGATATCCGCAATGGTGATTGATAGTGTTACAGTGGCGCAGTGGGAATCTGCGGTATCGCATGTCAGAAGCTTGTATTTCTTTTACTTTTGTGATGGTAAGAGCTTTCTGTATTAAATAAAAAAATAACTTTTAGAATGATTTATTTCTTCAGAGAGTAGCATGGCAAATCACCAAGATTTTTGTCTTGCATGTTGTTTTTAGTGTATGCTGAGTGCAGCAGTAATCACTTACCATAGTGTGCACTGGAATTTGATTTGTTTTGCTCCTTGTTATTGTTCATTTGAAATGTCACTTACCACTCCATATCTGTGATAGCTTTATATCGATCGGCCTAGGTAAAATGGACTGTGTAAATGATCCCTGTTTGTCATGTTTGTTTTCATCCCCAAATGAGAATTTTAGCCAGACGGTACTGCACTTTTTGTGTGAATGGGGAGAATATCCCAGGAAGTTTATCCATACAGGAAATAGGTGTGAAGAGCCATTGTGTACAATACGTAGGTACATTTTTGTTTATCTCTTTATTTAGCCAATTCCCTCTTTTGGGGGCTCACTCTATTTTCTCGTTGGTCATCTTTGTCCTACGTTATTGCTGCTGATGGCACAAAGTGGAAGTTAGTGCCCCCGAAGTCCTCTGTGTTGAGGCAAACAAGCAGTGCACTTGCCTGGACATAGTGTGAGGCTGCAGGAGCAGTGTAAGCCTGCCTGCACAACCCGGCTCATGGACATTTCCACGTTGTAGCTGCTTTTTTGTGTAATATTGTCCTGACAGCTTTTACACTGCTCTCCCTGCAGGCAGCCTTGTTTGTCTGCCTTTCCGGCAAGTGCAGGGCTGAGCGGCACCTTCCCCCTTTGCCAGGGAGCCCAGCTGGGAGAGTGGCCAGGGCCGCTCTGCTTCCCTTAACAGGAGAGCAGGAAGGATCTCCTCTTCTGTCCCAAGTTTTAGAGCTGTAGCTTGCTTGGTTTAAATGCAGGGAAGATTCCAGACCATCTGAGAGGTCTCTCATGATGAGAATTGCAGAATTTATCTTGTGTTTTTGAATTTAGAATAACTTCGTAGTTCTTTTGCTGCCCTAAGAAGTGTGTCAGGAAACTTACCTTGCAGACTATGTGGGATGAATGCAGAACTGGCACTTTATGCTTACTAAGTAAATGCTGAAATATATTATTATGTCTTGGACATTAAATCATTGGGACTTTTGTGTATTGTTATCAAGCATTAACAATAATTTAAATGTATGCCATAGTTTTTCATTTTGCTAGGATTTTTCATTTCATTATTCCATAGCTGACTTATGTTTACAGCTTTAAATTATAAATTCAATTTACTTCATTTGTTTTTCTCGTCATGGATTACTACAAATAATAATTAGTCTGGGACTAATATTTATATTCAGCTATTTCTCTTTACTGGCTTTCTCATAACAAAATTGAATGTTATTGATTTATTTTTAGTATGGATGAAAAAAAAGATGAAAAAATACCTAATGAAACACTTTTTCTGCATCCTTGTATGCCTTTCTAAATAGCATATAGTATGTTTGATTCAAAAATTAATAACTTTAGCCTTCACATCATATGGTGGCTAAATCTGGCATTTGGGTAGATGGAAAAGGGAAGATGTGGCATCATACACAAAAGTGAATCTGTTCATTAAGGATATTATCACAGCTTCATTGTGACGTGGAGTTTGATGCATTGATAGAAGAGGGGTAAGATTAAGCTAATTTCTGTTAAATGTTATTTTGAGTTTGGGCAAATTGGGTACGCCTACATTTCACAGTGAAATCTCAAATAAGATGCTCAAACTGGATGTTTTTAACTTAAGCTTGAATATGAATTTATTTAAATATGAGATAGACCATGATTCACTGTGCTGCCCGTGAAAAATAAAAACTTACAGCCTTCTACAATACCTCATAGGAGATTAGTAAGAAGACAGAGCCAGTCTTGTAGAGATAGATGGTGCAAAAATGGAAGAGTGGTCATAAATGGGAAAAAAAAAGAGGCTCCACCTGGATATAAGAAGAAATACTGTCTCAAGAGTAACTAAGCACTAGAATAGGTTGCCCTGAGAAGCTGTGGGATATCTGTACTTGGAGATTTTTGAGACTCAGCTAGACCATCCCTATGTAGCCTTACCTGATCTTTTTTTGGATGATTTTGTGATTCTGCTTAGTTTTTACTATTAATAAGTGTAACTGTTTTTACTGGTATGGTTTTTTAAAATCATCTGTTGAATTAGATTTGCTGTTCTATTTTGTTATTTATAAATTATTTGTTCTTGAGGCTTAAGCAACAAGTGATTTAAAAATATGTTTTTTAATGGCTTGCACCTTAATGTGCGGTATTATTTAACATGAAACTGGGATTTAAGAATGTGATTTGAAATCTCATCTAAATGGACAACTAATAATTCCACTACAATATGCTCTATGTACAGTATGTAAAAAATAATATATTTTTATAGGAGTAGTCTAATTCTACAAAATATAATCAATATCAATTATATTCATATATGAGTCTTTAAGAGAGGGTAAAAAAAAAAAACCCACAAATAACCACGTCAACTATTTTGGAGTTGGATTTTTTTTTAATATCCTAATTTATTGGCACAGAAAGAAGTGATATGAATATTTTGCATAAGCATACGCAGCTTCTGCTAAGTAGAATTGTGGCAATATATTCAGAATTTCTGTGTGTGTAGGAATTTTTCTCACATATTTCTTTCTCATGTCTTGTTTTGCTTTTTTGAAGGTTTCCCGATGAGTGGATCATGATGAACATACTTTAGGGACTTGCCGTAGTATGGCTGCTTCTCGATCTACTCGTGTTACAAGATCAACAGTGGGTTTAAATGGTTTGGATGAAAACTTTTGTGGTAGAACATTAAGAAACCGTAGTATTGCTCATCCAGAGGAAGTTTCACCTCATCCTCAAGTAAGATCAAGGTCACCAAAGAAGAGACCGGAGTCTGTGCAAGCTCAGAAGGGAAGTAACGGTGGGAGAACTACTGACTTGAAACAGCAGAGTGCTCGGGAATCATGGGTGAGCCCTAGGAAGAGAGGGCTGTCTACTTCAGAAAAAGATAATGCTGATAAACAAATTGTGGAAAATTGTGAAAAAAGACAAGCAGAACCTGTATCGCCTGTTTTGAAAAGAATTAAGCGCTGTCTTCGCTCAGAGGCACCCAACAGTTCCGAAGAAGACTTGCCTGCCAAGACAGAGAAGGAACCATTGGAACGTAAAAGCTTAGTGTCGGACAATGATGCGGGGTCTCCAGGGACTAAGCGAGCTTGTCGATGTCTTATATTGGATGATTGTGACAAAAGGGAAGTTAAAAAGGTGAATGTTTGTGCGGAAGGATTTAATAACTCTGCAATAGTTGAAGAGATTGCAGGCTATCAGACTGTCAATGGAGTTGGTGAGAGAGACTCAAATTCTCTAAACTGTGATGACTGTCAGCTTGATGGGAACGCTAAGCAAAATAGTGCTGGTTCCTGTACGCCCATGGACAAAACGGTAGCAGAAAATGGAAATGCATTTGCCCACTCTTCATTGCTGCTTAATAGCAGCAAGGAGGACAGTGTTGTAGACCATTATGTGCCTTGCACAAACTCTCAAGAACAGGTAAAGTTGGAGGACCACAAAATAATAAATGACTGCTTGCCTGAGGAGCATGCTAATCAGGCAAACGAGCCAGCTGCAGGGTCCTTTTCTGAAATCCAGTCATCCTTGTTGAGGGATTCTGAGGAGGAGGTAGATGTAGTAGGAGATAGTAGTGCCTCTAAGGAACAGTGTGCTGAAAACACCAATAGCAACACAAATACTCGTCATGATAGTACATCAATCTCAGGTGAACCTGAACCACATTCTTCTGTGCTGGACTGTGTTTCAGCTCAAATGACATCAATGTCAGAACTTCAAGAACACAGATACACATTGAGAACTTCACCCCGAAGGGCTGCCCCTGCTAGAAGTAGCCCTACTAAAAATAACTCTCCTTGTAGAGAAAACGGACAGGTTGAGGAAAATAATCTTAATTCCACTGAAAAGAATGTACCTGTAGGTATTAATAATATCAATGGATCTCCCAAAAAGTCTGAAGAAATTAAACAGAATGAAAAAGAGAGAAATTGTAACACTGGAGATCATGGGAAGGACGGACTAAGAAAGCCACTTTCTGAGGCTAGGCTTGTTGCTGGATATATACCATCTGCCAAAGAGAGTGCCAACAGCCACACTGCAGAGGATGAGGAGGAAGAGCCTGATGTGTATTACTTTGAATCAGATCATGTGGCATTGAAACACAACAAAGAGTATGTGTAACTATGGTAACCATGAATTCTGCTTTTGTTTCTTACCAAAATATATAAATTAATATATATTTAAAGTTAATTTCACAGAAAAAAATTAAGTGCTTAAAATTTTCTTGCTCTTCAGTCTTCTTTCTTCCTTGTTTCTACCCCAAAGAAAATTAAACTCTGTTTAATATGCAGTATGGTACAGCAATGTGGTTTATACATTTCTAAACGTGTGAGTTTTTTAGCCAGAAATTGTTTTTGAAACACTTCTGTTATCTTTTTTTTTTTTTTTTCCCCTCTAGAAAACTAGCTGGGTACCAAATCAAATAATTTATAAGCTTTAATTGCAAAGGTTTCAACTATTTGTCATCATATATAATAGATATAGCGTATATTGTCTATGAAGTTATCATCCTGTTGTACATAGGATTTACATGATTAGGCTCTTAAAATAAGCACATATTTTCAGTGACACGGAAAAGACTTGCCATTATCATGTAAAGGTAAATTAGTCAAATGCAGCATTTTGAAAACTTTCTCTAACACAACTGTCATGTCTGTGTTGGTGCTTATATGCATTTAATGCAAATATTTATGCCTCCAAAATATTATTGGAAGGGAGTTATGATTTGTTTTTATATTTATCATCTGAATTTTAGAAGTAGAACTGTAGTAATCGTATACCTGTGATAATTGTGACAGAGGTTCTTGAAACAAAAGGGCATTCTTCTCAATGGAGAAAATTTAAATGGAGAATTTTTTCTTCAAAGAGCGGATCAGAGGGTGGCTTTTGTCACATGGTTCTGACTTCTTGTATTTTGCAGCCTGGTAGCTGGTTCTGAATACAGAAGGGCCAAGCGCGTGTGATCTTTAGTTGCTTTGTATAAAGAGCGTTGCTGGTGATTCATTGCTGGTGAAAGTCATTGCTGATGGACTTGGAAATTGATTACAGCACAGGGATAATGAACCTGACCTGCAAGAAACAGATGATTGCCTAATCCAGCAAAAGTTTGAGTGTTTTAGGGGACGTTACAGTTGTATTATTTCTTTTTTTTCAATATCAAAAATAAATACATTAATTGGAGAAAACGATGATTTAGAGCATGGATCACACAAGCATTTTACAATTATAATCAAATATCAGCAGTTACAATAATAAGTAAAAGGTGTATGGAGACTTTTCCTGCTAGGCAGAGAGAAGGTTGTAAAATTGCATGACTGCTGTTTTCCAAGTTGTTAATGGAAAAATTGGCTGTTGTCTTCTGAGGTTTTTATACCTATTTAGGGTGGCTGTACTACTAAGGTTATTACAAGGATAATAGTAATGTAACTGTATTTGACATTTATTAGGGAAATTATTATGAAGAACAGATCAGATTTTAGATGCAGCATCTGTTTTAATTACTTATGAATTAAACATATAAATCGCCATTTTTTTTCTTTCAATTGAAATCTACAACTTAGTGTAAATTCTGGAAAAAGTAAAGGTAGTTCTTCAGTTCTCCATTTGAACTAACAGAAATGTAAAATATTCTCAATCCATTTCAGGAAAAGGCCACAGTGTTGACCTTTCAATATAAATAATTCCCCTGAAATTGTGACTAGTTCAACAGCCTGTACATACGAGCTGGTTGAAGAGCTTTTGAAATTGGGTATTTGTACAAATTGCCTGCAAATAGCACCTTGTAGCTTAGTACTAACTTTTCTGCTGAATGCAGGATTCCAAAAGAAATGCTATAATTTCTGTCCTGTCTTACCTTGCACTGATTTTTGTGACAAAAGATGGGAAAACTAGACGTCTCTGCTATATCAAGGAAGTATTATTTCTACTTTTCAGAAGGGAAGCATGCTGTTGAATGTAGCATTACTTAATTTTTTTTCTTTCTTACAAACAATATTGATATAACTGGACAATTGTGGACAGTCTTTATTTTTAGTGGCAATAAAACAAATTTAGTATTCTGGTGGTTCCTTCTAATAATAGCATCTTCCTGAAGAACTTGAGATACGTCTTTTGGTATTTTAAGTGTGTAGCTGTTCTTTATCTGTAAGTTTGTAGTTGAAGAATTGATCAGTTCTCTTTCAAATTTAAATAACATCAAAGTTCAGTGAGGATGCTCTCAATTTGTGTGTTACCATTTTTGAACAATGTGGTGATTGATTATACTCCTGCGTTCTCTCATTTAGTGTTTATTTTCTAAGACGTTAAAGTAAAACAAGGCCTTTAGCAGAAATGTTTTTCCTAGTTAGTCAGATGCAAAGGATTCCAGGGTGCCCATGCTAGCAGGTAAGGGCTTTTAGTTTGCTATGTGATATTTTTGTCTGAGGAAAGTGTGCTGGCAATGTTTAAATCGGCAACTTGGTATACAGTTATGTTTGGTATACAGTGATTAAACCTGTGGATTATTTCTTTCTTTTTTCTTTTTTTTTTGACTTGTATTTTTTTGTTTCTTTTCCTTTTAAAAAGCAAGTTCAGAGAACCATTGGCATCTTGGTTAGGGTAAGGAAGCAGATCATTCAAAGGTGACACTTAATGTTTCTCTCTGCTATAGCAGCATTTTTTCATTCTATAAAGACTTCCAGTATTTCCTGTTGTATAACTCGATTGCATACATAATTATACAGCCAATATTCACCCTTCAGAAGTTATTGTAAGAGTGATGAACCACAAACGAACCAAAGCCTTCAACAACTGTTAATAAGACTTGCTATAAGAAAAACAAGTAAATATGTATTGTGGTATTTCTGTGCAAATTTGTTATTTTTTGAATGGTGCCATGTTTAAGCAATATGTCAGTATTTCTTTAGTGACGTAATAGGGAAGATAATTACCACAAAAAATGCAAGAATTGTGGAAGAGTAACCTTCTGAGAGAAGGTTGAAGTTAGAGATACTCTGCAACAGTTGTAATAAAATATAACCCTCCAACAAAAAGGGATCTGAGATCTACTAAAAAGAAATTTTATCACAGCATAGACATATGTGAAGACGGTAATGGACTGGTGCAGCATGTTGTATTACATGCATATTTGTTTCTTATTGTAACACCTCTCTGAAAATTCCATTTGGTACCTATCTGAGAACACTGCATGTATTTTTTACCTCAGAAACCTTTGCATTTTATGCTGAGATTTAAAAAAAAAATCAGGTTTAAATCTTAACTATATTGCTAAATTTTGTAGGCTGTATTTAGTGTTTTCAGTGTCTTCTCAGTGTCTCTAGTGTATCTCATTGCTGTATCTTTTTGTGATTTAGAGCTTTCTTACCGTATACTGGTTTAATTTTTATGTTTTACAAGTTTTAATTAAGTTTCTCCCTTGGTCCTGTGTTTCCTTTTGTGCTCTAAATGATGTCTTTATTTCTTATGTCTCTCTACTTAACCTTTTCTGAGGTTTGCCCTGTTTGACAAAGTTCTGGTTGTATGGGGGGAAATTTTTGTTCACTTTTTTTCTGAAATACAGAAGGCTCTAGATGAAAATGTGATCAAGGAGTTGAGTTTTCATGTGTATACAGTGCGTTACACACTGTAATTCCAATGTCCTGTAAATTGTGGCTGGCTTTATAGGGACCATTTAGATTGGTGGGTGAGCCCATTGGAAATAGGAGTTACGTATGAGCACTGCCTCAAGGATTAAGCTGCAAGGTATAGGACCTTGTGATTTTTTCATTAAATAAGTATTTTCATTTATTACCTTGTAATATTAAAAAAAAACAAAATGAGTAGTTGTACTGGCATTCCAGACAGATTAAAAGGAAGTATTTTCACACATCCCTTAAAGCATCATCTTGCAAATTCTTACATATTCCAGGTTGTTTTGTTGTGGTGGTGTCTTTGAAAAGACAGAAGATCATGTCGGACCATAGGATCAGATTTACTATTTTTAATTGACAGTTCACAGAAATGCTGCTAATGTACTTATCCGTGTTTAATTTTTAAAGATGGCATGAATGGGAGAACAGGAGCATCTGCTGCGGTTCCTCCCGGACAGGTTTTGTATTTTATACAGTCACAAATGCTTTGCTGAAAAGATCAGTTTAAAGTAGGTCTCCATGTAAAAGTTTCTTACTGCACTTGACTTGTGATCATAGTCTCCTGCATCTTGCCACACCAGTTACTTGAGAACTGTCTTAAAGAGAATTCTCTTGAGGCATGATTCTGAAGTGAATCCATAGCAGTCTTTTTAACTAAGATGAATTTCTAATATTCCCTGCAGCATCTTTTTTTTTTCCTTTAACTTAGCAATAAGTTAAAAAAAATAGTTTTCATTTATATATTTTAAGGCAAAAATCTCCATATCTATCTTCATGTATATTGGTTAAGAATAAAATATTAATTCAGTAATGTAATTTATCCTCACGCTTGCAGTTATATTCAGATATGCATGTCCCAAGTTAAGGTCCAATTTATTATATTTTATGTATTTATTTTAATGTACCACTAAGAGATGGTATAACATTCCTTTATTGTGTTATGTAGCTATAATGAGTTGTACTACAGAATAAACTGTCCTTCCATGTTATTTTTAAGAATACCATTTTCTTTTTCTTGTTTTCCTATGACACAATCTTATGCTGGGGAGACTTTGTGTCGCATCATTCCATCGTCTCTGAGGATAACAGGAATTGACCTAAGTTTCATAATTTTGCCTTTTTTAATGGTAGCCTCTGTAGGCTGAGTGTTTTGAGGCGACCACCATCAGCTAAAATATACATTTTTACTGTTGAATAATAGTGTTTTTTTTTTAAAAAAAAAAACACATGTGAGAGTACTGTGTGTTTAAATTTTGAAGTCTGGTCCACAAAAAAAATAGTTTGGCAAATCAGGAGCTGTTTCTTAAATTACCTATTAATGTAAAACTTGAACATGCACAAAATTGGTTCTTGTCCCGAAGAATGGGTCATGTGGTAGGTTGGTCTGTATTCTGAATGAATAAGAAAATGTCTGAATTGGATTTAAAAAAAGCACAGACGACTTTAGAATTTGAATACTACTTTTTTTTTTGTCTAAAGTAGAAATAAAAAGGAAATATATTAGAAAATGCTAATGGATATCTGGTAGACTGCAGTTTTGTATCACTTACAGTTCCATGACTAAATCATGTTGGCATAACATAATAGTGTATGCCTACTTTTGTAACTTTTATTGCTGTCATTTTTATTATATCTTTATAAGATCCCCTCTGCGTGTGTGTGTGTGTATATATGTCAATGAAAAAAATGTAAGTAACAGAAATAGAATAAGTTATAATAATACAAGCAGAACAAATGGCCGGTTTAGTAAGAGTGTTTTTTGAAGAACTGTGTTTTATAATTATATAAACTGTCCAATAAACACTAAATAATAGAGTTCTTAATTTAATTTGCAAGAAATAATGCCTTGGGCATGTTCTGCATCTGCTTTTCTCTCTCTGCTGATAGGCTTAGCCTAGGAGCTATTAAATGTCAAGTAAATTTGTCAAATTCCGTTTTCCTCCTCTCTCTCACTTGCTGTCAACCACAGTGCAACAGCACTGTCTACCCCAGTGCAAGCCTCATTTGGTTAACACAATCTGTGGAAAATTAAGCTTGATTTTTTTTGGACTTGTGTCCTTTGCTGCTCAAGTTCTTCCCTCATCTGATTTGACTGATAATTTTGTTTTTGTTTTCCTGCTTACGCTCTCACCTCTGTGAAATCCTTTCTTGGAAGAGTGAGCGAGAGCCTCTATGCATGTGTGTGTGCACTGCTGGACAGAGCACAGAGTGGAAAAAATAACAGTCGAGTTGCCTAGTGCGGACAGTATTTATGATCTCTCACCTTTACCAAACTGCCAATTTTACAGAACATACAGCAACTTTCTTACAGTGGTGAGTTTTCATTTACGTGGCTCAAAAATCGTGAGGAAAGATTGCACAAACACACACACAAAAAAGCCCCACAACTTGTTTTGTAAGATTAATGATATGAAATTATTTTGCCCTTCATTTAAAAATAAAGACCATCTCTGAAAGATGTTTATTAAAATTATTTAAACTGTAAAATTAGGTAGTTGTAAATAAATTTGCTTTTGAGATGTATGAAATACACGAGTTAGAAAAACGAGTAAAATGCTGCAGAAATTCATGGTCCTAATAAAGAAGGAACCCAAAACAAGGAGGTACTAACTTTGTTAGCTAGCCCAGCTGTGTGGAGGCTAAATGCCTGGCTCTGTTTTTGTCTATATGTGTTAAGTGATACTGCTTTAATGCAGGAGCAGTAATGTATGGATGCAGTTACATTGCTGTAAGGCTAAATCTGATGGGACAAGAAATAAATCATGTTACCATAATTGCCTACCCGACAGAGATGTACCAGTGTTTCACTAAAATACTAATAAGCATAATGATGCCACCAAGAAAATAACTAGACCATAATTACTGGCGCATGCTTTGAGAGTTTTTGTATCTTTGCTTTGCAGTTTAGCTAAGCTAGCTGGGAATACTGTGCTCATTACACAGTGTGTAAGTATTTGCTTTGGTCTTGTGTTAAATTTAAGCAGCGTCTCTATCAGGAGCCGCAAAGATGACTGGTAGTATCTTTTAGAAGTTAATCGTGTGGGTAGTAGGTACTAGTGCTTGCTGCAGTCTTGGCAAGAAGCCCCTATCAAGATAAGGTTTCCTTTGGTACCACAAGCAACTTACCTGCTGTTTTGAGAAGATGAAAGATTCTGCTTTTTGCTTTCCATTATATTTTATTGGTTTCTTTTAAATACTTGATAGGAAGGGCAAGTTGGTGTTCAACTTTTTGCTATTGCACGCCTCATCTACACATTTTTGCCTGTTCTGTTCTGCATAGTTCAAGGTAAAGATCTACTATTGATTTATGTAACAATTCATCTTTAAAAGTTACGTTTTCTAAACCAAGGAGGACTAACTGTGGTTGTGTGTGTTATATTACAACAGTGGATGTTAATTAGAGGTCTGTTTTACTCACTTTTTTCTTTCTACCCTCTTTCCTTCTTTGTCCCCAGAACAATTTTATAATATATTGTCTTATATATATTATATATATGATATATTGAGTGAATAATTCTTTACTCTTAAGCTTCTAGCGATTGCTTATCATGCCATTGTAAAGAGATCATAGTTTTCAGGTGTTACCATAAGTGAATATCTGAGGAGCGTATGTTATATTTGTTCAATGTAAGCGAAAGCATATCCCTAAATAACTGGGACTTCTTTTTCCTGTATTTTAAAAACAAGAACAAAAAATCTGTATTTTGCTTAGAATGAGTTTGTGTTGGGAAGAAAATAAGTATTGTTGACTAACTTGGATTCTGTTTGTCTTCTGGTAGTGTGGAAGCTCCTGCCTCTTCTATTCCTGGAAGAAAGTTTCTGCTTTCTCCCGCTTTATTTTTTTTTTTTTTTAATTTTTTTGTCTGTTTTGGAGAAAAATATCCAAGCGGAGCTGCTGAAGGAAGCAGGGTGATGTTCTCTGTCTCACTGAAAGAACTGGAGCAATTCTCAGTGAGAGGGAAGGAAGCAGACAGATTCGGGGATGTGCTGTCAGTCATCTTTTCTCAGTAAATGTGGCTGTCCTCCAGGAAAATACTTTGGGAAGTGCTGTTAAAGGCAGATCAAAAAGCTATTTTAAAAGTTGTTAATTGGGGAAGTTCGATGCATGATATTTTAGGCTTTGATGTTGACAAGACTGAAGCGAGTTACACATCTGTACAGTGGCTTAATTGCTAATTAAAAAAATAAAATAGCTGGGAAAGGTGGGTGTTTGCGAAGGGCGGTTTTACAGAGGTAGTGTTAGGTGCAGCGCGTGGTGGAGAGCACTCGGTGGGATGGAAGCTTCTAGAAGTGCATGAGTTAGCACTTCGCTTCTGGACCAGAGCAAAAGATTTGAGATAAAGGCTGATTTAAATAACCGATCAAATACTGTTCAGATGCTTGAAATACAAACTGTGGAATGAGAAAGTTAGGAGGACGATGTAACTTGTTTCTCTGGGAAGTTTTTTTAAGTGGTCTGAACTGTGAACCTTAAAGATGGTCAGAGCAAGTACAGTAAAATACAATTCATAGGGAGTTAAGCTATACTGCTTCCCTCTGGCTATAGAATTGTTATTACAATTGGAAAAGACCTTTGTGATTGAGTCCAACCAGATGTCCTGTATGTTCAGCAAGCCTCTCATTCAACTGCAAATCCCAGCACTTCCCCACGCAGAAATAGATTTTTTTAATTTTAGGGCCATATTGGAATAACTTGTGTGAATGTCTGCATTGTCAAAATTACTGTATAACGACCTGTCAGGGATTTCAGGCCAAGACTAAAAGCTGTGGGCATTATCTGCTGTTACCTGCACTGAAGCAAGCCATTTACTTGCAAAGGGCAATTGCTTTTTTCCCCCCAGAATCACTGCTCTAGAAGACCAAAGCCCACTCCAATAAATGGGCAGATCCGGAGCTGGCTCCGTCTCTCCTGGAGAGCCGGTAGAGGGCAGTAACACAAAGGCTTGGCTGAATTCTGTGCGTTACTGAGATAGAGCTGTGAGGTGTAACGGGTGCTTGAAATACAAACTTCAAAACAAAGCTGTTTTAAAAACGGGTGCTTGAAATACAAACTTCAAAGCTGTTTTAAGATAGGTTTTAACACAAGTTTAACCTTTTTGGTTATGAGAAACGTATACTCCTTCATTTAAAATGGATCCTACCTGCCCAAGTATAGTCAGTATTTCCAGTATCATAATATCTGAATTCAATTCAAACTGCTGTTGAAAGGCAGCCTGTTTTGGGAGTGGAAAGAGCTGACCCAGCACCTGCAGCAGCATTTGATTGGAGAGGACAGGGCAGACTGCTGCTTTTTAATGAGACATCACGATGTTTCTACTCTTTGCAATACTCTGTGATATTTGTAAGGCACACATAACTGACATCATCTTCATCTTGTTTTTTTTCTTTTTTCCTCTGTAGGTTTTCTAAAGCATCCCGATGATAAATTTTAGGGAGCTCCTAATGTTGATTTTTATTGTCTCAATTAAAAAATGCAAACAATTAAAGATCATGTTATAGTTTTCCCTTGTTAAATGTCGTATGCTAATTATTACCTGCTCACTGTGTAAAGCAATTTGAAGTATTGTCATGTTTTTCAAAAGGACAGTGTAGACTTGCGTTAGTGATCTAAGACTTGGCAATAAATCTATATGCAAAGAATAAGAAACAGTCATTTCAATATTAATGCAGATGCTTAAATCTGTGTGTGGTTCATGCCCAAGGCAAATAATAACCATCAAGTTATATGCTTGTAAGAGAGAATGTGCCAATACTGTGTGAAACTTTAGAGGCAGTTGAAGTCTGACAATTTTAATTAAATAAGTAAATGTGGAACTGTTCATCATGTCCTTGCAATTATATAATCACATAAGGTTAAAAAAGCTTCGTTACTCCTAGGGAATTAGGCCTGAGCTTTGGGAAAGGGCCTCCTTCCGTAGGCTTCATTTACTTTCCTTTGAGGCTAAAGTAGGATTGATAACTGCTGGTCCCAGGTCTCTAGCTTGAAGGCAGGAGGATGCATTGCCAGAGCGCTGCGGTGTTACAGCCGGGAAGCTCGTCAGCTTGGCCTTGGGACAAAGCTGCTTGTGCTGGAACTTCTTTTCTGCTGGGGCCAGTGGCTGCCATCCTGTTTTTCTCATATGTTCCTGATTTCTGATGCAGAGGATGTCTTTGCAGGGGGCTTGTTTTCAGAGGAGGCTTGGCACTCGTAGGGCAGCTGGTGAATGTACCAGCAGCCACTGCTGGGTCTGCCCCGTACGTTGTCCCACAGGACAAAACTGGTGCCACATTCTTATTTAATGGTATTTAACTGAAAAGCCTCGTTTTAATTACTTTATGCCATCTAGTAATTTGAATTAGTAGCCTAAAAGTTAAATTCTTGGTTTGCAGTAATAGTTCCTCAGATTAATCATTCACATAACTTCTAAAGTACAGTAACTTTGAAAGAGAAGCTTTCAGAAACCATAGAGTATCTGTGGTTAAGTCATTTTCTCTAATATTAAAATGAATTTCTTTAAAAACGCTGAATGACACGGCCTCTTACACAGATTGCTTTTCGGGCACCTAGTATAGAAATAGGATAAAACTTAAGATTGTGCTATCCTCAAGGCAGGCTTACCCTGAATATTTGTGCTTTATAAATCTGATTGATCATTTCTAATGCAAAAATAATCTGTGATCTAAGCGTAAATAGTGTTACAACAGGATGAAACTATATGTATTTGTGCTACCTCCAAGGTGCATCTTGGAAAATGATGTCAAAAGGAATGTCATGAAGGCTGGAGCTAAACTACTTAGGAGCATTATCATAGGAGAGGAGGCTGCTGTGTCCCTAGCTGTTGTTGGAAGAAGGTTCTTGACCGAGTAGGGCAGATTTTTGGAACAGAGTGCTGCTGTTACAGAGCAGTGCAGAGCTATGGAGCAGAGCTACAGAGCTGGTTATTTTGCAGAGCACTGGAACAGCCAACGCTGCAGCAGAGCGACTGCCGTGGGAGCCCTTGCTGAGCAACACCAAGCTTTTAAGGAAATGGCTTTCCTTTTTTAAATAGTCACTGCCTTTTATTGACTTGTAAGCATAGAGATGCTTGCGGTTCCTACAATGTGCCTTATTTTTCAAGTAGATTTAGAAAAGAGCGGTGTTTTCATACCAGAATTAGGGAAACACAGGTTTTAATTCCCCCCAGAATAGAAGTGTTTCTAAGAGAGGACCGCGTTTCCCAGTTGGTGTGTGCCAGCAGTTCAGCAGTTATGGAGCAGAGAAAACGTGTAGCTTATATCAGTGCAGGTAATGTGACAGACAGCTTGCCCAGATGGCTTATTTTTAGCTAAGTGAGGTTGGTTTATTTTGGAAGATGATGTGTGATGATTTTTCCCTGGTAGTTTCTCATGAATCTTTCAGAGAAAATCACATAACTGTACAAGATAGCGGGGATAGTTGCTCTTTGGCTAACTGGAGTATGGAAGACTTCGCGGAGAGCGTGAAGACTTTGGCTCCAGGTAGCCTGCTGGTCCCGGTTGGCAATGCCTCGTCCTCATTAGGCTTCCTAAAATTCTGGAGAATTTTAGAGCAAGTGCAGGAGGTAGTTGGAATTGTAGCTGTTGCGCTTATTCAGTGTGAAGCAGGGAGGATTTATTGTAGATTTGCTAATTGGTTTTGAACTCTGCACGCTTAGGTAGTGCAGTGAAAGGTGGTGTGTTATTGCTGGAGGCCAAGAAGCCCAAAAAGACCAGGGACATTGAGAAGGCTGCGTTTTGCCTTGAAGCCCGTTAGTTCCCTCCATTTACAACTTTTTCCTTTTCCCACTAATTAAATTTAATTGAAAAGCTTGTATTAACGGCGTAACCTCTGGATCTTGTGGGAACATGTGTGGAAGTTGGTGCTAGGTTTATCTTCGTTTTAGCAATGAAGGCATTGAATATTTAGTGAACTAGGGTGGTGGTAAATACATTTTATCTGGTTTTAACATGTTAGGTCATACTTTGCATTGAACTAAAACATAGTTTTAATATTAAATGTTAGAAAACATTTTCTTGAGAAAGTTTAGTTGCTACATAATAATTGGCAACAATAGGGCCCACAGGCAATCATTTAATTCAGAAATGAAGCCAACAACTGCAGCTATGAAGCTAGAAAAAGCTATTAAATGTAGTTACTCTCTTTAAATTTTTTTGTAGACTGCGGTTCTGGACTATCACCAAGTTAGCTTCACAGAAGGTAGTTTGGGAAGGTTGCACTATCAGATATAGGTATGGTAGTCACATAAGTGGCTATCAGATTTTTCTGTTGAAATAGAAAATTATTGTTTTATTTGAATCCAAATGACAGATTTGGGGGAATACTGCCATTTTCATTCACTCTGTGTTCTTTAAAGGGTCTCATATATTCCTTGTTTCTTGGTTTATTTGTAAACGATTTTCCTAACTTGAAGCTTCTCTTAAATGTTCAGGTACAAGGTTTCTAAGTCATTCTTACATATGCTGTGTGCAGTTGCGTGAAATGCTAAAATTTCCAAATAGACCTGTTAATTGCGGGCTGGACAGAAGCTTGTTCTGAAGGGGGGAGAAATTACGTCACTGGGGGTTCTTTTCCTTCCTATAAGCAAGGTTGATTGTAACTACTGAGAATATGAATAACTTGTCCCTGACAGAGGGACAATTTAGATTTTAGCTAGAGTAGGATTTAAATATAAAGGAACTCCTTTTTTTTTCTTTTCTTTTCAAATTGGTTTCAATTCTTCAACTCTTATTAAAAATAGATTTTATATAATAAATAGATTTTATATAATTCAGTAAAAATGTCTATAAACTGTTTCAGATAAGCTATGGATTCTGGTAGGTGCTAGTAGATAATCATGGCTAGAATTTAGTTGGGGGGAGGTTGCTTTTAAAGAAAAATGCAGTGAGATGTTTTCCTTTGTCTCTGTAGTTATCAGAGACTGTTACAGACGATTGCTGTACTCGAGGCTCAACGTACTCAAGCAGTTCAAGACCTTGAAAGTTTAGGCAAACACCAGAGAGAAGCCCTGAAAGATCCTATTGGATTTGTGGAAAGACTCCAGAAGAAGGTATTTCAATGGGCATTTCTTAAGTTTTACTCAGTTTTTTTCTTTTTTTAATAACTACTAATTCATCATTGACAGAAACCAGGTAATTATATTCATATACATATATTATATGTATATACACACACTCACTTGTTTAGAAATTGAGTTTAATATTATTTTCTTACTGAGCTAGAGGACCCTGTGTTTTGGGTTTCATTATTAAATTTTAAAATACAGGTCTACAAAGATTTTGTTAGATATGCTTTCTTTTTTTGTACATAGGAATGTAATCTTAAAATTTGTGATGCAGCGTAGACATTTAAAGACACAGAAACATGTAGATGACTGAAAGGACTTTGTAGTAAGGTTTTAGTTGAAGAATTAATAACTTTTGCCACTAGAGGAATTCAATTTTTTGCTGTGAGTGAATTTGTTTTCAGGTAGGGAACTTGCATAGAGCAGGAAATGTAGCTCATAATTTAAAACTTAAATAACACTAGAAAAAGTACATGATGAGCACTGGATAACATGACCAGAATGTTGTGTGGTGAGGGAGGATGAGTTTTAATAGGAAACATGTTCCCCTTAAGGTAAGGGGACATGGAAAAATGTTTGAGACTTAAACTTTGTCATATCTTCTGATGACAGATAGGCTTGACCTTATAGTCTGAAAGCAATTATGTTGCTTTTCAGGGGAGAATGAGGTGGGTGTTTTATGGCCTTTCTCCAGGTTTGTGGAGCCATGGGCTTAGAGATGTTTGACATAGGGCCATTGGGTTCAGTAGTTGTATTTTCATTAAATTTTGCTATGAGTTTATAGCATTGAAGATATAATTGTGTAACGTTTGATATTGTATCGGGGAAACACTAATGCTAGTTGAAAGCATTGAGTGTATTTTTGTCTCTGAATCGAAGGAACGATGCTTGTTGTGAGACTGACCTTACAGTAAAGTGAGGAGCCTGGCCGCAGTTAGCTTCTAGGCAGAAGATAGGAAAATCAGTGCAGAATATACATTGGCTTATTTGAAAGAAAATTATGTTTTAGCAGTTGATAAAACTTGACATCCATGTTTTCTTGTATTTAAGAATGGTACAAATCATGGACAAGCGATAACTTAAAAGGCAGGGTGGGGGGGGAAGATACTCAAGTCAGAACATCGGATTCCATCTGAGAAATAAATGTTTTAAAGCCTTATGTCCAATAAGCCATCATTGACCGTGCCGCTGCATATTTTATATGCACAGTTGTGTGTTTCTCTTCAAAAATAACCTGCGCATAAAAGGGCTGTGTCCTGCATGGTGCTCTAAAATACTATGTTTTTTTTTTTTTTTTTTCATTCTACTGTTATCTAAAAGGGAGTTTAAGGGTTTCATACCTTACAGGGTTTCTTTTTCTTTTGGGGGGGACAACAATTACATTAAATACTGCTTTTCACTTTTTTGTGTTTACCACCCAGGTTGATATGGGTCTTCCATATCCTCAGAGAGTTGTCCAGCTCCCTGAGATTGCCTGGGACCAATATACCTCTAGCCTTGGGAACTTCGAGAGAGAATTCAAAAACCGAAAGCGTAACAGCAGACGAGTGAAGCTGATTTTTGACAAAGGTAAAAGAAGAATAAGGGTAAATTACAAGGAAAAAAATTACGTGTGTGCAGACGTAATGCTTCCTTTCTTGTGTTGCTCGCAGTAGGTATACCCGCAAGACCAAAAAGTCCTTTGGATCCCAAGAAGGATGGAGAGTCTGTTTCATACTCTGTATTGCCTTTAAGTGATGGTCCAGAAGGTTCTACAAGCAGTCGTCCACAGGTAGTTGTTACAAAAGGAAAGACAAATTTTTACAATATAGTAACTTTTAAATATTTTTAATAAGCGTGGGGATAATGTTAATTGTTACTTAAAAGTTAATTTTGGTATGCAAATCAGAGAATTATTCTGAGTTCAGGAAAAGTTTATTTCAAAATGACTTGCATTTATTTGTTTGGGTGGGATTTTACTTATGTAGGAAAAGGTTTAAGATTGAGATTCAAGCCTTCTTTTTTCTAAAGACCTATTCCATGTTATATCCTGTATTTAAACAGATGATAAGAGGGCGACTTTATGATGAGACCAAACCTGAAACTTTTAATCAGCTGTGGACTGTAGAAGAACAGGTAATGGGAAACCCTTCCATTTCTGTAATTGTAATAACATATGTGAGAATAAAAGCAGAAAAGGATAATAATGTTTCAAGAGCTTACAAATTGAAAGTCACATGTTTACATGGTTTTTTTATGGCAACTCATATCTCTACTAGGAAAGATGTATTTATATTTTGTATTGATTTGTGCTTGATTTAGAAAAAACTTGAGCAGTTGCTTTTGAAGTATCCGCCAGAGGAAGTAGAGTCCCGAAGGTGGCAGAAGATAGCTGATGAGCTGGGAAATAGAACAGCAAAACAGGTAAAAAGAAAAACGCTTGGAGGCGTAATCCCTTTCCTTGGTTACGTTTTTTTTGGCTTTGTAGGAGGCACTGGTAAGAGTTTGTATTCTGAACTGTTCTTCAGTTACTTAGTAATGTATTTCTAATTTGGGATTTGCAGAAATAACAGTTCATAAAATGAAGAGGAATTAAAAAAATGGGCCCTATGTTTTCTACAAGCTGTCGTACTGTTCATGATTAAAGCAGTAAAGCTATTTGGACAGAAAAAAGATTTGACTTCTCAGGTGTTCTTTGAATACTTTAGTGCCTAGGCCATCGTACTGCTGGTATCAATTCCTGCATCCTAGGAGTTGACACAGATTAAACAACAACAGAAAAAAGTTAGGCCCTGCATTTGGCTAGTAACAGATCCTGACCATTTTATTCATTGTCAAATCTAGAATTCTATGAGTGCCCCCAAACTCATGACAAAAGTAGTCTGGCCTAATTGCTTTTCCTTAGATTTTGACAGTATCCTTTAAATCTGTTTAGCAAGTATAGGAACATCAGTTGCTGTCAGATTGCACTGCTAAATTTCCTGCCGAAAGAGCCGTTCTGAAGTGCAAGTTCCACCAGAAAGAGCAGACATTAATATTTGCAGGCATCAGAATCAGTTCTATGCTGGGGCCTAGGTCTGCAAAGCTAGAAGCTGGATCTGGAGGTAGAAGTGTTTCCACAGATGGCTCGTAGGCATTTTCCCCCAAAATTGTAATTTTGTCCAGTTGATCATAGCTCAAAAATACTGATTTATTATGTTTTCAATATTTTGAGTTTTAGTAATGTGTTATCAGGTAAAACATACATGAATATTTTTATGTAGAGTATTGCCTCATCTCTGATCGTGTCTATACTTAAAGTATGTTTGCCCATAATGAAAAGCTAAAATGTATTTCATAGATATCATTCATATTTCATTCCTTATTTCATATATATGTAAATTGCGTATACAAGCTGTGCATAATTTATCTGTCATTTTTAAGAAAGAGTAAGTCTAGCAATACTAAACAACAAGCCACTGAAGTCATGTGTCTTCTCATTGCTTTTGCTTCTGTGTATTTTTAAACATTTTTCCCTGACAAAATACACTGCTTATATACATATATACACATATATATGCTCATATATGCAATAAATACAGTGGTATTTTTCTGCAAATAAATGACTGTTAGAGTAGTTTTTACAGAGTAGACAACTAGGATTTCCTGTGCTCGTGTTCTGTGCGGCGAAAGCCTTCTATTTCTCCTGACATTAAATCCTTGTATGTGCTTTTATCTAGGTTGCCAGCAGGGTGCAAAAATATTTTATAAAACTCACTAAAGCTGGTATTCCGGTTCCAGGAAGAACTCCAAACTTATATTTATACTCCAAAAAGGTGAGACAATATTACAGCAGAAAATTCATATTCCTGTTGGCATTTGTATGCAAATTGAATCAAAATCATTCATATTTTCGGTAGATTTAAGTCTTCATTAATGCTTTATTATTAACTAGGCAGGTTGTTATGCCTTGTCCTTATTTGTTACTTTATTAATGAAGTACTGTTGGCTATTAGCACTGTAGAGGAGGTAGAATGTTATTCTAGTTCCACATCGACCCGTATTAATTACATCTGTATTGGACAACCTCTGTGGGAGAGGAAGTGTCAGAAAAGAGCAGAGCAGTGAGATTGCAGGCTGAACTAGTTAGGGCTGAATGATTTGGTCTGGAGGTAGGTTTTTTTTTTTCATTTGTAAGTTGACTGAAGCTGCTCTAGGAGAGCTCTCCCGCAAGAGGCTAAAAGGCACAATACCTCATATCGTGCAGTCATCTTTAATTAACAAACACCAAATTATGTATGACTGAGCATACGAAACTAGCACAGGCGTAGTCTAAATTCTGCAATGTCATGTTCGGTTTTGATTTGCAATCTACACAACCATCTACAGTTGCCATGTATAAGAGATTTGATTTTTCCTCCAGAAAGGCTTTTTATCCACAGATTTTGCTCTCTCCTTTCTTTCCACTAAAATCTTGCATTCTTCCTGATCTTGATATAGGTGAGAAAGGAATGGATTCCTGAGAAACCTGCTTTGTTCAGGAAATTTTTTAAAAAATCTAGATTTCTGTGCAGATGCATCATATATTTTGATGTAAATCCTGTAGTACTCATAGGTACAAACGAGGACTCTAGACATTGGGTGTGTCTAAAAAGGGCAATCTCGGGGTTTTGTTTGTTTGTTTTACACTGTTATCTGAGTTTATAGAAATTCTTAGAACAAAATGAAACAAAAAAATGCTACAGTGACATTCTGTAGAGTAACATTGCTTTTTTGCATCCAGGTGTCTGTGGTGGCTTCTGATTAGGACTCAAGTAAACCTTATATTGATTCTGCAAAAAATGATGTTTGTAGATGTAGTCCCTTGGAAGTTCAGAATGGAAGGTTTCCCCAGGGGGGCCTGGCGGCAGATGTTTCAAATCTTGCCTGTAATATTTTAAGATGTTACAGATTCCTGGTTGTCTCCTTGTTTTCTCTGAAGTTATTGCTATATTATCAGGACTGTAAAGATTGAGCACCCCTATCTGATTCCTTATTGGAATTCAATTCATTAAATACTGTGGTTAAATTAATCTGATAGAACTCTGAATTTCTTGTTCCGGTTACCACACTGTGAGGCTGCTTTCAAAGGGATTTGAAAAATTAATTTTGAAAATTTTGGGAGTTATTTATATCCTCTTAGCCTTTTGAATGATCTTGCGTTAGAAGAGGTGCTTCACAAGGAAAAGCTATTTATGTTCCTCCAAGAGGACTGCCCAGTATGTGTTTTTTGAGATGATTACTGGAAATTTGAGAAGCCTGTTCAGCCCCTGGACTTCTTGCTGAAGATGCTGCATACGTCTTCTCGTATGACATAGTGTGATACAGAGGATTAAACAGGAGCAACCAGTTTATTTTGCTGTACAACCATAATCTACTCCTGATCAAAATACAACAGAATCAGAGTTGGATTTTTAATATTTGGTTCATTATTTCCAATTTAATGTTCATATTCTGTCATTAGCCTACTCAGGGATAATTCATTCATTCTGCATCAAAAGCAAAATCATGTTTTTTGAAGCAAAATCAAGAGATTTCAAATTCTCAGTTTAATTCTCTGGCCATAACTGTAAGCATAATGATGATACTATCCAAGTGCATATGTGGTTTTCTTCTATAGATTTCCAGATCTGAGTTGTTCTCTGGTTTTATTTTGGATAGTTTTTTGTACTAATAGAAAATATAAATCACTGTGTCAGTCGAGACTGAAACACTGCCTTAAGCTTCTAAATCCTAAATATTATTTGTGTATGAAACCTTGAAAGGAAACCAGGTACAGGAAGTCAGTGCTCATAAGACAGAAGGTGGAGAAAATTCAGCATTACAGGTACCACATTAGTATTTAACACCGGAGGCTCCAGGTTTTCCAGTTTTTGTTCCAGGTTTCATCTCTTCCCTGAAAAGCGAGCGGTGCCGATCTGCGCTCCTTTGGCTGCAGTGCCACGCACAGCTGCTACTGTGCACAGTTATAAAATAATGCTGAACTGTTGAATCCCTCATTAGACACAAGTGGTTGTATTATAGAGCAATATGTTTGCAAGTGTCTTTCTCAACCCTTGAGATAAGAACCCTTATGTAAAAGAGAAATATTTACTGCCATGAGTATTTTCTGTGCTTTCCCTTCACGATAGAAGCTTAAACAATGCATGAGAATCCTCCAGTTCATGATTATAGAAATTATTTTTATACTTCTGGTTTTTGATTCCCATTGTTTTAAGCTTTGGAATATGTTTTAACACATCAAAAAATGTGGTCTGGAAATATCTAAGGAAAAAGTTGAGCCAGTTTCATTCACCAAGAATTATTCTATTTGATCTTTAATATTCTTCCATGGGGAATAAGGGATAGAGGCAGAGTGCCTTTCAGTAACCTATTTTAAAATTGCTGTGCATTCTAAACCTGCAGACAGCATTAAAGTTGAAAGGTTTTAGATATGCACTAAGGGAGTAATTTATCTCATCTAACATTTTTAGGCTTCCTTTCCAGTCAGTGGAGATGAAAAAGTACCTTTAGAGAGCAATTCTTTCCAACTCTTAGGAACCTCTTTTATGGTGGAATGAATTACTGTTAACAATTGCCTTTTGTCTCCATAGAGTAGGGAAAAATCTGGACAATTAGCCTAGACTTGGATTTTTTTTAAGGCTCAAACCAATGCAGTAAGTTGATGATAAGGGTCAAACATGGACCAGTCTCCTGTGTCTTGGGACCTGTGCCACAGGCACCTTTGTCTGGTCTCAGAACTAACAGCAGCTCTGGGAAGTCTCTCAATCTTTTTGTGCTTCAGTTCTTAATCTTTAAAACGGTAGATTTTTTGTGTTAAGGGCTCTTTCTTACTGGGTTCTTACAACAAAGATATTCCTCTATTCCTCTGATTTCACTTCTTATGGGGGAAGAAAATTTAAACAGCCATGTGAAGCTCTGATATGGAAGCTTCAATAGAAGTAATTGGAAAGATGTTACATGTAGTATAAATGAGCAAATTTTTGATGAGGAATTATGTATGCTACCTGAAGAATGAATGTTTTCAAACATGTATCATTTTTCCACCATAGTCATCAAGTAGACGGCAGCATCCTTTAAATAAACATCTTTTCAAACCTTCAACTTTTATGACATCGCATGAACCTCCAGTTTATATGGATGAGGATGATGACAGATCCAGCTTTCACAGCCATATGGATAATGCAGCAGAAGAGGAAGTATCGGTATGTCCTTAAATCAGTTGCAGAATATCTTGCTTGCTGTTATCTTAACCTTGTTTAATGAATATGTGGATTAAGCATCCTTGCCCTAAGATAAATACAATGGGATAAGTATGGAAGTACAGCTAGATTCATGACCCAAGTTGCATTGCAAATGCATGGTTAATATAGAGACCCCCAAACGCAAAAAAAAAAAAAGAGAAAATCAGAATTGAAATATTTAGTAGTAGTTTGAAAAGGGATCTGACATGAAAGCAATTTGAATAGGTTGAATCTGGCTAAAGTTGTGTAGTGTTAGAAAAGTCAGGGCCATGGTAGAATGTAATCCCATTAGCATTGTTGCTTTTTGGCTTTCTTCACTGGCTGGATTAAATAGAGGAAGTTTTTTAATCTACTTTAAAGTATGAGCTGACTTAGTCCTCAAGCATTAAATGGGTATGTTTTTTAGAGGGGAATTCCAGTATGTATCCTAACTCAATGTTTCTAGTGTTCCCATTTTTTAAGTTAAGACATACAACAGGAACACTGCAGGAATTTGGGAAACAAACTTGGTCTTTCAGATTTCCAGCTATGCCGTTCTGTGCCGAGACCGTGTCCTCCTGGAGAGCAGGATTCTCAGCTCGGGTGAATTACTGTGGCTTTACTGTACTTAGGGTGAAGGGCCCGACTTGATGAATTTGAGAGCCTAGTGGCATCTCGTGTCTCAAAAGCTTGTTGCATGCCAGAAAGTATCAAGGCCACCCAGTGCAAGTCCATTTGTTCCTTTACTGACTTCCTTACAGCCACTGCATAGTCTGCCTCCTATTAAATCTGTTATCAGTCTTCAAGCACGTCTTCAGTCATGCTCTGTCTTCTCTCTGTGATTACACTCTTGTTCTGATAACTTAGCATCTTCCAATAACTGGCATGAAAAATGCATGGTAGTATTGTTCTTAGAACATATGGTCCTTTTTCTCTATTATTTTTAGAATACATATTTTCCAACTGCGTTCCAGCTATTTTCCTAAAAGTACTTATTTTTTCCTATGGTGTCGCAATTCTAGTAAAATATGGGCACCATGTAACTCCTGGGCTTTGTTTTCTTTTTGATGGAAGGTGCTGACATTTGCCTTCTTCCGGTCCTCAGGCACCTTTCCTGTTTTCTTGTCATGTCACCATCTCCCTTATTAGTGCAAAACAGAAGCAGACTGGAAGGAAAACGAGATCATGAACCAGAAATAAATGAGTAGTGCAGAATCCTGCTGGAATGCTGAAAGTCAGGCCTCTTGGTGATAGTCACCCCTCAGAGAAGGACGTTATGCACCACCGTGGTGGTGGAGGGGAGATTTGGTGTAGCAATAAAATTGCAGGAAGATTTTTCTTGGATAACTTCACAATGGAAGTTCAGTTGCTCTTCCCGTGTGAAAACAGAAGGTGCTGTTGGTAGAGTGTGTAGCTATTCCTGAGAATTGTTTTAGTGTGAATGAGTTATTCCTAAATGAGGACACTCTATTCTCAACTGAAAAGTAATTTCATTCTTTTACAATTACTTTGTTTTGCAAAAAGTGTAATTATTCTGGAATGCACCTACTTATTAGTCCAGAATAAACAGTAAACAGCAAGCCTTGCCCCCATTTAATATGTTTATTAAACAATACCGATTCTTTAGTTTTTACAGATTCTTTAGAAATATTCTAGGTAGGCCACGTTATGGGAATGTTGATGGTTCCCTGGTAGCTGTTTTTCATCCCTGGGAATGGCTTTCAGCACAGGGCTGAGAAGCGCTTTAAATCCCTGAAGATCCCGGAAAGCAGCTGCCCCTGCCCAAGGAGGAGCCTCCCGCGGGGCCTCCCGCCTCCTCCCCTGGCTCTGGGAGGGGAACGTGGGTGCAAACGTCTGGCAAAGCTGCCAGCAGGCAGGGAGGCAAAATGCTGTAGAGTTCCTGAACATGTCTGCAAAACTCTTTTTTGTGGGTGCTTTGTAGGTGCTTTGGAACAGTGGTTGTAACCATTCATGTTACGTAGAATGGCCAAGGGAAGGATTAGTTAAATTGATAAACTTACTGGAAGTTTTAATTCTGAAAAATCACAATATCTGTTGTCAAGTGTTTACACAAGCAAAAAATAAGCTGGCTTTGTCTTAAACAAAAGCTCTTGGGTTGCACCTACCATTTTGCCCACAATGTATGAGCAAGTAGACTCTAGACTTTAAAAGCTCTTGGGTTGCACCTACCATTTGCCTCATACATTTTACAATGTATGAGCAAGTAGACTCTATGCGCAAATAGTGCAAAATAACATGGAAGTTAGATATGCATACTTCATTTTTATTTTTTTGCAAGTATTTTCGTACAGGATAATTAATCATACCTAGTGATACATGGAAATCTGTCTCGTAATTATGAGATTACAAGATCTCTCTCTTTTCATGAACAGGATGAAGAAAGTATTCCTATAACATATCGAGAGTTACCTGAATACAAAGAACTCTTAGAGTTTAAGAAGCTGAAGAAGCAGAAGCTCCAGCAGATGCATGCGGAAAGTGGGTTTGTGCAGCACGTGGGGTTCAAGGTAAGATGAACTGATCTTCTGTGCAGTGTCCACGTTTCCAAAGGTGGCATGGTTTGGATTTCCTAAGAAGATTTTATTGACTATAGCATCCGTGTTTCCTTAGTTCTTGTTTGCCATGTTTTCTTTCCCTCATACTCTTTTTTTTTAATCACAGCAAGGCTGTTAATGCACTGGTTTTGGCAGCACATGAGTCTCAGACTGTTGCTCTTACTGGGGCTCTCTGCACTTTCAGCAAGAAGAGACTGCCCCAAACTGAACACCTGGAGTCAAAATCAAATCAAATAAAAGGGTCTCCTCATTATCTGTCAGTATGTGCTCCTGGTGCAGGCTTATATGCCCACCATCCTGTGTCCTTCTTTATAGGACACTGTTAATTACATCCAGCTTGTGATCTGCACTGATCTGCCAGATGTTTCTGTGCCCAACAGCTCCCCAAGCAACCGTCTGCACCAATGCAGGAAGGAGGACAGTGGTTTGTGGAGATGTGCTGGGCTTGGGCTGTTGGATACCAGCTTATCTTTATCGGACACATCCGTGTCAAAACCCATTTGAAATCGGATCTTGTCCCCCCACGTGTTTGTAGAGTTTCAGCCTGATTCTGCGTGCAGAGGAGTGACCCCGCTGGCTGCTCTGCATTCAGTCTGGGAGGGTCTCTAGCTGCAGGGCCAGGTTGGCTCTTAGGGGAGTCCGTGTGACACTTTGTTCTGTTTTGACCTTAATTCACTGATCATAATTCCTTGATTGTGGTGTTGGACTCATTTTGCTTCTCTTTTGGGCCAAAGGAGGGACAAAGATGTAGAATAAACTGCTAGTAGATTAACAGATACATATATATATATATATATGTATTCATTTTGCTGCAGGAAAAAGTGTAGCAGCCTCGTAATACTATTAAGCAATACTTACAGAAGGTGAAGCAAGGCCCTAAAGGCTGGCTATGCGAAATTAAGGAAATAAACGTTAGGTTAAAATCATGTGGTGTTCCGGCATCAAGCAGTAATAGGGGGCATGAAAGAAAGGGAGCTTTCTAGAAATACGTTTTTTGTCTTTTGCAGAGGATTTTCTATGCATCTGTCCTCTGTGTTGGAGTAATTTCTTCACCTTTTGGGGCACGTAGCCAGACATATTTTCTAATGCTCATTTCTATCAAAATGAAAGGGTATTCAGGTTAAAACTCCATTCAAAGTGACTGCAAAAAGGGGACAAGTTAGTTAGTTTATATTGACAGACTTAATGACGTTGTTACATCACTGAAAGAGTCAACTTTTTTTTTCTTTTTTCTTTCAGAAAGTTTGTGTTTCCTTCCAAAAAGCAAAATTTAGATCTAAAGAGCAAAAATAACAAGAGATCCTTTTCCAGCATTAAATTGCACATAGAAAACTAAACTAGCTTTACTCTATATCGAGCATTCAAAGCTAAAACGCCTCTTTGCAACCTCAACTAAGATTTTATTATGCGTTATAGTAAGTTATGAAGTTACATGAGTATATGCATTTTTTTTCTATGGGAGTGTTGTTTCCCTCAAAGCACAGGCTGGACAGTGCTCAGTAATACGGAACCATTTGGGACATTTTTGTTTGATTTTTTTTTTTTTTTTTTTTGGCTCTGTGTGGCCTTCAGCCTTATTTAGTACGTGTTATTCAAACCCTACTGTGAATATTAAATTGTTGAGTCCCTTGTGGGCTTTTTATGGCTTTCATTGCTGTAATACTGGGGTACTTTGCAATTCTTAGTGACTTTTATCTTTAAATAAAATGAAAGGCAAGTTATTATTTCTGTTTGGCAGCAGAGGTGGGAAGGTAGAGCACAGATGTTAAGCTCAAGAGTTCCCCCTACCTTTTGGTTCTCAACCTGAGGTAACGGGAACTGTGTGTGGGTTTTTTTGTTTCTGCTTTGCTTTGCTTTGTTTTCAGCTTCCTCCTGAGCTGGGTGTTCTCAGAGAGCAGCTGCAGCTCCGCTCAGCCCTGCTGTGTCCTCATCCCGAGCCCAGGGTGTCGGGAGGGCAGGACCGGCGGTGACGGATCTGCCTCCTCGTGGCCGCGGGCCCTGCCCGGCAGCTCCAGGCTCTTTCTAAGAGCAGATCCCTTCGCGTCCCTGGCCGCCTCCCAGGCGTCCGGCTCTGATGTTCTGCTTGCACTTTTTGCTCTCCTTGACCCTGATTCTTCTCAGGGAATTAGTTCTTATGTTTTTGCTCAGCTCTAGTTTTAGTCTGCTCTTTCCTATCTGAATCATCCCGCTTCCTTTTTACGGACTGGCTTTCAGCTCCAGCTCGCTCAGTGTGTTTCACCTGCTCAACTTGCAGGTGCCTCAGCCTGACCCTTCTTGTCCTGACCCGCAGCCTTCAGCAGCCTCCCCACGAGCCGACGCGCTCTAGTCTGGCTGCTCTTTTCTTCCAAGGAAACCGGTTCCATGTTCAGACGTTTCCCACTGTTGGGCATTGGCTACAGAGACCTCAACGTTCACCCTACAGGCAGAGAGGCCCTGTCTCATTGCACCAGTTTTTCGTCCATGTGAGGGTAGGCCCAGGCTGTGGGCAGGAACTAGGTCCTCCTTTCTGGAGCAGGAGGAGCAGCTGAGGAGTGGGGAGCAGAGCAAGAGAAACGGATCAACCCTCAGAGCTCTGAAAGGCTCCTGAGATGTTGGGACTTACCCATGAGTTCCCTGGGGTGGTATGAATCCGGCTACAAGGGCTGGCAGTAGCTAAATAACGTGTGTGTGTGCATGTATTTGTATATGGTGTATTGGTGTGACGAGGTGTTGCTGGTGCAGTGAGTGCTGCAGACTTTTTCTCAAAGTTCTTCCATCTGCTTCACAGTGTGATAACTGCGGGATTGAACCTATTCAGGGTGTTCGGTGGCACTGCCAAGACTGCCCTCCAGAAATGTCCCTGGATTTCTGCGACGCTTGTTCCGACTGGTGAGCAGCGCTCGCTTCTGCCTGTTGTTGTCGTTAACGTGACTCTCTGAGCGGCTTTAATTGCTGTGGGTGCAGCCTGGGATGCATCGTTCCGTGTTGGGTGAACAGGAGGGTGCTGTGGTGTGTGTGTATTTGTGGGAGGTGGCTTTTTGGTAAGCATGTTTGGGTTGTGTAAAATCTTTTTTTATTGTTGTTAAGTAGAGGAGGAAATTTGGGGGTTGTATTGCATAGTGGGGTAGCTATTTTTTGTGAAGAACCATATGGTATCAAATTTGGCATGCGTATGTTTTTGAAAGTTACAGATAAGAATACTTGGCTGACAAACCGTTCTCTCTTTTCTTGCCCTAACAGTCTGCATGAAACAGAGATTCATAAAGAAGACCATCAGTTAGAGCCTATTTACAGAGCAGAGACATTTTTAGACAGAGACTACTGCATGTCCCAGGGCACCAGTTACAATTATCTTGACCCAAACTACTTTCCAGCAAATAGATGACATGGGAAGCAGATCTGCAATCTGGGGCTTACTATCCTCTTTGAAAAATAACAATGGCACCATTGTTAATTCTGTGCACATTTTGGAAAGACTCTGCTTTCCCTGAAATGTCGCTCACAGCATGACAGCTTCCTGGGTGTACTTGTCAAACTACAGCTTCGAACTGTCATGGTTCTAGATCACCGAGCAGCAGCTGAACATTCCTAGTGTGCAGAAGGTTTCACTGGGAGACTTTTCTCTCACCACATTAGTCATTTTTAGGTGGTGAATCTATACAAAAAGAAAACCATACAAGAGAGTGAGCCAGGAAAGAGAGCACACGTTAAAGATAGAGTAAATTCCAAAGGCTTTGAAGAGCTTGGTTACAATGAGATCCAGAGGAGATGAAGTATTTATATAAAAACAGTTTAGTAGCTTGCAGTTTTGTTGTGAAATAGTTTTCAACACAGTAACTGACTTCTTTAGGCAAGGTTTTAACCAGTGACAGTGTTTGCTTCTAGGATGTACTCTAAAAAATGCTCACTGTCTCAGCGATGGTTGGTTACAGGCCTTTATCAAATCGGAGCTGCTTAATCACATTGACTTTCAATTTTTAAAATTTTTTTCTTTTTTTCCCGTTTTTTTTCTTTTTCTTTTTTTTTTAAACCACAATGAACTCTATTTACCAACAGCGAAGCACTACAGGGGGCAACTGTGGCATTGCTTCCTTAACCAGCTCATGGTGTGTGAATGTTATAAAATTGTCACTCAGATATATTTTTTAAATGTAATGTTATATAAGATGATCATGTGATGTGTACAAAATATGGTGAAAAGTGCCAGTGGTAGTAACTGTGTAAAGTCTCTAATACTCAACATTAACTCCTTTAAAATAAAATACACAGCCTTCTGCCTCTGTATTTGGAGTTGTTAGTGCAACTCATCAAAGAAAACTGCCTAATATAAATCATATATATGGTAATAATTTTTCCTCTTTTGTAGTCTGCACAAGATCCATGAAAGATTGTATTTTTATTACTATTTAAACAGTGATTAAATTTAGCCTGAGCAGTGAGCAAGGGTTCACATGCATTCTTTTATACTGCTGGATTTTGTTGTGCATCATTTAAAACATTTTGTATGTTTCTTCTTATCTGTGTATACAGTATGTTCTTAAATAATGTTCAATTGTCAGGAGAACTGTGAGAAATAAACTCTGTGGATCCAGTCTGTTTATACACAGCATGCTTGCCGTGACTTCCTTGGCGTGGCCTGGGCTCCCTCGCGTGGCCGGCGGCTCGTGGAGGCCCCCGGGTTGCTGCGGGGCCCACGCGGCGCTGTCCTCTCTGCCCGTGTCCTACCCACGAACGTGGCGTTTTTCAGACTGCAGGAAAGGGGACTCCAGTGGGTTTGGTACGCTGTATTAGCCAAAAAATATACTGATGTCTGAGAAGTTTTGTAACTATTGTGACATATTTTTTAGTTAATATATTTTTTATTGAAGTGTATAGCTTGTGGTTCAGAAACACTGATTATTTTTTAACTGTAATAGACTTCCAGTTGCTTTAAAACTTGAATATTCAGAGTCATTAGCTGTATAGAGGGAACTAATTTGACTTATCGCAATAAGAAGGGTAATTGGCTGGCCGCTCTGAATAACTTTACTCATAACCTGATTGGTATTAATTTTCACAATAACATTTAAGTGTAGACATTGTTTGCTTTAGAGAAAAGTTTAAGCAGTTAATCTATTTAGAAGGTTCCTAGAACACTGAGTGAGGATTAGGGAGGTGTAATAAACCTTTAAAAAATACCCCACAAACATGCAACAGTTTTAGAAAAGCTTTCTCTAACGGAAAAAGGTACCACCCCCAGAAGCTCTCTAGTACCATAAAAATGTGTTTTCCGACTCATTCATGCTGCTTTTAAGAAAGCAGATTTGATGAGGAGATGTATCTGGGAGAGGGAATCTGTGATAATCTTTTCTGCATTGATTTCCTGAAAAAATTATTGGAGGAAAATAACCAAAGTACATTAATAAAAATAGTAAATGCAAATCCTGTAATCGTCACTTCAGGACAGCTTGGGAAAAACAAAAGATGATGATCTAATTTTGAATGAGGTTGGAAGGAGGAGGAGAATTTCAAATCTGAATTACCTGAGAAAGGAATGTCTCAGATATGCAATTTACTGCATCTGTGTAAATGCATGTGTGTTATTTCCCTTGCATACATTATGAACGTGTGCAAATAGATATTTAATGCACATACACCTAGCCAAGCACAGGGCTGTTTTGTTTTGTTTTGTTCCACAAAAACGGCCAGAAGAAGCAGAAATTAAACTGGAAATGTATGTAAAATGACTTCATAAGTGATTTTTCTTTTTAATTAGCATCTGCTTATTACCTTTGTTCTCATCCTGTGCAATTATGATATCCCACACCTTTTTCTAAACTTACGCTGTAATTAGAAGTAATAAATCTGAACTCCCCAGATGAATTTGCAGCTCCAGAATCCTCCAATTTCTGGAAAAAAATGCAAAGCATCATCACCTAATGCTTCAAGGCTAAGCTTAGAAAAACCTGCCTTTTCAAGCTGATGCCTTCTGCAAGTGTCCTGCCTAAAGCTGATGTCCTGCAGACGTTGCTCGTCACTGAACGGCACCCTCTGGAGTTGGAAATGCTCTTCCCAGAGCTTCAGAGGTAGAATTCAGGACACAGGGGAGGAGAAGCAGCCACGGTATAAAGGATAAGAGCATCCTAAAACGGCCCCTTGGTAAATAATTTGAATTAGCACTTACTGGGCAAATGCCAAGGAAAGAGGGGAGGCGGTGGGGGAAGGAAGAGAATCTACTGTAATGGAAAAGGACATATTTTGCAAGCATGCTGGTTTGATTTTTATATTTTCAAGTGATGTACTGTAATTTAAGAAGGATTAAACCCACTGTAAAAGAAGTCATTAGTCACTTTTGTACATGTTTTATTTGTATTATGTCTTCATTACAAGAAATATAACTTTAAAAATACAAATCTGCCCCATAAAGTACAACAGAAAGAGCTATCATGCAGCCACTTACACTGTGAATTTATCCGGTAGTTCAGTAAGAGGATGCAGCTACTTTACAAGAATGTCAAACAAGCTTTTACTTAGCTATCAGTACACCAAAAAACCTCCACAATGTTTTGGTTAACAGAAATATGATACGATTTTTACAGACTTTTTTGCAGATACTGTAGATAAGTGACCGATTAAAAATGCAAGCAGTATGAATCAAATAATCCCTGTTTTTTTTTTTGCTCACTGTGTCAAAAACAAGACAACAGCTGATCTGAAATTTGCATTTGAAATACTTGTCAAGTATTCATGGTAAATTTTAACTACTAAATGTGCAATTCAGTTATTAATGCTTTTAACTGCACTATACAGTCATTATTTTCACCTCGTACGACAAACTGGGAAGCCATTCTAGTATCTGAAGACCCACCAAAAGGTAAGGCTGTCTCAGTGACTGGGAATGTTCCATTTTAAGGGATTGTCAGACTTCCACGATAGTCAATTTTTTTTTCTCTTGTTTTAGTAAGTGTTTTGAGGGCATTTCAAAAGTTGATTTTAATTTCTGTAGTAGGGTAGGCTAGTTTACAAATCCAGTTGCCTCACAGGTGAGTGTAGCAGAGCAGATTTCTGTCACTACAAATCAAGAACAAGCTAAGTGATATCATAAAAATTAATATTGTTAATTAAAAGAAACAATAACCAGTGGAACAATCTGAATGTGCTGTGTGATGAAGCAATTTGTCTGAATCAAATACAGGAATATACCATGAAATACAAACCAGAGCTGGTGTTCACCATGGTGCTTTTCACCTTTGAAGAGCAAAACAACTAATAAAACAATACACAGCACTTATAGTGTGGAATTAGCATAGAGACCATTTCCTATTGAGTATTGTATGAATGAAAGAAAAAAGATTTAATCTAAAATAACATTTATACCACATGCACGAATTTCAGATACCTCTCAAGACTGTGGGTATTGCTTTGACCAGCATTGTAATCGTGACTATCGCGTGCACGTGAAACGAAGCTTTGAACACACCGTTACTGGGTTTCAGTTGGAAGAGAAAATGCTGCCTCTTCCTTTTTGAGAAAAGAGTCAATGGTCATGCAGATTTCCAGGAAAATATCCTCTAGTTGTCCCTCTGCGTCAACCTGTGGAGGGAAATCAAGCCTATTATGAAGACATTTGTTCACATTGTTATATTTATCTAAATTTTTTTTAAAAAGGGTACAGTGTGAATACAGGTTGCTGTCTTTGATGTTATTAGTATCCTACTGTACAAGAGTAGTGTCATTTAAAAAAAAAATCACTACATTTCCACAGATTTATGTGAGAAGGTCTGGCGAAGGCTCTGTTGTCTGGAGTGAAGTACAATAACTGAACTTAAGAGCTTGGGCTCTTAAGCACAAAAATCACATGACATTTTTGATACACAGAACAGTTCCCAGGATTTTTAAAATCTCTTAAAAACGGTGACTTCAGTATCATTCCGTCAGAGGGATGAATAGCGTTGACTTGTTAATTTACTGATTCCGTTCTGAGCAGAGGCTTCCTGGGGTGTTCGAGCTGTTTTCCATGGCTGGATTTCAACATGTGACCTCCTGCCCCTCCCTGAGGAAGGCCGGTAGCTCCGTTGTGGCAGTGAGGAACAACACTCTCAGCCCGGAACACATCTGTGAGGCACTAAGAGAACGTGACGCCGCACCGGGCCGTGGGATGTCTTACGTGTTGCTCCTGGAGAGCTTTAGCCTCCCAGGAGCAGCCGTGCTGGCCCTGCACACGGAGCAGGATGAGTTGGGTGGTTCAGTTCCTGCCAGGTGCCTGGTGAGGGCTTTGAGATTTCGCTACTCCAAAGGAAGCTGCATATTCGCTTCCCTGCGCTGCCTCTTTCATATCTTCACATCATGCAATTTGCATGTATTTTTGACTACACCCAGGCCAATTTTGCCAAAAACGTTTTTGGAGCTGTGTAGCTGTATCCAAGGCACTCACTAGGGTGCAGACAGTGGCAGTGTTTGAAGGGGACATTCCTAATTATCATATTCCTGCCATCCCTTCTATCCTGCAGGAGAAGAAAAGGAGCTTCCAACTCCAAAAACTACATTTTTGGCAATAGGGCATGAAATTCTGCCCAGAGGTGGTGCTGGCTCACGGGCAGCTCCTGCGCTCCACGTCGCTCGGAGCGGGGCCCTGCGCGGGAGCCGGCGGCTGCTCCGCACAGCCGGCCGGCACGGCAGCACGTTCCCAAGCCTCTGCTCTTGGTGGCATCCGCAGGTGCTGCCAAGTTTGTTCCCTCGTCACCTTCTGCTTCCCGCGCTGGCCTGCCAAATAGCAAAGGTCCAACTCACAAAGCAACTTAATGTGTCAACAGCTCACAGCTAGGACCACAGTGATTCAGTAAAACTCCGCAGTACCACAGGGGAAACCTGTGCTTCTCTTTTCAGATTATAGCCTACCTCATGAATTAAGGTTCTTATCAAGGTTTTCAAGGTTATTTGAGGCTTTTGTCTTCTGGTATAAGCAGGATTAGATAAAGTCTGTGCTACTGATTTCACAATTCCAGTGTGGCTTTAGGCAATCAAATGCAAAAAAATTAATGAGTTAATAAGAAAAATGACTGTATTAATCATCTTCATAACATAATGCTTGTTTTAAAACTAGGTTCAACAAAATACATTTTCTTTCATCAAATCTCCATTTCTTGTAGGGTTCTGGGTTTAGAGCCCTGAATGTATCCTGCCACAGAGCAAAGGGGCAGCTGAAGCCTGCAGGTTTCCGAAAAACAGACTGGGAAACGCACTGCTTGGAAGAGCCTGCGAAAAGGCCCGTCAAGGTCAGCTCTGTAGCCATGAACATTTGTATCTTTGTCCTTAAATAACAGGGTTAAAAACCTTTCCGAGAACGGCAGTGCAGTATGTGACTCTCAGAGCAGTGAACGGAGCTGTTTAGAAATCCAGGGAAACACGCTGCCCAGATTTCTATACCTTTCATGTTTGGCATGAGCTCGCAGCTATGAATTATCTATAGCCCTGTGCTAATGTTTCTGATGTACCTTTCTACGTGGGTCCCAGCTAATGGATCACAACCTGCCAAGGGCAGAGACAAAGACGCACTTGTTCCTTTGTTCCTCAAGTACTCACCTACTGCGTTAATTGTTCTTTGACAACCTTTCAAAAGAGAGAAATAAATTATATAGCTACTATTACTAATACCATTGATAAGCTCTTCTTTGAAGGGAGAAGTACACATGTTTTTCTGGAAAAAATAATCTAATGGGGCACCAATATTCTGGCAAGGGCTGAGAGGAGGAAGACGTGAGAGCCTGGCTGGGCGCTCGCTCGGGGCACGATGCCGCTTGCAGCGCGTTTGCTTCGTGACAGCTCCAGAAAATGTGTGTGACAAGAAGCTAATAACTGCTGCTTGCTCAGCACATGACTTTAAGTGATTTTAGAAACAAAGCAGAAGAATTATTGTTATTAGAAGTTGAAAAATAGAAAAGCATCTTGGTTAAACGTTGTAGGCTAAGTTTCCATATGGTGTGATCTGAAAAGGGGAAGAGTTTGGAAGTCTTTGGAAAATCCTCTGGCCCTGGCTGCCTACCTGCCTTGTTACTTTCATGTTCCCTTTCCTCAGATGAGTGTTTGAATAGGGAACCTGTATTTAAGACATCTTCTGCTTTGATGTTAACTAGGTGGGATCACTTGTCTTCCTTGACTGCCAGTGCATTACTCTTCCTTATTACTTATTACACTCCTACATGCTGTCAATTTTAAAAAGCCTTAAAAGATGAGTCAGATATTAAAAGCAATCAGTGTTTTTCTCTCCTTTTTCTCAATAGACAGAAGATCATAAGTTCAAAGATATTTACAATTAGACATGTTAAAACACAAGTAGGTACCTAATAAATATTCAAAAACACGTTTATGTCCAACTGTCTTTGAAATCATTGAGAAACACATTTAAAAGCAGTAATATCTACTGCTTCCTACAATTAGCATAGTATATTTCCTTTCATTTTATTCATCTAAATCATTTGAATTCCACAGAATTAGGAAACTTACATGTCTTATTTTTGTAAAGAGTGTTTTTAGCCCTTGGATATCCAGTAAGAGTTCTTTGTTGAAAGCATCTGCATGCTGTCATTAGTGACAGGTAGATGTTCTGTAACTGACTAGGAAAGAAATTATTGAAAATTAAACTACATCTCCAGAGCATGTGGGTTTTTTTACTTCTTAGTTGGAAAAAACTTAATGCATCGTATTTTAATGCAACTACTTTGCCTTCCAGAAAGCAATTTGGAAGCTTAATGCCTAAGCAGAAAAGCAAGCCAAAGAAAACACTTTGTCATCCTTTGCCCTTCATTTTGTCCGTTGAAGTTCCTTCATAAACATATCCCCGTGCCTCACATCACATCATAGCTCCTAATCGCGGGTCACCACCGTTCCCGCCGGGGTCACGGACCTTCCGTCGCAGCGGGCAGGAGAGCTTGTCCAAAGGGAAACGAAACCGAGTCCTGGCTCTTGCGGCAGCCTGGCCAGGTCACTCTTCGTACAACAGCAGAACAGAAGATGGTCCAATTCCAAATCTCATATTACTTATTTATTAATGCTTCTATACATAGTAACTCTAAATTGAGTGTAGATCATGAAATTCTCATTGAGTAAACTGGGACTGCTGTTACCACCCTGTACCTTTGTATTTTCTGTGCAAGTAAAGCACAGGGAAGAGCTCCTAATGACTGCAGAGGAAGCTAGAGCAGATCTGAGTCTTTCTGTCTCTGTCAGGCTCCTTCCATCAGCCCCTCCTTAATGCTCTTTCCAATGCCGAAAGAAAAACCTTCTTGCAGAGCAACAGAGCCACTTTGTCCCCCAGAATGCTCATCTGGGGGACGTTTAATTCCTCATTTAATTCCTGTCCCAGATCCTCTGCTGGCCTTATGTCCAGGACTGAATTTTACATATTTCATCTGCCTTCCTGCCTCTTTCAGGACTGAAAGCTGTTAGGCTGGTTAGGGCAGCTGGTTAGGGCAGTTTAAACATACACCAACATAGCCATGTGCTCTTATTCTCCTGTATTTAAGATATCCAAAACTTTACCTATCACTACCTGCAATTAAAATGGAGAAATCAAATAATAGCAGCATAGGAGCTCACACGGGCCCTCTACTGAGCACAAAAGACTCTCCAGAGAAAAGCAACTAGAGCCCCTTTTGACCCTTCTTCTCTTCCTCACTTATAAAACATGTCTATAGATGCTTTAGCTGGGGCTTTTCCTGAGATCTCAGAGATCCTCAACTGCAAACAGACAGTTTCTTTTCAAAATCTATACTATATAGCCTAGGGAATGTTCAGATACATTTTTTTTTTTTCAGATACAAGGTATATGTGGTTCAGATTATATTGTAGAACTCAGAAGTCACCAAATTCAGGCTACTCAACCAGCTGAAAGGAATAGCATATTTTGATATCATCGGTATCAAACAGTCTCTGCAATCTGTGTTCTAGATAAAACAGACTAAGAAAGTGAAAAATTAGAACAAACTGGAAAGTGCAGAAACTAACCCAGGTGGTTGCATGTGACATGTCAGTAGTTTCTGAATACTGTCCATAAAGCAGAAGTAGATAATAATGATGTAGTTCAACCAGTCGGGTAGCTTACCTTGCATAACTGTGTCTTCATCTCGTAGTATGCAATCACAGGTTTTGTTGCTTGGCAATAGCTCTCAATTCCTTCCTTGGTAGTTTCAGCACTATCAAAGTGGTGCCCACTCTGTCTCATCAGAAGGCGACCGCTCATGGTTTCTGCAGAGCAGTCCAGGCAGAACACGAGTTTTGGTTCCCCAATCTACAAAGAAAAATAGTTAAGTATTCAAGCAATGGGCCTGCCATAATCTAGTCTTGTTTATGAATCCTGTTTTGTTTATATAGCTTTAAAAATAATAAGAGAGTCATTTAAAAATAAAAGAGTCATCACGTAAATTAGTAACAAATTACTTCCTTATTTGTCTAGACGGAAATTAAGCTTATTAAAAAACACCTTTTATTGTAGCAGCACTTAGTGATCCCAGTGTTCAAGATTAATGCTTAAGTGTGCTGTACAGGTACAGAAAAGAAGACATTATAGGAAAAAAAAGGCTTTTTGTCTGAAGATCATCTATTTGTTCACTATTTGCTATTGTTTGATAAGAGCTTGATTGCAAACAACATTGAAGTGTTGGAACTCTTCACACAATTATTTTTCTAACCTTTGCCTCCACTTGTTTAATCTGTGAGAAGTGTATTTTTCATTCAGGGGCTGTCAAACCAGAGCTTACAGAGCTTCGGGAGCAAATACAAGGAACTGTTAAAGTTCAAATTAAACCGGGCCTTTCCTCAAGCCATATGAGTAGCACAGCTCTTTGTTAACAACTACGATGCTTTTTTTGCGCATCATGTGGATACAGGGCATTATTCATTTGCATTTTGCTACCATTAACTAATAAAGTTTAATGTCTTTTTATCCACTTATAATGTAGGAAGAACTTCTGAACACTCTTCAAAAGGAACTGGGGAACATTAACCCAACGACTCATTAAAAACAAACAAACCCCCCCAAACTTTGCAGACTTCCTGAGCAGCCTGGAGCCAAGTTCAGTCAGGGAAAGCTCAAGTGGAAACAGGGATTTACAACAGAAATGGCATTAAAAGCTATCACTCTGGTTCCTTGTATTTTACTCCAAAAGCCAAAGCCAACTCAGGACTACAGGACCTTTTGCTGCCAGAGTAACATGAAGTGTATCCCTGGCAGGAAAGGTGTGATATAGTTCCTCCCTCTATACAAAATGAATGAAACCTCCAATGTCTTTTTAATAGTCTGAGTCTTCAATAAAGGAACTAACAGACCAATATTTCTGTGAATGGCTTCCATACTAACTCCTACTGCCCAATACTTTGCCCAGCTTCTGATGCCATCAGCTGTGCAAGTCTTTCAGAGTTATCAGTTATATAAAGTAACTACAGGTTCAGGAGAAAACAGATGATTCATTAAAGGTTTATTACCTTTTAAGCTTGTATAGGACATTTGTGGAATGTAATACTGTAGCATAAACAGTCAGCTACTTCCTCCTAATTCACCAATTCTTTTCTCATAAACCCTGCCAAGTTCATTCCTGGAACTTATTTAGAGCATTTTCTGACAGTTAAGAAACTGACAGCTGAGAATTCTCAGTAGGTCTTAGCACATACTGAGGAAATCAATAACTCTGTGAACTGTAGCACGCTCACTTGCAAAAATGCTCTTTTTATGGGTTTCTCACATGTTACTCACCACAAAAATGTTATCTCTGTTTTGCTCATTTCAAAGCAGCAGTAAGTTTTGGCAGACCTTGCTCAATGGTCAGAGATTAACTATGATGACACAGACCTTCACACACCTACATCAGACAGTGCTTCGTGAGCTTTTGATGAGAAGTACAGAACTCAGTCAAGAGATCTGGTAATTCACTAGAATTAAAAACTGATTCTAAAAAATGAGGCTTTCTACTAACTGAGAATGGTCACACTTTGCATTAAATCTGGCTAGAATCAGCCTTTACTTCTCCTGGTATCACAGAGCCTGTGCAGGTGAGGACACAAGCTCTAGTCACGACATTGATAAGGTGCCAAAGCCTCTGTGATTAGCAGCAAAACTCCGTTCTTTTGACTGTCAGATTGACCATATAAGCCACCCCTGCAGTCTGTGAAAGATGCAGACCCAAGCAGCATCGCAAGAACAGCAGGGGTAATATTTAGTATTACTACTACATGGTCACCTTGTTTTCAAACTCTTCTGCTTCTTTCAGGTCACGGGGATACCCATCAATCAGAAATCCTTTTGTGTCCCCTAAACTGGAAACCATAGCTTCCTTCAGGAGCTCTAGGACAATACCCTGCATTGAAAAGAAAGGCAGTTAGTTGGTAAATTAATAAGAAAGATTGGGATTATTTTTTGTTACACTGACTTCAGTCCTACATCCTTGGGAACTACTCCAATCTGCTTCACTGAAAGCAGGTCCCGTGGGTGCAGGTGTTTTTCTTTGGTTGCAGGACACACAACCCCTCTTCCTTTTGGGAGCAGCTATGCTATAAAGACCTAGTGTTGCAACCCACCCAAGAGTTCCCAAACTCTTGAGGGCTTCAGAGGGCTGAGAATATTTTGCATTTTCAAAATGAATGTTAATACCTATCAAACTTTTGGACAATGCTGGAGCATTTTTCAATCTGATTGTATTTTGGCATATCACTGATATACTTTTTAACGGGAAGTGATAAGGGAATGTGTGTGATTAAAGCAGTTAAAATCCAGCATTTCCTGTTATCTTTCATTAATAAAAACATCCCTGATCCCTTTGCACTTGCTAAAGACTCACTAAGAATTCAGGCTTTGGACTTGTCATAAAAGTCAAGCTCAGCTGAGAACAACAGTCTCTCTCTGCATAATCTCTATTAAACTGGGATGTCAACCAGCTCTGCGGGGAATCACTGCAGGTCCTGTAAATTAGAAGAGCTGCCAGGAGGACTAGCTTTGAATCTGAATGTGAAGCTATAAAAAGGACATAAAGTTTCTGTTTCCTGCACTTGTGACTGTGATTTTTGCAGTGCACGGTGTAGCATCTGTCTCACTCTACTCAGTGATTAATCCATATTGTTTAAAGGAATCCGAAACGTTGAAATCCAACAGCATAGAAAGGGGAAGCATGTGCCATAAATCCAGAAGTGAGAAAATTTCTCCCTCAACTTGCAGACCGTTTCCTTGAACAGGAGACACTTATTCCACTCTTTTGGACAATCCACCTCCTACTGGTTTATTTAAGCATTAGGACCCTCAAATAAAGCTGTAGCTTACTCCAGGCACTGGTTCACCACACTCCGTGATGTCTTTGATCAATTTACTTCTCTCTGATAATGATGATAACTCATTTTGGAGAAGGTCACCAGTGGACAGGTGCGTAAATCCATATTTCTTGGCTAACTGTTCGCATTGACTACTTTTGCCAGAGCCAGGGCCACCTTTGTGAGGGAAAAATATCTAGAATTAGAAAAATATATAGACCTTTTCTCAAATTATAGCAACTAAGAAAATCTAAGTAAAATTATTTGACTGTCTATTATATATTTTTTTAGCAAAGACACTTAATACAGTGGAACAGGCAATATACTTCCATTCTGACACACACATTATAGAATCAAAAAAATGAAGTCAAAGAAGCCTCAAAAGTGCAAAAGCTCTTGCAGAAGAGAATCTGCTCCTAAAACAGAACTACCACGCAAAGGAAAGTCATTAGACAGCAGCTATCCGGGAAGCGAATTTTGTCCTTGTGAAGGAAATATTTTGTGTCCATTTTACAGAAGGGAATCTGGCAAAGGTGATGAAAGTTGTGCGTGTTATGCAGGAAGCAAGCGAGACCACAGTAACCTTTTGTGCTGTGGTAAAGATCAGAGTTACTGCCCTCGTTCCCATTCCCTTTGAGCTGGAAAGCCCTCGCCCATGTCACCACTTTGAAGGCTGCCCAACAGTCGTGTCCCGGAGCTGCTCAGTACTGAGGAAGGGCTGATTACACAACTCACTGCACTGGGCTTGTTCTCTATGCACACCAAGGGAAAGCACGAGAGCGTAACCCCCTGCCCCTCGGAGCCGGCTTGGCGGTGTCTGACCAGCGCACCAAGAAGGTGCCACCCCCCGTTGTCACACATCCTGGGCCAGGAGCCAGAGAGTCCCCCATGAACCAGCGCTCAGAGCGAAGCACTGGGAGACACAAGGGCAAGCTGGGCCAAAGCATCTCAAGAGGTTTTTCCACTGGCTGAGGGACAGCACCTGTGACCAGCCCTGCCTGCCCAGCTGTGTCCTGTCCCACGTCCTGAGTGCAAACAGGTGCTTGTCCTGGGGTTGTCCTCAGATCCTGGTATATGGGCATGAACCAGAGCCAGCCTTTCCCTAACCCTTCAAAATGCTGCATGAATTTCATCTTCCCCTGACGTTTGCCTGTCTGTACCATGGACCCAAGCAGCCCCCGCAGGCTGCTGCACTGATGGGTGTAGGCAGTTCCTGTGAGCTGGAGAAGGCTCTTTCACCTGGATCAACCTTGTGTGGTGGAGACTGCTGGAGCAGCAAGAGGAGAGGTGAGGGGTGGCCATGGCAGGAGGTGGTGGGAGGTCTGGGTGGCATGTATGTGATGTCCAAGTGATGGGACTTGGGGGAAATGACAAGTTCTGTAGCAGCATTTCTACATCTTCAGGTATCTGTTCAGAAGAAGCCTCGCAGTGGGAGATAATTATACCTTAGCAATGCTCAAAAATCAAATTAAATCAAATTATTAACTTTTGGGCTTTGCAAATATGAAAGCATATCTCAACTATGTGACTTTAAGATGCTAAAAATGTGATGCAGAATAACATGATTTTTCTTTCTATTGTTTATATTTCTGTGAGTGAGTATAGGAATAAGAGTGAATTTGGCCTCGATGTCTTCTGATTTAGAAATTTCCTCCAACACTTGCAGTCAGTTAAGAAATGGATTGCGCCAAGCAAAAACCTTCAGGGAAGTTATAGCATTGTAGCTGAAAATAGGTCATACGATAGAAGCAAAAAAACAAAGGCTTTGTCTAGTGTCACCTTGAGTCTCTTATTTCCATTTCACAAAGATAATTGTGTGGTGTGAGAATCACGTTTGAGCCACTATTTTTTTAGCCAGAAACATTTTTGTCACAATCTCATTTTCTTTTCCAAAAAAGGCTTTTCTATGTAAATTGCATGTTGTTTTTCTACGGCTTCAATTAAAAAAAAAAAAAAAAAAACCCTTTGTAGCCATTGGAAGAAAATGAGCAATAAATAAGAGTGGAGGTAGATGTATAGAAATAGATGAAATGTAATGAGTGTTAAATATCTTCAATGGCAAGTAACTCAACTTCTGGATTCTTTTAGGATTCTGGATTAGTAGGTTTGAGTGTGCATGTTTTGATTTATGCACTCTGCTTTCTGGCCTGGAACATACAGTAGTAATTTCATCCTACCTATTTGTGTGTACAGAAAGAAAATGCAGCTATCGAGGTTCCTTTACTCCACTTACATAATCGTTTATATTTTGAATGTAGCACCAAAGTAGAAATTCCGTGGTGACCCTTAATATATTAAATAAAGCTTAATGTCTTCTTAGAAATGACAATACAAGGACAATTTTTAAATTCTGTTTAGCAACCAATCAGATAAATGTGTCATAGAGACATATCAATTTTTCTGAAAATTTATCTGTTAGTATTTTAAAAGAGAATGGTGAGCCCCTTAAAGAAGAAAAGACATAATTGAATAACAGGTGCTGAAAAGCAGTAACTTTTGCCTTAAAACTACTGACTTTATGGACATTACTTTTAATTTAGTTTTACTCAATGTGCAGCAAAGCTTTGCAAATGTATGACCCACTTCACAAAATCTTTTTCTTTCTCATCAGCAAATGAGATTTCCAAAAAGGCTAAGCAAGAATTGTGAAGAGCCTGAATGCTCCTAAGGGACTCTGTAGTACCCAGGACTTAACATGCACTCGGCACTTGTGCCAGTATTAATTTATGTGTTAAAAGTTCGAGTCTTAGTTAATGCCTTATCTCAGTCTGAAGGCTAGTATTTAATGTGACTGATAAAGAGCTGCCGAGGTGGGAGAGCATGTGAAACTGCATTTTCTTACTAGTTAGATACTTCCTTCCTGTTCAGTGAGTAGACTCGTAGGACCAGTGCAGAAGCACCCTTAGCTGCAAGTTAGCCCTGCAGTAGGGAGGCTGATTATTAATTTGTGCCATTGCAAAATTTGTATTTCATCATTTTGGAGGGTCTTGTTATTAAATCTATGTACTTTTCTAAAAAATGTCATGTTAGTAAAGACCTAAATAATTAAACTGAAGAAGTTTTGAAGAAGCTTTTGTTCATTATCCTAACAAAAGCTTGCACAAAAACATTTTTAGTAAAGAAGTCTTTGCTGCTATTTTATTACACTTTTTTTTTTTTCAAATAGAAAAAACTTGAAGCCTTGAAAAAAGTAGTTAGGTTTCCATAATGGGACAATTGCTAGAAGGAAAATATTCCCCTGCTTTTGTTGTGCAGGCATTACATTCTTTGAGAACACTGACATTTTTTGTGTGCATGCTATCGTCTCTTTCTCTGCCTACATATATCTTTGGAAAAAGCTCGCCCATTAACCAGCAACAAACTGAATGATGGTAACTTGTCCTTCAGATATAATCACCTTTGACTTTCATGAAGATTTAAAAAAAGGCCTAGAAAATTCCTAGGAAAAATACGAATCTGTAGTGACCTGTAGGAGAGTGTAAAATTAGTATGTGGAGGTGACCCTGTCCATTCATGTATGTGGGTGGTGGGGTGTGTGTGTGTGTTTTTAAACAAGTGAGAGGTTTTACATGGCAGGTTATGTGGGCCCTGCCAACTCCAGGGGAGCAGACTGCACAGCTCCTTAATCCATGCAAAAGTAAAGGATAAGCAGAACATACTCTGTGCATTTTCTGTTTCTTAGGCAGAATAAGCTGGAGTAGAGAGCAAAAAGGCAGATTTGCAATGATCAAAAAAGAAACCAAAACAACAACAACAACAATTCTACTTGGCTTTGGGATGCATTTTGCTAATAACAAAAGTGTGAATCCTGGCTCACAGGCTTGTGCACAGAGTCTGACTATCAGCAGTTCTGGGGTGCCCATTGTACTACACTTAACAATTCTAGCATTCTTAGCACTTGAAGTTTAATTTACTATGAAGTTGCATTCAGGAAATGGGCATACTGCTGACATATCACTCAGCTTATTCTTGAGAAACAGATGCTTTCCGTGTTCCTTTGTGCTTTATGGTGCACACAGTGAGCATGCATCTGGAAGCAGAGTGCTAGACAGAATATAGAAGTTGCATGCAGTTGTGCATGCTGATAACCCTGTAGGCAAGGCTGGCTCAAAATGCCTCCCTCGGCACGGGCACCCCTTCCTGAGGGCTGATCCAGCTGCCTGTGAAACGGCGTAAGGAGAACTTCTGGTAAACAACTTCTTGGCAGCGAGGCTGACTTAAGTTGTCTGTCATCTTCCCCATTTAAATATTCATTGCACAAATGCCTCAGAGGGCAGTTCCAGGGGAGAAAATGAGTGGTCTTGGTGGGCGGGAGACATGACAACCACCCAGGCAGCACTTTTGGATGTTTCGCTGCAGTCTGCATTAAATCAGTGAAATATCTGAGGTTAAGAAATCAATTTCCTTGCATCCCTGCTCTCCCTCCTGGACTGAAACCCTACCAAACTACAAAAAAACTACGAGTTTGTGAGGTGATTTAAATGGACTGCTCTTCTTTAGAGCACAACATCACAAGCAGACGGATTAAAGATTTCAGAGGTGGCTGGGATGGCCATGGGGGCGAGGAGGGACAGGGACAAGCGAAGCAGTGCGTGCACTGGCTTTGCTTCCTGGAGTATTAACCAAGTAGATCTTTAGGCAAACACAGGCAGTAGATAAGAATGGTAGATGCAGGCAGACTGGACTGTCTCAATTTTGGAATTTGCCAAATCTTAAAGTTCATCATACGCCAAATATTGTGAATAATTACATAAACTGTCAACAACAGGATTTACAAGGCAGTCCCAACACACACTTTTAAATGTTTCATTTTTTTGACATTGTTTTTTAATTCTTATCATCCTTGTGTTATGGAAAAGTGCTTGCAGATGCTGCATTGCAACTGGACAACACAGTTTCAGAAGTCAGAGCTTGGGATTGTGGAGATTTTTCTAAAGAATTGGTTTGGCAATTTTCTCAATATTACTGGGATTATTTATAGAAGTAAAAATAAGAAATAAGCTCTTCAGAATTAGTCATTTGTCATATTTGCTCAAATATCAATAGCACTAAAATATTAAAATATCTGGAAATGATGCTGCTACCTAAGTAATCTCTACTGCTTTCCTGTCTGGATAAAATATTTATATTGTTGTTTAATTAATACATTTTGATTGTTATTCCAATTCTTATATTAGCTCTAATGTAAATCTTTGCTAATTATATTGCTGCTTGGAGAACCTTCAAGGGAAATGAGCAGGGGTGGGAGCTGCCTGCTTTTCCCCTCGGTCTTTTCTTATAAACACTGTCTCTGCCTGTCAGCTATGGCAGATGGTGCATTTATGTCAATTACTTGGTAAACTATTTCTTCAAATGCACAGTCTCATATGTCTAGTTTCAAAAACCTCTTTACCATCTTAACTATTTTTTCATGAATACATCTGTGTCATGAATGAATTTATTATCACACTTGAAACAGAAAACTTTGAGATACTACTTTTTCAAGCTTTTGCTGTCTCAGACAGCCTTAAAAGGAGCAGAAGAAGAGTTTTGCAAAGACCTTCATCTCTCTTCAGCCTTCATCAGGAGCAGAAGAAGAGTTTTGCAAAGATCACCCTTCATCTCTTGGCAGATAATGAAAAGCTGCTTCGCTGCCTGGGCAAATGGCGTGGTTTTGGCTAGTGTGTATGCTGTTGAACTTGGAATGCGTAAGGATCCAAAACTGATTCAGGCAGACTTAACGGCCTGAAAAGGCAGTAAGGAAAAGGAGCTCATGGCTGCTGAAACAGCACTAGCAAGAAACCTGTTCCTGTGGAACACTGCTTACCTTCACTACCTAGATCTAGAGAAACCAAGATCTATCAGCCAGATAGGCAATTCCCATTCCTTGGTCAAATCAAAAAAGCAAAATCTAGAAATATGTACCCTTGCTTTGCACATGTGACTTAAAGGTGGGTTTGGGTTTGTTCTGTCCTTTAAAAGCTTCTATTTTTGACAAGAACCCAATTTTTGCAGAAAACAATGTTTTGCATTGAAACATGTTCTGTGTTCCAGGGGAACTGGGTTTTTTGATAAAAAATATACTTTTTTATGCTCCTATAAAGCATTTATTACAAATCTGAGATGGATTTATTAGCAAAAGTACATTCAGAAGAGGTGAGTTTTGAGTATTAAGATTTGAGTATTAGAAAAATGATTAATGGGAGGTCTATAAAATTTTCTATTTGGAAATTAAAATCCACCTGTTAAAAATGAAGAAACAATAAATGGTTTAGAGGTTCTTTAACCCTCTTTACATTTTTAGTGTTTTTTTTTTTAATCTAGCTGCTCGTAGAAACATAAACATAACTTTAAGAGAAGCCAAGAGTGAACTGTTCAGAAATCCTACTCAGTTTTTCAAATCTATCACATAGAACATAGGTTCTCAATAAATTGAGCATATTACTATTTGCTATAGGAGGATGAGCTAGAAGTACAAGACATAAACGTGCATCTCGGTACATTTCTTTCAATGTCTCATGAACTCCAAGCTTCCGTTCATTTATTTTCAGAAGTCACATTTTCTCTTAGGAAAAGAACTCACAAAATGTATATGTACATGTCTGTGCATCTCTCCTTAGGCCCTAGGAAATCTACTGCTCTTTGAAATATTGTAAAGTCATTCCGAAAATCTCTGCTTGATACAAAAGCAGAAATTGGATTTTCAATTGGAGCAGTTATATTTAGATTCCTACTTACCAACTACAAAAATGATATTTGACTTCCTCAGATCTTCTGGAAAATCTAAAATGAGAATAAAATCCAGTTATAATGGCTACTCATTTTAATCTTGTCTACCTTTCCCACCATGTTGAATAATATTCCCACAGTCATCTGTGTGAAATTTTTCTTTTCCTTTAAACTAGGCTTACTTTCTGCTAATGCTCTGAATTTCAAAAGGAACCGTTATCCACAAGCTTATTTTTGTTGCAGCTTTGTCGTTGTCACTGCAGATGTGATAAAAAGATTTTACTTGAAAATTAGACCTTGCATAAGCACACCAGTTTAAAAATAAATAACATCAATAAAAAATGAGAAGCAGATGCATCTTGAAGTAATAATGTGTCTCCTGAGCAATTATATCTTTGAATAGACAATTGAATTAAAATAGATACAGAAGTGTGGTCACATTCCATTAAGATTTTATATTCAGTGCATTAAATATGAGATGTCTTAAATTTTACCTTAGTCTTAGTTTCGGGCATATTTATATTTCAACTAAAATCCAGGTTTTACTGTCACTTTAGCACCTAAACTACTGTGCTAACTTAAGCTCTGCCTTTTACTGAAATTATATTTAAAAAAAAAAAAACCTTCTGAGTTCCAGTTATTGCCCTGATTGTTATACCAATATTGAATGATACCTTGCAATGTCTGCTTGCATTTTATTATGGTTTTGACTTACTCACAACATGTATTCATTAACTACATATATATATATATTTACTTATTGCACATAGAAATGTCTGCAAAATTTCATTATATAATTAGAAGTAAAAGTTGTTCCTTTTTCCTAGAATTTCTTATAATCTTTCATCAGTCTTTTCAATAATTATCAATTTTGGAAAACACTTTTCAGATTTAATGCTGCCTAATAATATTTTTCTAATAATTTTGGATCCACAGTATAGGACTATTTATTCATATGCCCTGAAATGATGAAATATAGTTTGACACAATCTTTTTCCTATGAATAATCTAGATTTCCTTCTATGTAATTATTCACATGTAAGTAGAATCAAAGCTTTCAAAAATAAAATACAAATTTATAGTAAAATGAAACTTACCTCCTGTGTTCTCATAACAAGAAAAACTTGACTGGTCTTCCTCCTGTTAATTAAGCAATTGATAAATTGACTTTTTTGCATAGTTTGCATTTCTTCTTATATCTTTATTTGTATGTCTTCTCCATCTTCTAACCTCTCAAGCTTAATATATCTTGAGATAGGGTTAACAGTGACACAGGAACACTGTTAATACTGTTTCACTCTGCAGAACATAAGAATGGAGAACTCAAGATAACATGAGATGATTAACTGGGCCACGCCATAACCGTGAGGAACAGCTCCGTCTGTTTTAGTTTCCAGCTGCACGGTCCTAGCCTATCATATAGGTGACGAGTGCCCTTACTGAATTGCTTCCAAAGTAAATGTGGAAAAATAAACCCTTAACACTGGAAAGGTAACATCACAGTGTGTTCTAGCTGTGAACTACAACAGAAAGATGAAGGGAGTCTTTGGTCTAAATCAAACTGAATTTGTTGACATGTAGAATTCATTGCAAGCTACAACTTGTTATGAGGGCTGCTGAATTTTTAAGAGATTACACCAGGGAAATGGGGTACTTGATTTGTCCTCCCTTGTCCCCCTCATGCTTGGCCATTTAGAATTACTTTGTCATGTACTGTACAGTGTTGCAAACTAAGAATTATGCATGCTGGTCAGCAAGAGGGTCAGAGTAGACATTCTTTGCTCTTTTATAAATAATAAATTTACATATGCTGTGCAGAGAAAATTACATAGTGTCAAAACATTCAGATCATCAGTACTTTAATGTAAGAGCATTGAGGGTAATACATGCATGCTATAATACATTCAGATCATCAGTACTTTAATGTATTTATCAAATCTTGGTAAGAGCATTGAGGGTAATACGTGCATGTTACAGGGTTATTATGCTCAGTACTAGCATATGGCTACCAAACTCTAGATCTTTGGAGCCTGTTTGAGCATCCTGCCAGCACTAGTCACGGTCAGAATAGATGCTACATGAATAGCTGAAGTGAAATGAGCAGCAGTGCTGAATAGCACAGCTAACTGCTGACCGCTCTCATGTGTGAGACTCTTGCTCTATGTCTGCGGGTTCCTCATTATGTTCCTGTTATCACAGAAAGACAAGTACTCTTGGTTACAGGCTGAAGTACCATTACATGGATGGGATGGAACACACTCATTTTTGATTCATTGTAATTCTCAGCCTATTATCATGTAGCAGTAGGGCTTCTAACTGAAAAAATAAACAATTGAATTTGCAAAGTTTGCAGAAGAGTAATTCAAAAATGAGAGAATGATTTCTTCTCTACTATTTCACCTGTAGCATAGGTGTATTTTTTTAATCCTGCATATGTACGGGTATGCATTTATTTTTCTTTTTTCTATTTTTTTAGTGCCATAATATAATAGACTTTTTGATCCTGCAAAATGTGTTACATAAAGGCCTGCATTTTAGATTATGTTTCTTATTGTATCTTTGAAGGTTTACAAATCTAAGTATCTTTAGGCAACAAAATGTAAGTTTAAGTCAAGGTTTCTTTCAAAAATCATGATCACATTTACAAAACTACATTATGTTCAGATGAAAGCAGCATTACTTCTACCCTTTCAAATAATGCTCTGTTATCCTCTTTAATCAAAGAATAAAATTGCATCAGTAATCCTGGTGGGCTGCTCAGAGCAGCAAGTGATAATATGGGGAAGTTTACATTGGAGCAGCTATAACATTTTAGGAGTTAAACATGTAAAAAATAGAGATGTGTAGCTAAATAAGCTATTTGCATTTTTTTATTTGGCAAGCCACAATCAGGCTCACATAAGGATGAGATTATGAAAGGCTATTAGAGTTCTTTTTAACTGCCATTTAGGCAGTTAAGGCCTAAAGTTCTTTTTTCAGAATTTTCGGATATGTTTCATTTTTTAAAAACCACTTAAGAACATCGCTTCATGTGAATGGCACTACTGTCCCACTGAAAGCATCTTCCAAAATAAGTTTTATCATATTTCAGGGAATTTAAGTCATTCTACAAAACTTGCTTGCACAGAATCCAGCAATAATGAGAGATCCTGGACTCTAGGGAAGCTGTGAGGAGAAGTTAGGAGGAGTAAACTAGAAAAGAACTATAATGATCCTGGTTTTGATGCTAATGTATTCATTTGTGCCTGGTTTTCACAACTCTCTATGCAAACTGTAGTAAGAACCATTTGCCCCCTCCCTTTCCTCCCGTCTCCCCCAAGGCCCAGCCAGTTTCTCCGCTGAGCTGGTGAAGAGCTGGACGGGCTTCAGCAGCAGAACAGCTGCTGCCTTCCGGGGACAGCTGTTTCCACTGAGCTGACAGCCGGGTGAGGACAATATTTATTTTATGGGTCTTGGGCTCTGAAGAAAGGTGGGTCATCTGCCTTCCAGCTGCCTTTGAAGCCAGGTAACAGATGTACAAATATTGTTTGCAAACATATCAATTAGTGGGGCATAGCTCATGGTATAACCAACCAACCAACCTATCTAAGCAACACACATGAATGACACAGGAAGAGATTCTTTATAGCTGCTGTCATCATTGGAAAATATAGATTAACTTCTTAACTAACTCCTTATTGCTAAATAACTGACTAGTGCTGGGTACTTTGTAGACTAATGAGTTTAACTTACTGCCTATAATTGCTACAATGTGCTGAAACAGTTCTCATAATGGGATAAACTGAGGGTAAAACACTGCATATCGTAAGGAAATGATACAAAATTATTCTAATGTTTGACCTATGCTAGTAATAAATTGGGAGAAGTCATATAAATTTAAAAAAGCAGTTTTTTTTTTTTTATCTAATGGAGGGAACATCTTTGTCAGGATTTAACTGCAAGTGTCATGTGAATGTACGCTGCTTACTGAAGGGAGAACTCTTACCCACTTGCATCCTTGTTTTTAATGTTTGTTTTGTTTTTTTTGTAATGGTACAATAAAACTCTCTTATTAGCTTGTTGCTGTTGAATATTTTACTAAAATGACTGTTAAAAGCGTCTGCTTTTTTTAATTCAGATTTTCAACTTCTGAACTTTACATGTTAGGTTTGCAAAAGGTAGATGAATCACTTTTTGTTTACCAGATTCATTTGTTTACCTGAGTCATTTCTTCTTTCTTGCTTGGTGTCAAGCAACATTTTGATTAGAAACTGAAATTCAATTAAGCTGTGCAAAAATGTCACTTAATTTAAATATCATGTCTAAGGTAACATTTGACAATTAAGGGGGGAGAAAAAGCACATTATTTCTTCAGGAGCACTCTTGTATGCCTTTGACTTTGACAACTTTGTAAAAGGAGGGAAAAATATATTTAACCATATTTGTGAAGTGCTTAAGGAAAAAAATAAGATCATTCAGTGCTTCAGCAATATCAATGCACTTCAATATAATTGAAGATCTACAGCAGACTAAGAGAATAAAAGTGAATACAGGCTGCTTCTGCATTCTAATGCTTATTTCCTTTGTTTTAGAAAATCATATCCTTTTTTCCCTTTATTCCTTTCCTCTACAGACTGAATTCCTCACCAGAGGGCCAAATGAGACTGAATTAAAAATGCAGCATGATTGTTGCTTAAAATTATGTTCAGATTTCAAGTTGAATTTGAGAATGTAAATATTCAAAGGAATGTGTCAGAGATAAATTATTTAAATGAAGACTCTGCCAAGAAACTATCTGCTGACAATTTAACTTAATGTTTAATTTAAAAAAAAAATGCAACATATGAAAATGCAACTAATAGGGAATGACACGATTCATACATTGGAAGGCGGGGCAAGAACTGACTACATAGTTTAACCATAGCGATCTCCTCATCTCCTTTGATGCAGACACAGGTCTAGAGTCGTTGCTTTCTTGGGATGCTGTACTAGTGTATTTATCTCTTTTCTGTTCTCAGCTATGCAGAACACTAGTACAACTCTAACATTTTATTTCTACAAAGAACTTCTGGGAATAGAGACAAGGGCATTCTTGCTATTTTATCAGAGAGGAAAGGCGACTTCTCCCAGAGAAATCATTTCTATAGAAACTGAACCAGGTTTAAGACTTAGATTTCCAGTTTCATTTTTTTTAGCTTGTATTATGTTTACTTTGAATTCTTATTCCTTAATTAAGTAGTGTTACATTAAATCTCAAATGTTTGCAGATAATGCTTCTTTACCTTGTACCCTTAAAATAACTTTTCTTTAGTTGTCAATGACATAAAATTTCCATTGAATAAAAATAGTCTAGGAAATCAAAAAGCAGTTTGAGACGTCCGTTAAGTATTAGGTATCATTTAGGTATATGTAATTTGTCTGCTTAAGCATAGCCCAGTGTGTTTACAACTGGATTAAACAGGCATATCTCTAATCATAGAGAATAGTTTTTCAGATTACAGATATAGTTATAAAACTACGTATAAAAACATAATCAGTGAGTGATTAATCACTTAACCCCTGCACATCCACTATGCTTTCATTCAGCCTGTGAGATGTAAAGGCCCCAAGCAAGATCACCACGCAAAGTTCAATATCAGAATGAAAATACTGTGGCTTGTCAAATCTTATCTGTGGAATTTGTCAGTGTCCTCTCACCGAGTGAATGTTTGGTTTTGATGAGATGCACTGCGCTAGTTGCAGGTTTTATGTAGGACAATGGTCCCCGGGAAAGGATTTTATGAACCATGCAGTTGCTTGCCATTAAATTTGATCTATGATTCAAATCATTTTTTGAGGCTGTGCCGCTTTCTGCAAGCTGAGTGTTGAAGTGTGCCCCTGGAAAGTGCTCTGCCCTGGTCCGGAGCTAATGAACATGTGCAAGTAAGCGAAGTCACAAGGAATAAACGAGTGCATTTAGACATCAAGGCTTTTCTTTTCCCAGCAGGCATATCTTCTTAAGCAGTTCATACCACTCGGCACAGTGGAAATTCTGGTGTCAGAAGGGACTAACTGTAATTAAGATGAGGGCTGGGTAGCCCTATTTATGATGACTGTTTGTTTGGAGAGCCTAGTATCTGGAGTGCAAGTCATGTTTAAAAAAATAATTTTGTAATTGCAGCACAAAACACTAATAGATTATATAGATGCCTATGGTTCCCTTTTACTAGGGCTTCTAGCAAAGACAAGAGTCCATATTTTTTTTTCAAATTAAATCTTATTGTCAGTTCTCAAAAGAGCACAAATCAATAGCAATACAGAGATGGAAAATAAGTTGTTTTAAACACCTATAAACCAAGATCATGTATATCTGACTCATAAGCATATGAAAGGGTTTTTGGTTTGTTGGTTGGGGTTTTCTTGAGATTTTTCTCTTTTGTCTCTTAATAGTATACATGAGAGTACTTATAGTACTCTCTGAGTATAGTAATCAAATAGTGTTGAGAGGGGGAAAATTACCATCTCTTTGTAGTGGAGGGGTTTAGGTTTTCTGCTAACTTCTGTAGCCTTTTAATGGCTAAAAATACACATATGATTACTAAGCAAGAAATCAAAGCAAATCTTATTCATATTGATTTAAAGACATTATCATGCCAGAGGAAAAAAAAAATGTCCTCTTAAGGACCATCCAATTGTCCTCTAAGGGCCATTTTGCTTATCAAGAGATGCAATAAGAATACCCTTGTCAACAGGGTAGCAGCTTTTTGCATGACCAGAGCAGCACAGAAGCCTTCTGGTAAATTGGACATTTCATTTGCAGTTTTTATATTGGATTAAAAGGCTGGACTAGATTGATCAGCATTATATCAGATTTGAGGAACTGATGTCTGTGGAAGTATTTTTTTGTTTGTTTTTTAATATTGTTGTGATTTGAAGAAACTCTAGTTCTGAATAATATTTTGGACTCACTGCAAGACTGCCTAAATACCTATGACAGAAACGTAAGCTATTCCACATTTCCATGCATAGTTATTGTCTGTTGTCCATTCCCAAATACTGTCACATACAATTCGGAGCTATGGATCAGTAATCTACTGTTATAAAATGTACCCAATATCTCGGAGTTTCTCCACAGAGGTAATTACTATATTTTCAGCTGGTATTCCTTTTCTCTGTGCGTAGTATTTATGCAGCGTGGTAGAAATTCTCCTGGGGGCTTCCTGTTACATCAAGCCGGCGCAGCAGAGCAAAGTGCAGCAGGGAACAGTACAGCGCATTTCAACTGCAAACGCAAAGTGCTGCTTAGCTCCTGTGTTCAGATCACTAAGGACAGTGCTAATGAAGGCGTCCCTCAAATCTTACACCATTTGCACTGTGCCTGCTCTGAACTATCGTTATTGCTTAACATGGCCTGTTAAAGGCTGGAATTCGATTCCTTTTTTTATTTTAGATGGAAAAAGCTATTTTGCAAAACAGTTTGAGTTAAATTTCCAATCCGTCTCTGGCACAAAATACAAACACTTTGTTAAGATTCAACTAGTGAAATTTGGAAATTCCATATTTTGGAAGAACTCAAAAGTTCAATTTTTTTCTTTTCTTCTCATATAAAACACTAGTATGTACTCGGATTAGCCTGAAAATGTGACAGGCCTTATCATTATTTTTAAATGAGGGAAATCATCAGAAGACTTTATGCAAAGAAAAATCTTATTTTACTGTAATAATGTGGAAGGACTACAGCACAGGGGGAACACAAAAAGACTAAATTCTGAGGCTGGGTTGATAATCATGAAAATGTGGAAAAATAAATATCAACAGAAAAACAATGAGATAAGAGGAAAAGCAAAGGCAGAGTGGGCAAAATCCAAACACAAATGTTAAGTAGAAATGGTAAAGTGAAAAGCTCTTGAATATGAACAAGATGTTCCTGACTCTCATACAATTTTTCCTAGCCTAAAGGAGACTAAGGCCCACTAAAAGCAATATAAAGCATAAGCAGGGAATTCAACTTGCATGGGTAAGGCTAGTAATTCTGCAGATATGTATAACAACTAATTTTTAAGGTTCTCCATTTGATTAAAGAAGTACGAAGTAAGAGCCTTTCTCATGTAGTACCATGGTTTAAGACTTTCAAGTCTCGTGTTCAAACCCCAAATCACCGTGAGTTCATTTTAAAAACCCTCTCATTGATTCAGACAGACTATTTCATAAGGTCGTATACTGTCCTTGTGCATTTTCACACTGTAGTGGAACTGAACAGTTTCCAGAGACCTAAAAATGATGATCCCCTTTGAGCAAGCAGAACAGGAAGGCTATGAAGCAAATGCACAAAGGCAGGATTTCAGCATGGCTGTGAGATTATAAACACCAAAGGAGTCAAGGGCAGTCTGTGACTTCCACTTGCAATCTCCTGGGCATTTGATTTTCTCTAAGATGATTCTTTTGTTCATTCTTAAGTATTTGTCCTTATATGTCTACAGTACATATCTACAACTAGCACTATGCTCAGAAGTGTATCTTCTATCACTTACCCTCCTTCCTAGCCCAGAGTAACCCAGGGTGTTGCAGCATTAGTCAAGCATCGAGGTGCCCACCTCAAAGAACGATGCTGCGCTGTTGTTTAAGGCTCCAGGAGCTCCCCCATCGAGGGGACCTTGGTGCCCTGGGCTGCCCACAGAGCCCCAGGCAGCAGCTCCAGGGTCACAGGAAGGAAAAAAAAAGGAAAGGAGGATGCAAAGATTTCAGCTAACCTTTGGCAGGTGTGACACTAGAGAGCGAAGCCAGATAGTGTCTATGAAATGAGGAACAAAAAAGTCTTTTTGGAATTCCAAGGAAAATAGGCAGAAGTAGCCCATGGCAGTTTTGTTTGCCCGTTTTACCACGATCTGCATGTGGAAACCATAGCCTTTGCTACAGCATACAATGGTGACTTTAAACACAGTCATTCCTCCAAATTTACACAAATGCTACAGAAACGCTTGTTTTTGAGCTTATAACGGGGCACTTTGTAACAGCCAAACTGTAGTACTTTGTTTCTAGTCTGATTTTTTTAGCATTTAATAGGGCAGTTGCCTTGGCAACGTGCACTGAACAGCTTGTTCATTGACTTGGGGACGTTTCTATTAAACACCCGCTCGCTGGCGGCAGCGCTGCCGCTCCTGCACTTTCATCTCCTCGGCTTCGTCTGCGTTACCTCTTTCTGTCAAAGCCCGTAAGCAAGGCTGGACTCCACCTTTCCAGGCACTTTGGCAGAAATGTACGTGAGGAGTTTTGCAGTTCTCTGAATGACTTCAGGAGTCTCTTTTCTAGCACATACTCCGGCTTTTAATCAGGTTCCTTATAGAACCAGAATCTGTGATCCAAAGCGAGACTGCTGCCCACCAGCAAAAGGGCATTGCCCTTACGTTCCCAAGCAAAGAGAAAGGGCATGATTCAAATATCACAGCATAATCCGTGCCTGACCCAGCCTTCTCTTAAATAATGTAGTCCCAAAGTCCCTTCTCCTGCTGATGGAGGGGTGCAGTTTGCTCTTTCTTATACTGAAACCTAAACCTGAAGCAGTTGGACTGAACTTCTAAATAAGTTCTTTAGATTGAGCCTGCTGTAGCAGATGGAGAGGGAACCAGAGACAAAACAATGCGAACAGTACAAAACAGAGTAAATGGAGGAAGCAAAGTAGTCTTTGGTTCAATCCAGACAGCTTTAGCTAAATAAGGCTTTCAATTTTCTGTTGCCCTCTATTTTAGAGATGTTTTTGTTCTGCTTCTGTACTGAAAAGCTTATCGGGGACGTTTGATTGTCTACACTGAATATCTGCTGTTGGAATTTCAAGCTATAATAATCATTCAAGTGGAGATATTCTTATACTCTTGGTAGCCGTGGAGTCTGCTTTTCATCAGCTCACTCAAAGTTGCTCTTTCCTGCTCTTTACAGCCAAGCCCGTTACGTGTTCTGGGTGGGAAGTGACAGCGAGCTCTAAGAGGAATTGTCACCACATGGCAACAACTTTTAATCAAGAGCTTGTTTCCTCTCATTAGAATCAGTGTAAATCTGTTTGAGAGCTTTCCTTGCCTCCACTTCATTTTGGTTTTACTTGCTGCTTTTCAAGTGAACTGTCACATTTTCTAATTATACAACATTCTGCACTTGCAGCAACGATCAGGTTATGCAATTTGCTTAATTCAGTTTGTCACTGCTGAATAGAAAACCTTGTATTCTATTTCAGTCTCTTTAACATCCATTTTTCTTAGGTCTTTGACATACTTTGGCCAAATTAAAAAAAAAAAAAAAGGCAATCTTGCCTTTGCATGCACCATTTACATCTTTAATTCCATTTACCTAATTGCATAAGTAAATCTAGTCTGACACTGGGGCAGGGAAATACCTCAGTTACAAACTGGTAATTTCCTCTGAGGCACAAAAATGTGTTTGCATGTATTGTAGATAGGAAATATACCCTGAAGAAAAAGATTAAATGAAGCTAAGTATTTTTAGTTTTTTACTCGAAGTTTACCTGCTGTTTATTACCTTTATTATCTCATTTCCCTAATTTAAAGGGTATCTATTTTTATTCCTTCTTATTTGAGGAGTGTTTTTCTTTAATTAGTCTAAATATTCCTCAGACTAGCTGCTGTTATCTTGAAAGCCTTGTTTTCACCAGAAAATAATTGGATGCTCTTTTGTTCTGGAAGTCTTTGATAGGATTCAGTGACGCCAATTTTTCAATGCTCCCTTTTGGCCTGAATGCACTTAAAATAAGCCAAATGCTAGGTTTCTAATTAAAAAATCCAATTCTTAAAGATAAAACCTATTTGAATTCTGGAATCAAGTGGCATTATATTGACAGCCTCTCTGGCAAAGCCAAGAAATTGAATAGCAAGTAAAAATGAACAGAGTGAGCAGTGAAAATCTGTATCATGCTTGAGAGCCTTCCAACAACAGAAGACAATCCTTATTAAATCAAAGAGACACTAGTCATGACAGTGAAATATATTTATTTCCTCTGTCAGTAGCTATCCTGTTGCACCCAAAAATGAATAGCCACAAACACATTCTTGGTGTCTTGCTATAGGTGGAAATATCTGAAACTTATTAGCTTATTGTATTTTGTGTTTTTCAGTCAAGTCATGACTGTAAAAAGTCTGCAGAGAATGCTACCAAGGGAAAATTTGACTGGTTCTTCCACAAAATATTCTGAGCAAGAGGCACTGCTAGAGGCACTTATATCTAACAGTTAAATATCTGAACAGGAATGGAAAAATATTAGTGATAGAAGAAATTCCCACCTCCCTGCCGCCCCACAGAACACGTCAGGCTAACCCCAAAGTATATGTTTCCCTATTGTTTTTCTGTGTTGTGCAGATTTAGACCTTCACTGCAGACTTGGTGATTACAAGTGTTCTAGCTCCAAAGCATTCATGTTGAAAGCAATTAATTTAATTGTACATGCATTTATAATATGTGTAACACAAAGCTAAAGCCTTTTCTGAATCACATTTTAATTTGCTGTGCCCTTCCAGAAAAGCCAGATCTTTGCCTGCGTTAGTGTTGCTTTGCCCTGTTTCCACGTTAGGTACAAAATGTTTCTTAGAATCACTTGGCTATATTTTGGAGAACTTCTGGATGATGCAATGATCACATCAGTAGTTGGAAGACCACCACTCATTCTGCTTGTTACTGCCTGCCAGTAAGAGAGGTTATTCTGGGAGAAGGGGTGTATGTCTGAAGAGCTCAGATAATTCTTCACAGGCTTAATTTACACTGGAGGTTTTCCTGGCTCATTCCAAGTATGACTAAAAGCAAAAGTATCTGTGTATGTCCCTTCAGCTAGGCCAAGCGCTCCTCATCTGCAGCTGTGGCTTTGCCTTCAGTGAAAACAACATGCTCTGCACTGCTGTAACCTCCAGCTCCTCTTGTTCACTGGCTACCAAGATGTTCTGCTGAAATTCAACCATTTTAGCAGCTCAGCTGTGTAAGGTTGCTTAGGAACCAGCCTTCTTATCCCCCACATTCTCATGACAGATTTCCTATGCAATAACAGCACTGCATGACACATTTGTATCCAGACATGCATTCACTTTCCACTTGAGACTCTCAGCGTAAAGGTTGTTGGTGCTTCACACAATTCCTAAACAGCATGCGGTAAATCACAGCCGTATTAAATCACTGCCACAGTCAGAATGAGCTCAAGGTTTGAGTGCAAGCCATTTTTCACTCTTGCACTCCATTATTGATCTTTTCTTCTTTTCTTCTGCAATTTCAGACCAAGTACCTACATGGTATTATAAGTGTATGCAAATCTTCTTTTCTCTGCTTTTGTGCTCAATACTCATTTATATCATTCTAAATTTAAATGGTAAGTACTTTTGGTTACTCCTTTATATTTTCTTTATATTTGTATGAAACACTTCACATAAACTGAGTTTGAAAATATTAATAACAGAAAGGTTTACCTTTTTAAGAATTTCATCAGTAAGGCTGATGATGTCTCCTTGCAGTTGAAGACAACCACTGTCAGGCACTTCATATTTATTCTTTGTATGACTGAATGGTTTTTAGTACTGTTTTTAGTTAATTTCTCCTTCTCTGTTTGATAACAATATTGCACTCTTGCCAGAATGACAGTGTGTTGCTCTGACAAAATAACAGGAAAAGCTAACAACTACATCTGGCAGAAGAAGTATTTGCTATTGATAAAGACAATAAGGACCAGTCATAGTCTTCTCCATTTAACTTCATACGAGAATCAAATGCATCTGACTTCAAATCTAGAGTCAGTGCTTTTCGGGACTGTGCAACGCACCATTAATGAACCATAGAGTTTGAAAGTACAAATCAGTATAATATCCCCATATTTCTTTCTGTTAATATTATTTCATAACTAAAACCTCATGTGTATATTATATTAACAGCATTTCAAACATTATGAGCAAAGAGTGTAATTTCTGCACTGTTCATGCTCTGCCAAAATTACCTACTTCTGTCATTAGGAAAGCAAAATTTAGTTTCAGCATAATCCAAACATAATTTATGCCACACACTGCTTTACAGGATATGAAAGAACTGCTTCCTGCACTGGGAGCACAATTCTGTACAGTTAAGACAAAGAAACTTAGGAGAATTTTCTAGGGTAGAGACTGTTCTTAAGAAGGATTTGTGAAAGAATGGGATTTAAAATGGGATTACGAGACGGAGGCAAGCTGTTTGCTTGACAAAAAGCCAAACTGAAATAAAGGATAAAGTATTGCATTGAAAACTGCCAGAGGAAGCCAGTACATGAATTTGTGATACTGAATGAAAATCCGGGTCTCTTGGTTCTGATTTCTTCATTAGTTTTATAATCTTACGGGGAATCACATATTAAATATGCAAAAATGCCACCCATACAGTAGTGTAACATGATTTAGAAAGAAACTCCCTATGAAACCGATTACTAATCAGTCTCTTAATATTTATTAGCACAGTATACAGACTATTGTTCATCTCACAGTTCTATCTTAACTATAGTACAGACATGTTTTCTGAGAGGCTGTATGCCACAGACAAACATTTTTTATTATTTTTGCCAGGACTAGAAGAGGTAGATAAGGCAAAATTCCTGCTAAAACATGCCGTCCCTCTCCTTTTTGTATATGGCTTGGAATGGGATACTGTTTCCAGTTTTCTTTCTTTCTTGTATATAAGCGAAATTCTATCTAAATTTAATTATTGGACGGGGATAGGTCAGGATGAGTAGAAAAAATAACTTTAACCTACTGTAAGCATTTGTTGTCATTTTCTTTTTGTAAACACTCCCCTCTTTCAAGGGGAGAATGTTTGATTTGCTTTTAGTCGAGTTCCACAGTTTTTGTTTTGAATTTCATGCCTTTCTTTTGAAGACTTACAACACATTCCAATGACTGTTTGCCAACACTCGTCAGCATTGTAATGTTCATGGATAAACTTCAATGATGCAAAGTAGTGGAAGATAACACAATACTCATCCTTTTCCAACAACCAAAGCTATGTGTGTTTAACACATTTACTTAATACAGCACTCTAAAAGTATTTATGTTTAGCTATGCTTAATTTGACATCTTTTTCAGACAAGGTGTATAGTACGGTACATATCTAAAAGAAAAAAATACATCTAGAGAGACACTCATATATGGAGAGAGAGAGAGAGGAAGAAGGAAAATTACCTGGTCTTCAAAGTCAAATTCTGTATAAACAGGGTCTCCAGAATCCATTAGCAGACTGCAGTCAAGTTCATTTGACCCTAAAATAAGAGATTAGATATCAGAAACAGATAGGAAATTTTTACTTTATGTGACAGAACACTGTACCATTTCCAATTGTCTGTAGGCATGCAAAAACTGTGATCCAAGGAATCATTCAGATGTGGTGAAATACCTGTGTGAGCACTCTTCCATTAATAAAGCCTTCAAAGTATCTATAAAAGCTACCACAAATCTTAATAAAGAACAGTTAAACTAAATGGTATATTGTTTCAGCTAGATTGCAAATTTATCGGGCACGGTTTTCTGCATGGTGTGACTTGCAATTGTAAAACTGAGCTTAGGGGAGAATACAAACCATGCTTAGGAAGGAGAAAGGAAATACTGATTAATGAGTGATTAGCAGATACGGATTCTGGAGCCATGTCGATGGGGGACCAGAGCAGGTTTTTCCACAGTAACAGTCCCCCTTCCCAATCCTTTTCCTAGGTGAGAGTGTAGCCCTGGACCCTGTTCTGCTCCTGCCCCCCCATCATGTTCCTGTGGCAATGTCAGCAAGTCTTGCAGTGGTCATTGCTAAAATCAGGATGCCACTAATAATGTTTTCACCCAAAGGTAACAAGGATGTGGTTTGGATATCATACTTGTTTTTTAGCAACATCACTGCATCCAGATTTTCTCATTCCCAGGCAATGGAAAGAAGGAAACCGTTTCCCAAGACAATGCAGCCCTACATTGAACTGTGTAAGTATTCAACACACATGAAAATGTCAACAGGCATGTGACTATTGGAGTATTTCTCACAGCATCTCACAGCACAAAATTATGTAAGAATAACAAAAGCTGTAAGGACATGCGGGACTCAGGTTGCCCCTGGGCAAACTGTAACCAGTCAGCAGCCACAGGTGAGTCTAGTCTCTATCTTTTGCAGGGAGCAATAGGAAGCACCAGCAGACCTGCAAGATGTGCTTGGTGCTGTGTCCTGCTGTCCCCCATCAGACAAGGCTACTGATGAGGAAGAGAAAACAATTCCCTCTCTGTTGTAACTCCTTGGGTTATTGCTGTGTCTGAACCTGCGGTGATTTTGTTTTTTGGAAAGCATAGGCACAATGGCTACCAAGGTTTTAAAACCACTGCTGACCTGGCCATGGTTTTCTCCCTGTTAGAGGTGCTTGTGTGGACAGCTCTCTGAGCTAAGCAATATTCATATACCTTGCAGTTCAGTTTGTACCAGATGCATTTATGTATCGTCCGCTTTTGTTTGTTCTTAAAGTTTACATAGTAATCTATGTGTGTGAACTAAACATCACTGAGAACAAAGAAGAGGAATTGGATGTCATGATGACTAAAACCACAAAGAGCTTGCTAGGCATGATGGTTCTTGGGTGTCTTAATTTGCAATCCATATTACAATTGCTGCCAAATACACTTTGATGCAATTCTGAGCACTAATAAAAGACACCAGGAAAAGACATGGGCCCATCTGCTGGTGTTCTTTAATTTTTTTCCCCTCTAATGTTCCTGTACACTTTTAAAAGACTACTATAATAACTAATAGAAAGGGATTATACATTTACTGTCCTAAAATGTCACATGTACATACGCAGCATGCTCATATACTTTATGGCAAATAGATTTTCAAGTGCTGAGAGAAGTTTTTGCTGTTGATTTTTCACAGCTGGCATCTCCTTCCTAACATTGCGTCATTGCTCATAACAGATTTTAATTAAGTCTCAGTCTTCACCAACACTGACTTGTGACCAACTGTCACATACTTAATGGTAATAGAGACTCCTCTTCTTGAGGTGCCTGAATAAAAAACTACCAGATATGAACTGTTGTGAACAGCTATTCCCAGGGCAAGATCGAGCAGAGAGGCAACACATGAGCAATGTTGATTTCCAGCTTGGCGTGCTCTTGGAAGAAGTACATTTTGCTGTGTTTGGATGCAACTTATTAAAACCAGCCTTGCTGGGGAGGAGAACAGGCTTGCTGACTAATCTCTCATGGAAGTGGTGGCAGAGGGTGCCAGCTCGTCACATCACAAGGTAATGAAGTCAGCAAGTGTGGCACTAGGCCAGGCTACTGACAGGGATTAAGATGAGGGGAGGAAGTGAGGAAGAGCAGAAAATTCAAAACTCAGGTTTTCTGAGCCCAAATTTTAATCAGCAACATGTTATGTAAAAAAATGTGGCACTGTTCTCTATGCTGCACTGCCAAGGAGAAATAGTTTGCAATTACCTGATCTGAAAAGACACATTTCTCACTTGGAATACACTTCTTGAGTTTCAATGTGAGCATAAAGTTGAGGTAAGGCAAACAGAGCTCTTTGGTGTTATGTGCTCTGTATTTTCCTTAGAGAAAAAAAAGTAGAGGATTTTATGAACAGTACTGCACAATTAAAAAAATAAATCACTTTACCGAGTAACCAGCTCTCAGGGAGGAGGAGGCTGCTGACAACGAACACGCTCCCTGTTCTGCGTCTTGACACGGAAAGCCCCGTGCATAAAGATCTGCCTGGCTAGGGACCCGAAAGGTCCCACTACACAGCAGGGAGGGACTGCAGGGGAGTTAATGGGTGGCCACAGTGACAGCAGTGACAGAAGCGACCCCTGCCAAGCATGACAGTCCGTGAGAACAACCTGCCCATCCGCATGGTGGTGCGGGGCTGTGCTCGGTCGCTTCCCTCACCGCAGGCCTGGGCTTTCCAGCTGTATTTTATGTGCTGTTGGTTGCCATCAAGCTGAACTCGACAGGATTGGTGATGCAAAGCTAGGGCATAGCTACTATGGGCAGGTCTGTACAATGCGTGTGGGAATCCTGCCACAGGAATGTACCCCAAAACCCAGGGGCACATCTTCCCTAATGTGTTTGGTACTAGAAAATATTTTGGGGTACATGTTACTTGGCCGGAGAAGTTTTGCACCCTTATCTTAGCAAATGCCAAGTGTCACTTTTCCACACTTTTTATACAAAGAAGCTAAATTGTACTGATCTGTCTAAATTTAGCTGCAGTTAATTTAACTTCCCATTACTAGGTAGCAAGATCCCATTACATGAGTTAATTAAGTCTGATCCTTGGACCATTTGTGTTTTGGCAAATCTCTTAATGTTTTTCTAATCCTTACTTAAATCCATTATTTATTTGAAGTCCTAGTAGCCCTATGATTCAACGTGATTCACTGGCTCATACTCATTCTCATACTCGGGGCTATCTTTAACAACTACAGTGTTTGCACTTCCTACTTTGACTCCCTTTAAAGCAATGTAAAACTGTCCCGTGAAACACATTGCTTCTACTAATTGCATGTTTATACCTGTTAAGCACAACATAACAAAATTGTCCTCTCATGTTATAGAAAGTGCTGTGAAGCACTGTCTACTAACTGAACTAACACATCTTAAATAAAAGCACTTGGTCTAAACAAATGCTCCAAAGATAATTTTCAAGTGGAATATAAAACAAACAATTTATTAAAGCACTGATTAGCACTAAAATGATTACACTTTCATTTTGCTCTTGGTAAGATGCTTCTAATACAAATTTTACTGCAACCTTACACTGTTGAATTTCGTGACAGGCTGTTGCTCTTAGCAACAACTTTAATATTTCATTGGAAGCAACAATGAGAAAAATTATATTGTAACCTATAAAAATATTCAATTGCTTTCTTTCAACATGTATTGTCACATAGTTGATTACAACTCCATCTTGTCGATATATCATATGAATGAAAATGATGCAGAGACATAATAATATTTAGAAATACTCTGTCTATGCTGTCCACCAGGAAGCAAAATATATTGCAGTATCACTAAGGGTAATCACTAAGATAATAATAATAAAAAAAGTAACCTGAAGAGAACACTGAACCTACAAACCCTAGAAACGTAGGATCTCTAGGAATCCTACTTTGAGTCTCTTTCTGCTACAGGTGCTCAAATTTAGCCGCTGATTAAATCATCCTGAAGCCATTCAATGAAAACCTACAGGAGATGAGAGATAATGAGAGCTGTTGAACCCCTGCAGTGAGCATAAAGAATCCTGCAGGCTCCAGAGGAAAGCTGGTTTCTCAGCTGGGGAATGTCAGTGTGATTGTCTGGAAGCACCAGAAGGCCCATGCAGCTCAAAATGCATCTCGAGGACTGGCTGAGGTAGGATTCTCATAAAGTGTACAAGACAGTGCAAGCACACGGTGAATATTCTTGATGCTCTCCTGCTTTCAAGGATCAGTAAATCAGCCACTTGCTAAGATACATGTTGTGTCAGACCATCCTGTTAAATAATCCTAATGCATATACAGGCACCTGTGTGGTCTTGTTTAATTTCTTTTTCATATGTTTAATAATGTGGTATTGTCTGATTCACCTATCTGGGCTCTATAGAACACAGTTTAACTGTATTCTACATAGAAATATTCATGTTTGTGTACATATATATTTAAGTTGTTGCCTGAATCTCTGACTCAGACCATCCTGTTAAATAATCCTAATGCATATACAGGCACCTGTGTGGTCTTGTTTAATTTCTTTTTCATATGTTTAATAATGTGGTATTGTCTGATTCACCTATCTGGGCTCTATAGAACACAGTTAAACTGTATTCTACATAGAAATATACATGTTTGTGTACATATATATATAAGTTGTCTTACAAAAAACAGGGAATTAGGTATTATAAGCCTCTGTTATAGGCTAGCTATAGGCTAGCTGTATAAGCCTAGCTATAGGCTTATCTTTCCAAAGAGCCTTGCTCTCTGGAGTATTTCTGAATTTTATGTTAGCTTTTTGAGTAGTAAAACAACAACAACAAAAACCTGACAGAGCAGAGTTTAAAAGAGGTATTTCTGTTCTCAACTAATAAACGGGTACAGAATCTAGCTCCCTCTGGAATCACCATTCTTGTATTCCTGACTGCTCAGGGCCCCTGGGTTTGAGGCCTCATACTGAGAAATAGGAAAGAGGTGTTTGAATCCCCTAAACTGAGATCAGAATTGAACTGAGGATCTCTCCGTTCCTGTGAAATTACCACTAAACAGTTATGTAAAATGAAGATGCCAAAATCAACATGTTTTTGAATGAAAGTGTCTGTGTTTGTTACTGTTGTGCTTTATGGTGAACTAGCCTTTGCAAAAAAAGGATTGGGGGATAATTATGTTTCCTGTATGAACATCTTTGATGGAAACAAAGGCTGTATAATTTGATCATGAATTTGCTAATAATCATGGAGAAAAAAGTTATTTAGAGAAGCCTAGCCTGCAGACCAGCTCATCTCCTGTTTCCTGTTAGGATAGGAGCCTTATAAAACTGTAATACAACGATCTACTTTGCATGACAGTTTGCTCCAATGTGTGCCTGATGGCAATGACAGCAAGGCACTGAGCTCCTGCATTGCTCCTGTTTCCTGTTAGGATAGGAGCCTGATAAAACTGTAATACAACAATCTACTTTTGCATGACAGTTTGCTCCAGTTTGATGGCAATGACAACAAGGCACTGAGCTTCGAGAGTCAGGCCCCAAGGACTACTCCTGCCAATAAAGTAGCCTAAATGCAGTTTGCTTTGTTAGTGAAAAGCCCATTTTCTGTCTCTCTAATAGTCTCCTAATGGTAGTTTCTCCCCGCCACCCGCCTCTTTTAATTTATTGATTTTTAAACTGTCTCCTTTAATAGTAGTTTCTCTTCCTTCTACATATGTTAAATCTAGCTTCACCAGACAGTAAAACATGCAATTCACAGTGGATCCAGCTCACCAATGGTCTTAGCTGTCCTTTCTCTTTCAACTAAATAATCACCCTGCTAATAAAACAAGCTTATTGAGTAGTTTGGGCAAGCACATACTATGTGCCAACAGTCTGGCTAGTGGCATGGTTTCTAACACCTCTTCAGTTTATTCTGGTGAGAATTCTTTTTTCCTCAGGCAAGGAAAAGTAGATCAGGCTTTCCAGAAACACAACCAGAGTGTGTGAACTGCTTAGCTTTTGCTATCCTGCTTTTCAGAATCAGTACCTTTATGATACTTTTTCCTTCTTGCTATTCATTAGTGCATTTAACTGAAGAATCTGTAGGCAGTTACCAATACAATACCGTACAGTGAGAATGCCATTTTAAGTCTGGAATCAAACTTTCCCCCAAAGAATAAAGCTAAGCACAGATCAGAGGTAAGTGTGCCACTTAATGAAGTGGAATATTTAGTCTTGAGACCACCACTACACACCTGCTTTTTAGATATACATTTTATCATTTTTTTTCTCCTCATTGACAGCTCATCTTTATCTCATTTTGAACATTATGAAATAAGTCTTACAGTTGGATTTTGTACAAAGGATGGTTAGAATGGCCCTGCCTTTAAAGTGGTCAAAACATGACCTATTTTTCTTTATGAAGTATAGGTCTGTTTGTAAATGTCTTGCTAGTATTTTTAATGTAAATTAATTTATAGAATTCACACAGGAAAAAAAATGTAGATTAGGTAAAATGAAACTTAATCTACCTTCCCCCCACAACCCTCATGATCCATTTGGAAGACAGCCAGGGTTGCCTATCAGGAAAAAGCTACTTGTCAAGGTACCAACAAATATTTTCCTGTTCCTTTAAAGCAAAATGTTTCTGAAAGATGTTATGGATTTTTAGTGCTTTAATTTTTTTTTTTCCTTCAATTTTTTTTTGCAGTCCTTTGTCCCTCAAAGGCTGTTTCTTTGAAGACATTCAACCCTGAGTGAGCACAAATACAAGAAAAAATCTCCTAACTGATACTGTCACACACACTTTCTAAATTAGTAGCAATTCTTAGGGTGGAAGGATGATAGGATTGGTTTCCTGGTTAACACTGTGATATAACCTGGAATTGAAAAAGATGTAACTAACAACTGGAATTGATCAAAATATAACGTTAGTGTATAAAACCATATTTTTAATGGACTATCTACAATGTTTTAAATTGATGTTGTTGAAAAACAAGATTATTACATTCTTCTGGATTGCGTAACACTTTCAAATGTGAGAAGAATTTTTGCCCTTGGTTGTGCAAATGTTTGAGGTTTATTAAGATTTTTCTACGGTGCGTACATCTATATAGGATTATGAAAAAGGCACCTGGTCAGTATCAGAAGCAGTAGAAAACAAAGGTCCTTTAAACCTTATGTTAACTCACCTGCTGCAGCTTCTTTGTTAGCAAATAGCTTATTGTCAACTGCCAAACTTATGTCAAAGAACACTTCTTCTTCATCTCTGTCTGCATCAAACTATAAAGGGAGGGAAAAAAAAAAAGGTGCTAATCAGGTACTGCTTATTAGTTAGCTGGACATCAATGTGTAATATGAATTCTTATCCCAAGTCTTCTTAATTTAATAGGAACTATTCTATCCCATTTTTTCAGTGTGCTGTTCACTGCAAGCTTGAAGTATGATTCATTGTTATTTTGACTGAAAACTAAATTTCCTAAACTATATTGCCATTTCTTATGGGCTTGTCATTCACAGCAGTGCAGTTGAATTGAACCCAAAGAATGAAGATTCAAAGCAGACAACAGTATTAGCAAATATATATTAAATGCTTTGGATGTTTGAGGGGAAAAAAAAAATGACAGTGTAGAGACAGGAAGATGTTCATGTCTGTTTTTTTTTTTTTTTTTTTTTTTTTTTTTTCCCCTCCAGAGATTAAAGTAATTAAATACACTTAATTTGCAGTTTGAAATTCCTTTTTTTTTTTGAGATATGTATGGTACATGTATGATTCATTCAGATTGCTAAGCAAGAGCCTTAAAAAAAGGAAAACAATTTTTAAAAGTACATCTATAACATGGAAAGTTTCCCTTTTTCTGACAGTAACAGAATGTGCTCAGCGATAAATCAATAAAAACAGGAAAGCAAAGCTTCAGTAAAATGTCCAATAATTGATGGAATTTCTTACAGTTTTATTCTTTTTTCACCTATTACGGCTTTTGCCCAAGTCCGATACCGACTCTGCTGAGTCTTCTTTCCTTCTGTTAGGAAGGTTCTTTTTATGGCCAGGTTTGACAAGCTTTTTTGTTTCTTTATTGTAATATTTATTGTGCCTCATTCATTTAGATTATTATTTTTCAATGCTTTCTTGGGTGGGAGGGGTGTGGAAAAGAGGAAATGCACACTTATTACTGTTGCTCTCAATTTTTTTTCTTATTTAACAATCTCAGTTCACGCTACTAAGGAAAAAGCAATTACTATAATTGCAAGTCACAAGGGCACCCAGGTAATGCTCACATTAGGCAGTTGTCATTCAGTGTTACCCTCCCTGCATAAGTTTGAATTATTCTATGTCTTGCAATATGTTTTAGGATGGAAAATGAATCTCAGGACCCAACACATTACACTAGCTAAAGCAAGCTCATGGACATCTTGGGCTCATTCTTCCAAGCCTGAAACTGTTGAGCATCTCTTCAGATGTCTAGCTAGCATCTGCATGGTGAAAATAATAGGCAGGAAAAGTTCTAGGAGAGAGAATTTTAAATACTATGAGCAACTTTGTCACAGAAGCTGATGCTCATGGTGATGTAGTTGTTTTCTCAGGATCTATCACAGATATTGGTTAAGAATATAGCAAGGCCCATCTAGTGATTTAATTTTAGAAAGGTACTGAATTGCTTATCTACCACGCACTATTGCAAAATCAATATCACTCTATTCCTTTTGAAGACTTATGGAGCACCTACATTATTTAAGCTGATTTCTCATCGGCTAATGGACTGTGCTTTCTTAGTGGAATTTTCCATTGGCACCTCATAGTAAACATAAAGGCAAAGATCAGTCCAAGAATAATTATTTACTGGTGGA